>JASUUH010000231.1:797500-977500 GCA_030449925.1 Citropsis articulata | reverse complement strand
AAAGGTAAGGGATTTAGTGAGCGATCAAACGATACATAGTGCGATACAGTGAAAACAAAGTATTGTAGTAAAAAAAGTAGATACCTTGAAACTGGGTAGACTCATCACCGGATTCTCTATCCTCTCATTTTGAGTTAATTTAATTGGTTTATGTTTGTTCTAGTTATAGTATAACTAAGTGGTTAGAAACCCTTTATTTTTTCACTCCAATCGCTCTTTTGATTTTGGAAAAAAACAACTATATTTATCAATATACTACACATTCAGCTACAACCCATAATAGGGACTCGCTAATACTTAGGACTCATTAAATAAATCGATATCCCCTCATGGGAAAACCTTTCCCGCGTTAGGAACTAATATCTTTTTAACGTTTAATTAGATCGGATAATCATTCAAATTAAGAACCGAAGCTCGTTACTTTTTGTTTCCCTATAATTGGAACCCTAGGGCTCTATCCATTTATTCACTCGACCCAACTCTTAATTAAATTTATTTTGTTCCGCGCCAAGAATTCAAACTTGGTTTTATAGCGATTGAACAAGAATAAAATATTCTCAAAATTATCCATTGATACGACATGCTGTTTTTTCCATTCATTCCTTTCAGGATCAGTCGCGGTCTTACAAACTATCCCGAAGATTTGGATGAATTCTTTGCTTCATAGAAATGTGTAAAAGATGCTAGCCGTACTTAAAAGCCGAGTACTCTACCGTTGAGTTAGCAACCCAAAAAATTCGAATGGGTAGATAGAATCGGAATAAAAAAAATTGAATTTCACAACGGAATCAAAAAATGAAATTAGCAAGAACTCGAATCAAAAAAATTTCTAATCGATTCTGAACATAAAAAAAAGACAACCAAAACCTATGGAACGGAGATAAATGGGCCCATTTCTCCATGATCAAATTATATTTGTTCAATACAATATTGTCAATATGACATTGAATATTGAATAATAACAAAAAAAAAAAGAGTTAATTGGTTATTTATTAAATTGAATTCAAATCCAAATAACAAATCAAATTATATATTAATAAATAGCTATAATAAATATGGAAATTAATAAATAATATCTAAAGAATTAGATAAATAAAAAACTTTAAGAATACTTTTTTATAGAAAGACTTGAAAAAAAAAACCGAAAAGAAATAGGTCTGAATAGAACAAAAGGGGGGATAGTAAAGAAAAAATTATACAAAACTAGATAAAGCGCATCCACACCCTCTTTTTTGTTCTATTCCTTAATAGAATTTCGTTTGATTAAGACTAAGTTCTGTAAAAACCCCCGCTTTCTGTGAAAGCAAGGAAATATAGAATAGCAGGAACATTTAAATGGGTTTGATTATTTATCGGATCATAAAAACCCACTTTCCGAAGATCTCTTCCTTCTCTTCGGGATCGACCATCAATTGCAACGATTCGATAAACGGCTCATTGGGATAGATATAGATGAACAGTACCCCCCCTAGAAACGTATAAGAAGTTTTCTCCTCGTACGGCTCGAGAAAAACAAAAATGGTTAGAAGTGATAGTTATGTCTATGTATAGAATTAGAATGTCAAATAGATCTATAAAATAATCAAATCAATTAGAGATTTAAGTTATTCTTTTTTTGTGTCTTTGTAATTTTAAAAAGCAACAAAAAAATCATTCGTACTCTCATAACTCAAGTTAGATAAGTTTCAAAGCCCAGCCGAAAATTCTTAGGCATTTCCTTTTTTGAGCGGTCTCAAGCCCCTTTTTTGTTTGTCTCGTTTCGACTCGAATCTATTTATCTATTTTTGGATTGGATTGAATTGTTGAGACAATTGAAAAATGGTATTTCCTTGTTCCAGGATCCTTTATCTTTGCTTTGAATCATTAGGTTTAGACATTACTTCGGTGATCTTTAACGCTTTTTCTTTTAAAAAATGGCAGCAACACACCCCCTTTTGATTTCTTTCTATCAAAGAATCATACGAACAATTGATTCCTACAGGATACACTTTTGGTAGAAAAAGTTTTCCCAATTCCAACAAATTTTCCCTTGCTTTTTGATTTCAAAATTGCTCGAATCAGATCCTTTCGATTTCTATATCGAAAATTGACTTACGAAGTTTTTTCCAACTTATTGATTGGTATTAACCCTAGATCCTTGCCCCTGAGAAATGAATAAATACTTTATACTCGAGCTCCATCCTGTACTAGTTCCATTACCCCCCCAAAAAAAACTTGAGGATTCTAATAGAACAGAAGAAAAAATGTCGAGCCAAGAGCCCACCAGTGGATCATGTCCTTCAAGTCGCACGTTGCTTTCTACCACATCGTTTCAAACGAAGTTTTACCATAACATTTCTCTAGTTTGGAACCGGTATGTAATTGATTCCAGTATGGAATCATGAATAGTCATTGTTTTGGTCGATACACAGCCTTTTTTCCTTGTATATGAAGGGAATATTTAGGTTGTTAGTCGTTCATCCGGAATCCTGAAATGAAAGAGCAAATCAGAATTACAAAAATGGGCGATTTCTGTATCTATCAGATTAGACTGAACAATTTTCGTTGGAAGTAATTATGTATATTGTATGTTAAATATTTAATTTAACAAGCAGATAAGAGCTCACAAATCTTAAAAGCAAAAGGACGTTATCTCTGAAATAGAAGGATAGCAATCCATGCATATATGCCTTTCCTCAAATTATGTGTCGTTTCTTTAGCTTGGGCTTCAGATTCAATAATCTTTCCCCAAATTTAAAATAAAATAAAGTAAATAGACTATATGAATAACCCCCATCTCAATTGTTATTCCAGAGATTTACAATTATTCATTAAAAAAAGCCCAAGAAAAAATACCGAAAAATTTGTGTTATTGAATACCGAGATTATTGGTTAATGAGATTTGGACCGACACCGATATTCAAATCGATATCTTTCATTGCTCACTAACTCTTATCTACTCCCACCCCGAATTCTTTCTGTGGGAATCCTAAATAAAAAAAATCCCATTTTACGGAATGCTAGACTATTTTGTATAGATACAAAGACAAAAGGGCCCAGATTAAGTCATTGTTTCCTTTCTAATTTGTTGTTTTTTATTTTAATCTAACCTAGTCTTACTTAAGAGACTTAATCCCGAATTCGATCAGTACCAGGAATACCTCTTGTTTCGAATTTAGAATTCCGAAATGAAAAGAGAATAATTGGGACTGTAAAAAGATAGGAATGGGAGGCTTTCGCATTTCGATTTAGAATGGATCTTTGAAAATTCAACTCGAGAGGGGCGTAAGACTTTTCTACGAAACTCACTTAAATATGTTAAATATGAAAGTGAATGAAAGAGGGGGGCATACGCAAAAACGCCCATCCAACGTTTTTTAATTCAAACTCTTGTGATCGATGTTCCCCGCTTGCGGGGAACACAAATGCATTCAGTTCCATTTTCGTATTATTTGAATTCGATTCAATTTGTGAAAAAAGCTCTGGTTGAGAAAATAATTTTTTTAATTCGAAAAAATAAAAAAAGACGTACACGTATATTTTCTCAATATATACTTAAGAGGGTTGCTCAAAAGGGAATTGAAATTTTTTATTCTGCACGGTCTGGGACGGAAGGATTCAAACCTCTGAATACCAGGACCAAAACCCGTTGCCTTACCACTTGGCGACGCCCTATTTCAATTTCGATTTGGTATTAATAAAGAGTACCATTGGTATTGGCTGTTCGTCAATTCCAGTCCAAAGCCCCAAAACTAGATTATGATTTTAGTGTTAGGATTTTTACATGTGTAGGTGTAAAATACAACTTAATTTATTAATCATTACAAAGAATTCAATTAAGATATTTTATGAAAGTATGATTTCTTCAATCACAACTTAATTTATTGATCATTACATAGAATTCAATTAAGATATTGTATGAAAGTATGATTTCTTCAATTCTCACATGAGAAGAGAAGGATTTTTGTTTTGATTGCGTCGGTTCCAAGAAGTTCTTTTTGTCTACCTTACTTTCTTTTCTTCATTTTTATCTTATATCAATAAGATATTAATAACTCAATCAAAATTAAATTATCTCCAAGAAAAAAATGTTTGTTATGCTTAGTATCTTTAGTTTAATGTATATCTGTGTTAATTCTGCCCTTGATTCAAGTAGTATTTTATTCGCTAAATTACTCGAGGCCTACGCTTTTTTGAATCCAATTGTAGATGTTATGCTAGTAATACATGTTCTATTTTTTCTCTTGGCCTTTGTTTGGCAAGTTGCTGTAAGTTTTCAATGAGATCTTGAATACTGTGCTAGAAAAATTCATGATTTATTCTAGTTCGAAAAAAAAGATTCTAACAATTCATAAATAAGAGCATATGAGTCTTACACTATGAATGAACCCTCGCCTCAATTCAAACAATGAAATTCTTGGGGAACCGCGATCCATTTTGATCCCCCTTTTGCTATTTGTTGATTATGACCCTTTTTCACTAAAACCATCTTATATTAGAGCCAACCTAAATGTCGAATTCTAATTGTGTGAATTTAATTTCTAAAAACTATTTTCTATTTTGAGAGTAAAATTCTAAAAAGAACTTCATTTCTTGATGTCAAAATTGGATATGTAGTATAAAAATAGAGAATCTATTCTCTTTTTCCTTTTCCCCAAAAACCTGATTTGGAGATTGTGTAATGCTTACTCTTAAACTCTTTGTTTACACTGTAGTGATACTCTGTGTTTCGCTCTTCATCTTTGGATTTCTATATGATGATCCCGGATGCGAAGAATAAAAAAAATGAAGGGGTTGCTTACTTTATTCGTATAAATGTTCTTAGGATTTTGTTATTCCCTGTTACTATTAAAAGATACCAAGCCATCGACCGAAACGGAAAGAGAGCGATTCGAACCCTCAGTATGAATAACTCGTACACCGCATTAGCAATCCGACGCTTTAATCCACTCAACCATCTCTCCTAATTGAAAAATTGAAAAAAAAATAATTACTATATTACGTTACACAAAAAAAAATGCTTGAAAAAGCTCGTGTTTACTTTCTATCTTTACTTTCTATGCTCTCTAGAAGAGAAAGTAAAGATAGAAAGTAAATTGATTATATAGCTCATAGAAGATATAGCTTATAGAATTTCTTTTTTTTTATTGTCTTTTGTATTCTATTATATAAATAGATATAACTTTTATCAGCAATTCCATTTCTATCATTTTTAGAAAATTAAAATAAAGAAAGCATTCGAAAAAGATAAAATAAAAAAAATAAAGAAAAGAATATTTCTTTAATTTCGTTCAATGAGGCCTTTTTTTATTTCCACTTCCACTGCCTAGTCAGTACCCAGCCAAGCCTTTTTTTGTTCTAATGACCCGTACCGCTGAACCGTAGAAAGGGTGCAAACCATACAATAAAAAACGATTTATTTTAATTTGATTTGAAAACCAAAAAATAAAATACTTGTTATTGTATTCAAAGGAACAATAAAAAGAAGTTTGTATTTGGTGTGTGGATAAAAGTTATTTTGTCGAGCCGTATCTGTCAAAATTCGTCTAACAAAAGAAATTGTTTTGAATTATTAAATTTAGTTATTTAAATGAAATAACTCCTCCTTTATGAATTCCACTAAGACTCTTGACAAAGACGTCAACGTTCTAATTTTGAATTTTCATTTCATGATTATTTTGAATTGCTGTCCTATCTTGATTACATCTGATTCTCTTGTTCGACAAAGGGCTCTTTTTATACAATAATCGCATTGTAACGGGTATAGTTTAGTGGTAAAAGTGTGATTCGTTCAATTAATCCCCTTAATAGTTAAGGGGTCTTTCAGTTTAATTGATATTTTAATAAAAAACTTTATTTCTTAAAAGGATAAAATTTGAATCCTTTCACTCTAAAATTAAAATAAAAGATTCGGAGAAAAATATATGTTCTCATGATTTGCATCAAGAGTCAATTCAAAATTGACAATTTGGATTATGAAATTGCGAAACATAATTTTTTTTTTTGAATTGGATCAATACTTTTAATTTTTTAAGTATAAGTAAAGGATCAATGGATAAAGATAGAAAAGTCTAGTTCAAATCATAACTAAATCTTCAATTTTGGTTTTTTATAGGTTAGATTGAAGCAAATAGTTATTAAATGATCACTCTAGTTTATAGCTACAGACTCTGATACCACTCGGCGGCAGCGGAGTACGTGACGTTGTTATACCAGAGTAATGACAATTCTAAGAATTGTCCTTTAGACCAATAGCCCGCATGCTTGGGTTTCCAGCCTATATACGATACCGTATATGAAACCATAGCACATACCACCCAAAAGCTGGAGCCTCTCCTTGGGCATAACGGAGGGTGAGCAGTGTTCTAGTGACCAAGGCGAGGGAATAGGACTTTCGATCATAGGATCCTATAAGAGGCAAGTGTGGAGCATACTTGTCATCAAGCCGATAAGGCGAACAATTGAGAGATATGTGATCTTTAAGAATAGAAGAAAGGAGGTTTAGCCACTCATGTATGGAGGTAAACTTCAAACTTCTATTGAAAAACTTATCTTACAATGAGGAGAAGACAATTTTATATGGTGAGCCTTTCTTTAATCGATTTGGACCCCACTATCATTACAAAGCAACATGATTAAAGGAAAAGTAAAAGCAAAATGAAAAGCATCTACTTTTGAAAAGCAAATTCTTTTAGGAAAAGATAAAGACAAAGATAGGACATGTCCCATATCTTTAATAAAGTAAAAGTAAAAGTAAAGCAAAAGCAAACATTGATTACAACAAGACAAACGACTTTAAAAAGCTAAAGCACACTTATTGCAACAAGGCAAACTTCTTTATTAAAGGGAATAGTTCCTGCGTCGGATGAGAGTCCGTTTCATTAGACTCTTGGTTAGGTGGCGTCATCGGTGAGGTTCTAGCTACATTTGGGGCCATTATTGATGATCGAGCCAATCTCATTATTTCTTCCATCGTTCCTCGACTAATTAATCTCTAGAGTTGCCTATAGATTTTGGGATCTGCCGTATACGATGAGATAGTTATCATACTTTTGTTGGGTTTGTAATCTTTGTGTCTTCATGAGTGGAGCAGTGGTTTGATTTCTTCTTTGAAATGGAGTTACAGTGTTGATTGTACATCGAGGATAAAGGGCATGTGTTATGTATATAGAGGTAGTGCCATACTACTGTAATTGACACTCTCTCACATGGAAATAAAACATTCATAGGAGTGGTGGTGTTCCCTTTCGGATGATTGATGTTGTCGGATCCGGTGCATCGTCCCCAGGATATCTATAAGCTTTACAATTAATATGGTAGGATGCATGATCGATATCCTTTGGTGAGTTCAAGGGTTAGGATGTCCTTGAAGATGAGCGAACGATTACATCAAACCATCGTCCTACATATCTTACTGGTGTGGATCAGATTAGATTCGAATAGTAAAGCCACTGGGTATAGGTTTAGCCAATAACAAAAAATTTAATAGGGTTGTGGGGTGATATCACAAATAACATAATAACCCTAGTTGGTATGTTCATCTATGACGTAGCGAAAAGTGCTCTGGATTTTAAAGATCATGTGGTGCATCTGATCTAGATGTGGATGTGGGGTAAATGGGCATTGGCACGATTGTGGTGGCACAATTCTTGTATGGCCATTAATTGCCATAAGTGCCATGTCAGAGGATAATCTCTGGAGCTTTGTTTGTGGTCAATTATCTTTTGGAAAATGACTTCTTGTATGCTCTCTAGTAAGCATGCTATGAAGACTAGGAGATTATTGAGGAAATGGCCACTTGTGTTTTGGGAATTGGAGATCCTTTGGTCCTTTTGGGACACAAAATTATCTCTGTTCAACATGGTGATGGGGTTGGAAAGGAAAACTAAGATGGTGGTGAATTTTCTCTTGTTGTCAAATTTGTTTTTGAGGAAAGTTGATGGTACTGCATGTGATCCGTCGAATTAGATTTATAACCACAGATTCTCCTGTGTTTATTAGATTCGTGAAGGAACAAGATTTTCTAATAGTGGAGACGTGAAGGTGCCGGAAAGGTGCATTGTCCAATAAAGGGGATTCTCAGTGGTAGTGGGTGCTGAGTCATCTGCTTTAATTGTTGGACAGCTGTTGTCTGCTCAGGTCCCCATGGTGGGGCTGATTTCTTTAGTATCTTGGACAGCTATGAGGTGTGGACCGCAATGTGTGGGAAAACGTCTCTGAGATAGTTGATAATCCCAATAAACTGTTGGATTTGCTTTCTAGATAGGTGTTGATCTGGAAATTGCATCAATTCTTGTGTAATGTGGGGTTTTATATGGTAGTGGCCATCTTGAATTATCATTCTGAGGAATTCAATGGATGTCTGACCCATCTGACTCTTCTTTTAGACAACATTACTCCATGTGATTCAACAATGTGAAGAAACTGATTAAGGAGCTATTGATGAGTTTCATGATCTTTAGTGAAGAGTAATATATCATCGATGTAAATCTTTAGTGAAGAGTAAGATATCATCGATGTAGATGAGGGAATTTTCAAGGACATGCTCAAAGATTTTGACCATAGCTTTTTGAAAAAGAGATGGTGCCACTTTCAAACCAAATGGCATGACTGTCCATTAGTAGTGGGCATTTGGAATGTAGAAGGCTGTTTTTGGTCGGTCATCAAGATGAATACCAATTTGCAAGAATCCTGATTGAAGGTCGAATTTGGAAAATGCCTTTGCACCTTGTAGATGGACAAACAGGGATTGGATTTTTGGTAAAGAAAATTTGCCATCTTTGAGGAAACAATTTAAGGGCTGATAGTCAATGACTAATTTTTTCTTACCTCGGACTGTTTCTGACCTTTTCTCAATATACAAAGCCTGACAGGCCCAGTAAGAATGAGTGGGCTTAATAAGGCCTTGGGCCATAAGCTGCTGGCATTCAGCTTGCACTAGTTTGAGATTAGAGGGTGTCATCCCCGGATGTGTGGCCTTAGTAGGGTTAATGTCTTCAGTAAGCTTGAAAGGTAACTTAACGAAGAATTGAGGGTTTTTCTACCGAGGAAAAAGATAGGAAAACTAAAGGTGACTTTCAGGACAAAATGAGAGGAATTTGGCTTTGAGAGACTCATAGGAAGAGGGTGCATCAGAGATTGAATATAACTTCAAAGTGTTAGTATAAGGCAAGAACCTTTGTTTATCTGAATACCTTTGGAAGATACATTTAACTTCTTAACAAGCTGAAGAACATCAAAGCCAAGGAGTAGGTTCTTATTAGAAAGGAAGAACATGAGTTTAATCCAGAACACATCGGAAAAGAAGCTGGATCTTATGGGTTTTACGGTGATTAGATCGATGTGGAAAAATTCTCCATCGGTGCTTTGAAGTACTCGATGTAGTGTTTACTAAAACTTTGGTGATAAAATGGATGGGTTTAACATACTTCTTTGGGCTCAGATTATCAATGAAACCTATAACAGAGATAGGCTTGGCAAATTTCGAATGGAGGAAACTGATCTTTATGGAAGGAAGGGGACTGTGAACAAGGTTGATTTATTGCATGTGATGGATGGCTGGAATGCCTTCGGAGTCAGAGCTATCGCTCTATTCAGCGAGGATAAAGTCTGTATTATCATCACAGCATTCTATTCGATAATAGAGACTCAATATCATCATTCTCTGAGAGGGGAGACACACGATCAAGATGCTTAAGCAATCTACCAAATTTTACCGGATTATTAGGGCAGGATTTTGTAAAGTGCCCCTACTTTTTTACAAATGAAATATTGGGCATCTTTTTGGCTTTTAAGCCCTGGATTTGAAGATTTTTTTTGGAAAAACCGATATGGCTTTTTAGGTTTTTTAGAGTGGTGCTTTGAAGGGTGTCTAGGTTGAGAGTATTTCTGGAAATGAGACTTCTTTTTTGTGGGACAATGGTAGGCTTTTTCATAGTTGCATTTGATAGCAAGGTGTGGTTTTGAAAGGTTCTCTGTGTTCCATGAGATCTTCAAAAAACTCTTTTTGCTCATTGAGTTTGTCTAAGTATGAGACTGCCAGTTGGTAAATCTTTCCCAGAGAGAGATTAGAAAAATGTAATTGATGAAGATGAAATTGTCTCTGTAATTCTGGTAAGATTTCTTTGGGAAGAGACACTACAAACACATGTTTGAGAGAAGCATCATTGAATCCATTAATATAAGGCTGTCATTCTTCTGTAGTAAAAGTCAAGATTTGTGATCTTTAATGAACAGCACTTCGTTTGATGGAACTATTGTCTAGCTGCTTCTTATGCCACTTTTGGTTTTCCTAGAAATTGCTCATAAATAAGTCCTAAGACTTAAGGAACTGTTGCCTGGTATAATTACAGTTGTCTATATTGGCCAAGACTCTCGAACCAAGCACGGAGAGATCCGATAAATCTTGAGCTAAACTCACGAAGAACAGATTGTGAGGTAGCTCCTGTTTTGAGCATCTGAACATCAGTCCAAGTGGAGAACTCATGGAATCTTTGGAACCATTTGACTTTTGAAACATCGTCAAATGTGAACCATTGACCATTGGATGCTTTAGGAATGGGATCTAGTTGAGCAGAAGGTACATCTTCTGCTTCTTCGACTATATGTGGTCCCCTATTAGAAAAAGGAGGTGGATCTTCTGGAGAAGAAGGAGGAGGAAGATCAGTGGATCTTGTGGATGGTTTAACCATGATCTGATCAGGAATTGCCACAAAATTTTCATCAGAATCGATGGTAGAATATGATTCAACTGATTCTGTTGGGGAAAAAGATTCATCAGAAGATGAGTTGGAGTCTGTCAATGAGGCATGAGCTTCTGAAGAAGTGTAACCATAATGGATCTTTCGAAAAATAATTAATGCATTGGTCCTTTATCTTTTGGTGGTTGTTGAGTGGGTTCTGGAGTAGCCTGAGGAGAAGGAGGCTGAGGTGGTTCAGCAGTTGTGGACTGTGTTTATGGTTTAGAAAAGGGTTTTGAGGTAGATGATTTAGTGGATGGTTTTGGTGTTGATTGCCTTGTTGACAGGTGAGATAACCCAAAGAACTTTGCATAGTCCACGGGTTTTCCATAGGAAGAAGGACTGTAGAAAGGTTGGTATGTACTGAAGGTTGGAATAGACATTGGTAGGGTTTGAGTTTTGGCAAACAATGATGGTTGTTGCTTTTCAGTATCAATTTTTTCTAACTCTGCTTTGAGCTGTCTAATCTCAGTTTCTTTTTTATTGAATTCAGTGGCCAATATACATTTTGGATCATATGCAAGCTCTGCGTCCGGTTTAGCTATCTATTCATAGAGGTTAAGATACACCACTCTAGTTGAGCGAGATCTTATCAACCTGTTGATATGAACTCTGGACTTGTGCTTAGACATTGTCTAGCCTGGTATCAAGAGATTCCAGGACTGTATTCTGGACTCTAGCATTTTGAGTTTACCAGTTAAGCACTGCTACATACTGCTTTGGTTCCTCGATTTGTCCAGTGGGAGTGACAGGAGGTTGGAAAAATGGCTTGGAAATGACTCTGGTTTGTGGGTCGGTTTGTTTTTCCAAGGAAGGAAACTGTTTATGATAGGAGCAAGATGAAAACATCATACAGGGCTGTGGAGATAAAGAAATTTGGGTCAACAGTTGGTTGTTGACTTCTTGCTTGCATGTTTGGTTTGTGGTTTGTTGTGGGCTGATGACAACTGGGGTTGTCTCTTCAACCGGCCAAGGAGTGTAATCAGGTTCATCATCTGGTGGGAGGACAGATGGAGGCTTGCAACTATTTCTCTTTTGACTGCGTTTTTTCTTTTGCCTAGGCGTATGTTGACTTGCCAGTCATCATCAGAATCATCATCATCTTAGCAAGGGTAGTCTGGATCGCACATATATGAGCCTGGAGTATCCCAAAGAAAATGTCCTTGTATCTTGTCAGTATACACAGGATATCCATTGTAAGAGAAGCCATGAATGAGAAGATCTTCTTGATCACGACAATGATCATAGCGATGTATAAAAGGAGGTTACGAGAGGTTGGTTTTCTAGAGGTTTGAAAGTCAGCCGGTGTGCCGTCGGCCTTTTTATTGAGCTGGGCATCGAAGTCGAACAAGTTAAGAATTCTGATAGAACTTTTCATAGTTAGATAGCCATTCTAACGGCATCAACTTGAGAAGTTCTTACTTTTGGATTTGTTTGGGGATTTGGATAATAGTGGGAATGGTTTCATTGTCGGCTAAGATCATGAGGGTATCTGACGATGTTTGAGGAGTGGGTAGGTCAAGGGCATGGTTTTGGAGTCTATAAACCAACTGGTGATGCAAAGTAGCCATTTTTGCCGTGAGTACTTGCTCTGTACCTTGTAGCTAGATCTGGACTTTCAAGGTGGTTCATAGGTTGGGGTCTTCAAGGGACAGGTTGAAGTTTGGGTAAAAGGTGAGTAAAGCACTACCAGTATAAAGAGTAGTCAAGATAGTACCAATGCTAGCATGTTGGTACTCCTGGAATTTGGTTTCCATCAGGGCTATTCTTGCCGTAACAGGCAAGCCTTTTCTGCCATGTAGATTAAGGATTATACGGATTCCTCCAAGATGGAGATGTGTATAAACTTCTCTTTTCCACTGTGTTACAAGCTTTGTAGGAATTTCCAAGGTGACATACGGCTCTTCTTGAGTTGCTTGCAAAGCACACTGATCCAGTCTAGAAGACTGAATATATTCTTTTAGAGTAGGTGTTAGTAATATACCCTAAAGGTCAATCGAATGATGTTTGCTTTTAGGATATTATTGTATTTGAATAATATTTTGATATTTATAAAATGGCATAGTTATTAATATTCATATATTAATTTAATGAATATAGTCCAAGAAGTAAAATAGTTGAAGAACACATTCTCGAGTTTGTCGAGAATTTGAAACGTGTATCCTTTGTACTATACTTCTAAAATATTTCCTAGTGGAGGATTTATGATTGGACATTATAAATTCCTATCAACACTAGTATGTGTTATGACTCCTATGGTATGTGATACTAAAACGAATGGTGAGTTTCATATCATTGACATGAGATATCAAGTCAAACACATAGGTACTTGTTGCGAGAACGAGTTTACTGAACTTGACCAAATATAATAAGCCATATGGTTTTGAATGTTAATGGCTTATTATACATTGTGATAAACACTATGTTTAGTAATGGTCTTTAGACCTGAGGCATCATAGATATCTTGTACATAGACATCTTTGATATGTGAAAGCATAATTCCTAATCAATGTATAATAAGCATAATCAAGATAGAATTCCTAATCAAGAAAGAGATCTAGCAATAGTTCTCATGGTTGGCTATGTATGGAGATAAGTGTATGGCCAAGATAGAATTCATCACTTTATAATATACAAAAAGGATGTCCTAGTGAGATAATATGAATTAGCATGAGAAATCCTTGGCCAAGGTGAAATATGTTTGAAGGAGTTCAAATTATATTTTCATGCCAAGTTCATTTATATTTATTTTGAGATAAAGCATAAATGTTTAACATACTAAACCATAAGCCATGCTTTTCTCAGGACATGGATGATGAAGAGACCAAGACATAAAGTTGCAATGGAATAGGTTCTATAGATCCAACAATTCTTGTTATTTGGGTAGTTGTGAAATACTGCTAGGTGTCACTCATGACTTGTAGAAACCTTAAGATCATTATTAGTAAAGCGTATTACCAATGTATCTTAAGGTCATTAGAAATGTTCTAATTGATGACTAAAGTGTTTAGCATCATTTAATGAGCAAAGAGTTATCATTAAAATAGTTATACTACTTTATAACAAAGAACCTAAAAGGTCACACACATAATAGAAATAAAAAAAGAAGTTACTAAAAAATGAGAGGTTATATTTCCTAATTTTAGGAAAATCGGTATTTATATTATAATTCATTGAGAATGAATGTATATAAATATTTATATATCTTAAATATGATTTAAGATAGAAATTTAGATGTTTCATAAATAGTTTAAGGAACAACATAAATTTCATAAATCTTCTATTAAACATTATGTATAATATCGAGCATGTAAAATGACCATTTTGGACATGTTTCGGTTCATAAATGATTATGGAACTCTAGACCAACTTTTGAGTTTAGAATTGTAGACTTTTATTGGACCTAATATGGATTAGGAGAATGCATAAGAACATGTCACAAAAGAAGCTCACAATTAACCATTTGATTTGATCAAAATTGGTTTAATTAATTAAAGACAAAATTAATTAATTTAGCTATTTATTTATTCAAAATAATTTGATTGAATAAATTATTGAAGTGATAAGATCACATTCAATAAATAATGGCTAAGTAGGTGGGTCTAGGACATGATAATGTTTAATGCCATTATTGATAAGATAATGGTGGCTTTATTTGGTGAAATGAATTATCATGAACTAGCATTCATGTTTCTTCATTATCTCTCTCATTACAAAACGAAATTGAGTGATTCAAAATCCTATGAACTCCTAGAACATTTCTAAGTGTGGACTAATTAGAGGTATCACAATTGGGGTGCTTTAAGGATCTCAAATCGTGGCAAACAGAAGCTGTTCGTGCAGTGCTCTATTTTCTGGACAATGTTCGTAGCTTGCTGTTTTCTGTCAATTTCTCCTACCTCACGAAGTCATTTTTGAAACTACAAGTGAGGTAATTAAACGTCAATCTTTCCTCTTGATTTTTGTTTTGGAATGAACTGATCCGAGGTGTCTAGAGCTTCCGCCATCCATTTTAATTTTACTGCGCAAAAGTTGCGTTTTTAGAGACCTCATGGACAAATATTGTCCTTCAAGTGGTATCAGAGCCATCTTCATTCAATCTTGAATTTTTAAAGCATGATTTATGTTATTTCCATTTATAATAGCATAAAGGATGATCATGGAAAGACCTAGATATTTTATGATATATTTATGTCACGTGATGGTTGACTATATGCATGATTGTGTGAGCTATTGATTTATTTGTTGATTTGGCTGATTTTTAAAGGCTTAAATGGTTGTAATATTTTTAAATAGGGACTTGCATGTCCCTCCCTCTATTAAGATCTGATTGTATCCTATTACCCCTAAATTTGTAACCCGATTCTTCAAAATATGTAATTTCTACAAGATGATTGTACAAAGAGGGACGACGGATTTACGATGCCTTGGAGCAAGAAGACTTTATGGATTGTTACAGCACTTCCAATGATATTTTGGCCTCTCAAATAGAAATTAATAATTGTAATAATTTGAGGCATAAGATGTCTCATAATCATTATTGCTTGCTTGATACGTAGGTGGACCTTAAAACCAATTTTGGCTCAAATTGGTTTTATTAGAAAAATTCCATGATCATTCTTGATTTGTTTGTCTATAATATGCATGAGATGTATATTAGGGTGCTTAGACATATTTGATTATTAAAAATGGAATAACATGCTAAAAAGTGAGACCCCTTAATAATGACCAAATACTCCCTATTAAAATAATCATAATTATTGTTAAGTTGTAATGATGGATATTAAGAATACCTATCATGGCCTACTAATATCAATGGAATGTTTAAAATATTTTATGCTTTGGCTAGTTGTCATGGATACATGGGCTACTCATTCATTAAAATGTTGAAAACAAACCATATATCATATGATGATGCATAATTCATACATTAAGCTACCAAGAACTGTCAGGGGAGGTTAGTAAGATGTTTTGAATTATGCAAGGGTATTAGGGTAAACTTAACTAAATCATTTATACTAAGAACTGATAGGTGAGGTATTAATGATTTAGATTGAAGAATAATCAGTACATGCGCGAGATGCATTTGGTAAGAGTTACCTACTCATTATAATAAGTAAGCCAACAACTGTTAGGTGAGGTAAACTTAAGTTAATGAGAATCCGATTCCTACTAGAAACTTTTACCAATGAGAGTTTCCGTTTCTTGCATATGGGAGTGTAATGAAATGATAAAATAGTGGGAGGTGCTATTTGGTTTAAAGACCTAAATCAAATAGATTATAATAAATAAAATGCTAATAATTTAATTTATATTTTATGCAGAAATATTTAATAATGAATAATCCGTTGGCGCGAATTCTGGATAACTACCATTTGACGGGACCCAATTACGTTGATTGGTTCAGAAATTTAAGAATTGTTCTTAATTATTAGAAAATTAACTATGTTCTTGATACACCTAAGCCAAATATAATTCCTGAGGGTGCAAGTGAGGCAGAACGTGTCACTTATCAGAAGTGGCAAGATGATGACCTAAGTGCTAAAAGCTATATATTGGCATCAATGTCTAATGAACTACAAAGGCAACATGAAAACATGCCTAATGCAAGTTCCATGATACTTCATCTACAAGAGTTGTATGGTGAACAAAGCAGAACAGTTAGATATGAGATATCTAAGAAACTGTTCAGAATGAGAATGACTGAAGGGTCGGTCAATGAGCATGTACTCAAAATGATTGACTACATTGAGCAACTTGAAGCTCTTAATTTCTCAATGGATGGGGAATTAGCTATTGACCTTATCCTACAGTCCTTGCCAGACTCATTCTCTCAATTTATCATGAATTTTAACATGAATAAAATGGAGTGCAGTCTTGCTGAACTGCTAAAGATGCTTAATACTGCCGATACTTGCATAAAAAACCAAAAGATGTTATGGCTATAGAAGGGCCCTCAACTAAAAAGGGTAAAAAGAAAAAGTTTCAACCCAAGGTTAAAGGTGGGATTAAGAAGGGGAAGGCTAATAAGCCCAATGACAAGGGAAAATGTTTCCATTGTGGTAAGGATGGGCATTGGAAGAGGAACTGCAAAGCTTACCTCAGCAAATTGAAAGTCAAGCCTAAAAGAATCATACTTAGAATTCATTATTGAAACTAATATTTCAATAATTCATTCTACTTCTTGGATTTTAGATTACTGCTGACCACATATTTGTATGTCAATGCGGGATCGAAAAGTAAAAGACTTAAACAGGAGAAATGTCTCTTAGAGTAGGAAATGGAGCAATGGTTCTTGCTTCATATAGGGACATTTTCTTAAAAATATACCATCTGGGCATGTAATAAGTTTGAATGAATGTTTATTTGTTCCTTCTGCTTTAAAGAACATAATTTCAATTTCATGTTTATGCAAAGACAACTATGAATTTTATTTCAGAAATAAATTTTGTAAAATTTATCATGAGAATAAATATGTTGCACATGGTACTTTAGATAATGATCTATATGTACTATACATGAAAGAAAATAATGAGCATGTTGTGAATGTAAATACCATAACACATAAATGTGAAAGAGAAGAAATAAGCCCCAAATATAAGTGGCATTTAAGGTTAGGTCATATTTGAGAAGATAGAGTCACAAAATTGGCTAAAGATGGACTGATAAGTCCATTTGGTTTAGAACCTTATCCAACTTGTGAATCCTGTCTTCAAGGAAAAATGACTAGGACACCCTTCGTTGGACGAAGTACAAGGGCCACTGATTTAATTGAACTCATACATACTGATGTATGTGGGCCATTTAATGAAATGGCAAGGGGTGGATATTACTACTTCATAACTTTTATCGACGATCACTCAAGGTATAGTTCAGTTACTTAATGAAGCATAAATCTGAAGCCTTTGAAAAGTTCAAAGAATACCGAAATGAAGTAGAGAAACAGAGTGGAAAAGTTATTAAAACCCTACGATCAGATCAAGGTGGTGAATATCTCAGTGGAGAATTCCAGTCTTACCTTAAAGAAAATGGTATTATTTCACAATGGACACCTCCAGGCACACCAGAGCTTAATGGAGTATCTGAAAGGAGAAATCGCACATTGTTAGACATGGTGCAATCAATGGTGAGTTATACAGACTTACCAATTTCTTTTTGGGGATATGCTCTCCTTACAGCTGCATATGTACTAAACAAAGTACCTTCCAAGTCTGTACCTAAAATAACATATGAGATATGGCATGGTAAACAACCAAGCCTAAATCATGTTAGGATTTGAGGATGTCTTTCTTTTATCAAGAGACTCAAAAGTGAGAAGCTTGAAGCTAAAGCGGATAATGGGAGGTTCATTTGATACCCAAAGGAAACTTTGGGTTATTACTTCTACATTCAATCTAACCAAAGGGTATTGGTAAGTAGAAATGCCATATTTCTTGAAAAAGAGTGTATTCAAGAAGTTGGACAAGCAAGAAAATTAGAATTTATTGAGAATTCGAATGAGAATAAATCTAATGAAGAGCCTGTTCAAGTACAAACACAAGGAACACAGCAACTCCGTAGATCTAGTAGGGTAATTCACCCACCAGAAAGATATAGTTTACTTCATCAGATGAACTATAAAAATAAAGATGATCCTACTAGTTACGAAGAGGCAATATCAGATATTGACTCTAAGAAATGGCTTGAAGCCATGGATTTAGAGATGGACTCTATGAGAACCAAATAAGTCTGGACTCTAGTGGATTCACCCGAAGGTATTATACCTATCGGATGCAAGTGGATCTTCAAGAGGAAGATAGGCTTAGATGGAAAGGTGGAGACCTATAAAGCAAGGTTGGTAGCTAAAGGTTATCGTCAAATACAAGGTATAGACTATGAGGAAACCTTTTCACCAGTAGCCATATTGAAGTCCATCAGAATCTTATTGGCTATAGCAGTATACTATGATTATGAAATTTGGCAAATGGATGTCAAAACTGTATTTTTAATGAGTACATTGAGGAAGATATCTATATGATACAACATCGTGGTTTTGAATCAAAGACAGATCCTCATAAAGTATGCAAGCTAAGAAAGTCCATTTATGGGCTAAAACAAGCCTCCAGGAGCTGGAACATCCGATTCGATAATGTAATCAAATCATTTGGTTTCATCAACAATGAGGATAAACCATGTGTTTATAAAAGGGTCAGTGGGAGTACAATAACTTTCTTTGTGCTATATGTAGATGACATACTGCTTATAGGAAATGACATTGGACAAATGTCTTACAGTCAAAATTTGGCTTTCTCAAAACTTCTCCATGAAAGACCTAGGAGATGCAATGTATATATTGGGAATTAGGATTTATATGGATAGATCCAGAAGATTGATTGTTCTATGTCAAGATAAGTACATTGAAAAGATATTAAAGAAATTTAATATGTGGGATTCCAAAAGGGGTTTTATACCTTTCAGACATGGAATTCATCTCTCTATGACTATGAGTCCTAAAACTTATGATGAGAGAGAGCGAATGAATAAGATTACATATGCTTCTGCAATAGGAAGTCTTATGTATGCTATGCTATGTACTAGACCGGTTATAGCTCATGCAGTGAGTGTCACTAGCAGATACCAGAGTAATCCGGGTGGAACATTGGACCACAGTTAAGAATATCTTTAAGTACTTAAGAAGGACTAAAGATTTATTCTTAACATTTGGAGAGGGTGAGCTAAAATAGAAGGTTTCACAGATTCAGATTTCCAGTCAGATGTAGATGATAGAAAATCTACATCAGGATTTATATTCACTATCAATGGTGGAAGCGATGGTGGAAAAGTTCTAAGACAACTACTGCAGATTCCACCAGGCGGAATATATATGCGCATCGGATCGTGAAAAGAATCTGTTTGGATGAGGAAGTTTATTCAACAACTTGGGTGGTTCCAACCATTGCGTTGCCAATCTCAATATATCATGACAACAATAGGGCTATAAGCGTGACTAAGGAACCAAGGTCTCACCAGAAGTCCAAACACATTGAAAGAAGATATCACATTATCAGAGAGATCATTGGAAAAGGTGATGTCACCATGCAGAAAGTAGCTTCCGCCGATACCATTGCAGATCCTTTGACTAAAGCACTGACTCAACAGCAGTTAGATCATCATCTTGAGAAGATGGGATTGAGATACCATAGCCATTGGCTTTAGTGTAAGTGGGAGATTGTTAGTAATATACCCTAAAGGCCAATCGAATGGTGTTTGCTTTTAGGATATTATTGTATTTGAATAATATTTTGAAATTTATAAAATGGCATAGTTATTAATATTCATATATTAATTTAATGAATATAGTCCAAAAAGTAAAATAGTTGAAGAACACATTCTCGAGTTTGTTGAGAATATGAAACGTGTATCCGTTGTACTATACTTCTAAAATAGTTCCTAGTGGAGGATTTATGATTGGACATTATAAATTCCTATCACCACTAGTATGTGTTATGACTTCTTATGGTATGTGATACTAAAACGGATGGTGAGTTTTATATCATTGACATGAGATGTCAAGTCAAACACATAGGTACTTGTTGCGAGAACGAGTTTACTGAACTTGACCAAATATAATAAGCCATATGGTTTTGAATATTAATGACTTATTATACATTGTGATAAACACTATGTTTAGTAATGGTCTTTAGACCTGAGGCATCACAGATATCTTGTACATAGACATCTTTGATATGTGAAAGCATAAAGATTGATTCCTAATCAAGGAAGAGATCTAGCAATAGCTGTCATGGTTGGCTATGTATGGAGATAACTGCATGGCCAAGATGGAATTCATCACTTTCTAATATACAAAAAGGATGTCCTAGTGAGATAATATGAATTGGCATGAGAAATCCTTGGCTAAGGTGAAATATGTTTGAAGGAGTTCAAATTATATTTTCATGCCAAGTTCATTTAGATTTATTTTGAGATAAAGCATAAATGCTTATCATACTAAACCATAAGCCGTGCTTTTCTCAGGACATGGATGATGAAGAGACCAAGACATAAAGATTCAATGGAATAGGTTCTATAGATCCAGCAATTCTTGTTATTTTGGTAGCTGTGAAATATTACTAGGTGTCACTCATGACATGTAGAAACCTTAAGATCATTATTAGTAAAGCGTATTACCAATGTATCTTAAGGTCATTAGAAAGGTTCTAATTGATGACTAAAGAGTTTAGCATCATTTAATGAGTAAAGAGTTATCATTAAAATAGTTCTACTACCTTATAACAAAGAACCTAAAAGGTCACACACATAATATAAATAAAAAAAGGAGTTACTAAAAAATGAGAGGTTATATTTCCTAATTTTAGGAAAATCGTTATTTATATTATAATTCATTGAGAATGAATGTATATATAAATATTTATATATCTTAAATATGATTTAAGATAGAAATTTAGATGTTTCATAAATAGTTTAAGGAACAACATAAGTTTCATAAATCCTCTATTAAACATTATGTATAATATCGAGCATGTAAAATTACCATTTTGGACATGTTTCGGTTCATAAATGATTATGGACTTCTAGACCAATTTTTGGGTTTAGAATTTTGGGCTTTTATTGGACCTAATATGGATTAGGAGAATGCATAAGAACATGTCACAAAAGAAGCTCATAATTAACCATTTGATTTGATCAAAATTGGTTTAATTAATTAAAGACAAAATTAATTAATTTAGCTATTTATTTATTCAAAATAATTTGATTGACTAAATTATTGAAGTGATAAGATCACATTCAATAAATAATGGCTAAGTAGGTGGGTCTAGGACATGATAATGTTTAATGCCATTATTGATAAGATAATGGTGGCTTTATTTGGTGAAATGAATTATCATGAACTAGCATTCATGTTTCTTCATTATCTCACTCATTACAAAACGAAATTGAGTGATTCAAAATCCTATGAACTCCTAGAACATTTCTAAGTGTGGACTAATTAGAGGCATCACAATTGGGATGCTTTAAGGATCTCAAATCGTGGCAAAACAGAAGCTGTTCGTGCAGTGCTCTATTTTCTGGACAGTGTTCGTAGCTTGCTGTTTTATGTTTCTCCTACCTCACGAAGTTGTTTTTGAAACTACAAGTGAGGTAATTAAACTTCAATCTTTCCTCTTAATTTTCGTTTTTGAATGAAGCTGATCCGAGGTCTATAGAGCTTCCGCCATCCGTTTTAATTTTACTGCGCAAAAGTTGCATTTTTAGAAACCTCATGGACAAATGTTGTCCTTCAGCAGGGCCTCTGGTAGAAAAGGGTTCTGATAGTTTTAGATAAAGAATTGGGTCTCTGGTAGAGTTTATAGGGACTAATTAAAGGTAATAAGATTCAGTAATTAGTGCAGAATCTGGGACATAAGAATATTCAACAAGGCTTTCTATTTTTGAAGCTAAATGTTTTGTCTGAGTTTAGGAAGAAAAGTAGAAGAAAGAGAAATAGGAGATTCAGAAGTTTGAGAATTTGAAGAGGAAGCCATGAGACTTTTCTATTCTTCTTTTTCAGATCACAATCCTTCATAATATACCACACTCTGCTTTTTCTTTTGCTCTGATACCACTCGGGGGCAACGGAGTCCGTGGCGTTGTTATACCAGAGCAATGACAATTCTAAGAATTGTCCTTTGGACCAATAGCCCGCATGCTCAGGTTTCCAACCTATATACCCAATACCAGAGATGAAACCATAGCACATACCACCCAAAATTGAAGCCTCTCCTTGGGCATAATGCAGGATGACCAGTATTTCTAGTGACCAAAGACAGGGAATTGATATAAGGAAATAAGACTTTCTGATACACAGGATCCTACAAGAGGCAAGTATAGAGAATACTCGTCATCAAGCCAGATAGAAGGGGAACAATTGAGAGAGATCTGTGATCTTTATTAGAAGAATAGAAGAAAGGAGGTTTAGCCACTCATGTTTGAGGTAAACTTCAAAGTTCTATTGAAAGAACTTATCTTACAATGAGGAGAAGACGACCTTATATAGGCGAAGCCGTTCTCTAAAGCAAGACAGGGCCCCTGCTATCATTACAATGCAACATGATTAAAGGAAGTAAAACCAAAAAGAAATGCATCTACTTTTGAAAAGCAGATTCTTTTCAGAAAAAGACAAAAGACAAAGATAGGACATGTCCCCTATCTTTAATAAAGTTAAAGTAAAAGCAAAAGCAAGCATTGATTACGACAAGACAAACTACATTATTAAATAGAAATAATGCCTTCTTCAGATGAGGACACTGTCTCGTCAGGGTCTTGATCAGGGTCCTTGTCTTTTTTAAAGATTCTTTTTGGATGGGAATAACCAGGAACACATGGCCAAGGGCAATCTTGAGATTTTGGTGATAGAGGGTCTGGTTGGGATGAAAATAGTGGATACGGATATGGTGGATATGGAGTAGAGGACGATCTAGGTTCATATTGTATTGGTGAAGGTATGGGAATGAAGTCTTGGTATGAGTCTTGGGAATCTTGGAATAAAAAGTCAGTGTGATCTGGCTTTCTTCTTTAATGATGATTCCTCTGTTGCGAGGTTGAGAATGTAAGGAGGGTGTAGGTACTATAAACATGTCATGTTTTAGTCGAGAGATGTATGGAGGATAATGGGTTGATCTGGAGGAATGTGGTTAAGTTACATAAGAAAGTTCTTTAAGGGCGTCTTGATGCGGAAATCTTGTTCAAGATAGTCAAAATAATGAACTGTGATCCATTCAAAATTCTGGTCTTGTGTAAAAAAAGCATTAGTTTGAGGTGCTTTAGAAATAAGGACGATGAATGATGAAGACAGAGGTGAACTATTTGCCTTTTAGATCTGGAAGTTCCCTGAGATGATGTGTGTCAGCAATTTGTTGGATCTTTTGTCGCCACCATGGTAATGGTGAAAACCATTCAAAGAGGGTCCAGGACAGTGTGGTTGAATGATGTGGATTATTGAGTCTGTCAAGAAGGGGTAAAACAAGAAAGACAATTTTTGTAGCATACAGAACTGTAAGACACCAAGTATACCACAATTCATCTTCAGTGGTATCTCGGTTTGGTGGAATTACTAATCATGTAAGAAAGAGGTGGTCAGGATGGATGTTGGGAAGAACCATAGGTTCAGGGCTCTTTGTGTACTCTGCTTCCCCCTCCCAGTGGTATCGAAGCTAACGTTCTCTCTGAGAGGGTGGTATATTGTAAAAGGTCTGTGATCTTATAAAGAAGAATGAAAACTCTAACCCTCATGGCTTCCTTTTCAAATTCTCAAGCTTCTAAAATTCTGTTTCTCTTTTTCTCCTCTTTCTCTTCCTAGATCTTGCACAAAACATCTAGCCTCTAAAATCGAAAACCTTGTAGGATATTCACATGTTCTCGATTCTGCACAAATTTTGAATCATCTTTACCCTTAATCGGCCTTTATAAACTCTATCACCATTCGACTCATGCTTAAAACCATCAAACCACAATCTCTTACAAACGTCACTGCTCGAAAGAATATATTCGGTCTTCATTGGATTAGTGTGCTTCTGAGTAACTTAGCGGTAGTATATAACTTTGGAAATTCCAACAAAGCTCGTGAAAGCTGAAGCAGGAAGGTTATACTCACTTAGTATTAGAAGTCGTATAATTCTTACGCTTCATAGCGAGAAAAAGGCTTGCACATTACGTGAAACTAGCTTTGATGGATACCAGTTCAAGAGTACCAACATCTATCATTGGTGCAGTTCTCATTACTCTCCATGCGAGTGCCCTTCTTACCTTTTACCCGAACTTTAACCTATCCTCGAAGATCCCGATCTTGACCACCTTGAAAGTCCAAATCCGGATCAAGGTGCGAGCAAGTGGTCACCTAAAAATGACTACTTTGCATCACCGGTGGTTTATAGACTTCAAAACCATGCTTTTGATCTCCACACACTATAAACCTCCTCGAGATACCACTTATGATCTTAGCGACAATGAAACCATACCAACCGTTGTCGGATCCTAAAGATCTAAAAATCTGAACTTCTCAAGTTAATGCCATTGGAATGGCTTTTCAACTATGAAAAGTTCCATTGGAATTCCCAACTGTTCGAACCTCTGAAGCCGGTTTGAAAAAAGGCGACAGTCTTGTCAGGATGACCTTTCAACCGCAGAAAGTCAACCTTCCGAATCTCTTTTTCATCACTATAATTACAAGCTTAGGCGCTCAGGAAGATCTTCCCATCTTTGGCTTCTCCTCTGATGGATATCCTGTGTATCCTGACAAGGTACAAGGCCATTTCATTTGGGATGTTCCAGGCTCTCACATGTGTAATCCAGGCTGTCCTTGTCAGGATAATGATGAGTCTAATGATGGTAGGAAGTCGTCACCATCATGGCGAAAAAGAAAAGTGCAAAGCAGGGCAGTTGTGAGCCTCACGATCTCAGGCCGGATGATGAACCCGACTATAATCTCTGGCCGGTTGAGACAACATCTCTTGTTGTTTTCACATCTCAAGTTTCCATACCCACAGCCTGCAGACAAGAAGTTAACAACCCATTTCTGTCTCAAACCACTCCAAAGTCCTGTATGATGATTTCATCCAGCTCTGACCATAACCAGTTTCTTCCCTAGGAAAAACAGACAGATCCCACAAACCAAAGTGGTTTCCAAACCATTTGTCCAGCCTATTGTTCTATCCATTGGACAGATTGAGGAACAAAGCACTATGAAGCGGTGCTTAAGTGGCAAACCAATGCTAGAATTGAAAATCGATCACAGAATCTTTTGATACCGAGGCTTGATGTTCAAGCACAAGTCGGACTACCAATAAGAAGGTTGATGTGATTACGGCTCGGATGGAGCAGTACATGTATCGTAACCTCCATAAAGCGAATTACTAGATTGGACACGGGTTTTGTGCGATGATCCGGTACAATTATTGGCGACTAGAGTTCAACAAAAAGCTGAAATCGAGACGACAAGTTGAACTGCGGATTAATCTTGAGAAGCAATATTACCATGATCCTTTTGCCCCGATTCCGTCCTTGATACCTACCAACCTTTCTAGGTCCTTCCAACATAAAAACCCTTGACTATGCTCGGTTTTTGGATTGACTCACTTGTCACTTGACAACTGAACGATGCCTAAACCATGCGAGACCATACACTCGAGACACACTCAAAACTCGAACACACACCACGTATCTTTGAACCGGCTCAAACTCCTTCTCCGACCTCCTCTTGAACCTTTTCAACAACCTACAAAAGAAAAAGAGCCTATGCATCAGCTGTATTCGAGGAAAAAGTTAGTTCTAGTCTTAGCCTTACAGAAGATAGCTATCCTTGACTCGAGCCAAATTCATCTTGATGAGTCTTTGTCACCAATAGAATCGGTTGTCTCTATTATGTAATAGATTAAAGGAAAACTATGTGGAAATTCACGATATGCTTATGGCTCAACCATCCGATAGTTCGATAATCCTCCTTCTCCGGAGGATCCTCCTCCTAATTCAACTAGGGGACCCCCCCATAGTTGAAGATTTTGACGATCTACCTCCTACAGATGTACCTCCTGCACACTCTAATCCAAGTCCCAAAGTAGTTAATGGGCCATTGTTCACATTTGATGATATTCCAAAAGTAAAATGGTTTCAAAGATTCCAAGAGTTTTGATGAGTACAGACAGCTGCAAATTTTGCTCTAGATTCATAGGCTCTCTTTGTGATTGGTTCATAAGGCTTGATGAGTACAGACAGCTGCAACTATACCAAGCTACAATTCCTCAAGTCTTAGGACTTGTCTATGAGCAATTTTTGGGAGATCCAACTTTGGCACAAGAAGCTGCCAGATGAGAGTACCATCAGATGACAACCCTGTTTTACAAGCTAAATGGATTCAATGATGCTTCTTTCAAGCATGTCTTCGTTCAATCTCTTCCCAAAGAAATCTTACCAGAATTGCAATGTCAGTTCCATGTCCACCAACTTGATATTTCTGATCTTTCTCTAGGAAAGATTTACCCTGATCTCGCCTAGAAAACTACTGTGAAAAAAAAGGTGCTGCAAAACCCAGTGCTGCAAAACCCTCACCTTGCAATTAAATGCAAGGATGAAAAAACCTGTCATTGTCCTAGAAAAACGAAGTCTCACCTCTAGAGATACTCCCATCCTAAACATTCTTCTAAACATCAATCTTCAAAGCCCAAAAACCTATCGGTTTTCGACAAAAATAACCAACACAGCAAGCAAAAGAATTGATGCATTTTCGATTCTCACACAGCACAAGCAAATTCAACAGTTTCTTGGGATTGTCAACTATCTCAAAGCGTTTTCCACATGTATTCTGGTCTACCTCAAATTTTCAAAGATTCTAAATAAACCAACCCCACCTTGGGGTCCTGAGCAGACAACAGCTGTCCAGCACTAAAGCAGATGACTCAGCATCCACTTCCGCTAAGAATCCTATCCACAGGACAAAGAATCTTCCGCGACCATTATTTCCTAAGGGAATCGATGAATACAAGGTAATTGATGCTTCTGATTTAGTGGATGACATCCAGTACCATTCCCTATCCTCTGGTGGTTTGAAGTACTCAGTGTGGTTTTCCTAAAACTCTGGTGGTAAAATGAATGGGTTTAACATACTTCTTTAGGCTCCAGTATCAATGAAACCTATAACAGAGATAGGCTTGGCAAATATCGAAGGGAAGAAACTGGTTTTTATGGAAGGAAGGGGACTATAGACAAGGTTGATTTGTTGTATGGGATGGATGGCTAGAATACCCTCGGAGTCAGAGCTATCGCTCTGTTTAGCCAGGATAAAAATGTATTATCATCATAGCATTTCTGTTATGAGAACAGGGACTCAATATCATCATTCTCTGAGAGAGGAGACACACGATAAAGCTGCTTAAGCAATCTAGCAGATTTTTCCGGATTATTAGGGCAGGATTTTACAAAGTGGCCCTTCTTTTTACAAATGAAACATCAGGCATCGTTTTGGCTTTTAAGCCCTGGATTGGAAGATTTCTTTCAGAAAAATTGATATGGCTTTTTAGGTTTTTTGGAGTGATCTTTAAAGGATGTCTAGGTTGAGAGTATTTCTGGAAATAACACTTCTTTTTGTGGGACAATGGCAGGCTTTTTCATCCTTGCATTTGATAGCAAGGTGTGGCTTTTTACAAGCACTTTTGAAAGGTTCTCTGTGTTCCATAAGATCTTTAAAAAACTCTTTTGCCTCACAGAGTTTGACTAAGCATGAGACTGCCAGTTGGTAAATCTTTCCCAGAGAGAGATTAGAAACATCTAATTGGTGAAGTTGGCTGTCTCTATAATTACGGTAAGATTTCTTTGGGAAGAGAGCTGAAACACATGTTTGGGAGAAAGCGTCATTGAATCTGATTAAGCTTGTAATATAAGGCTGTCATTCTTACGTAGTGAAAGTCAAGATCTTTGATCTTTAATGAACAACACTTCATTTGATGGAATTATCGTCTAGCTGCTTCTTGTGCCACTGTTAGTTCTCCTAGAAATTACTCATAAATAAGTCCTAAGACTTTAGGAACTGTTGCCTGGTACAGTTGCAGCCGTCTATACTGGCCAAGACTCTCAAACCAATCACGGAGAGATCCGATAAATCTTGAGCTAAACACACGAAGAACAGATTGTGAGGTAGCTCCTATTTTGAACTGTCGAACATCAGTCAAGCGAGAACTCTTGGAATCTTTGAAACCGTTTGACTTTTAGAACATCGTCAAATATGAACCATCGCCATTGGATGTTTTAGGAATATGATGCTGGTTGAGCGGAGTACATCTTATACTTCTTTAACTATAGGTGGTCCCCTAGTAGAATAATGAGGTGGATCTTCTAGAGAAGAAGGAAGGGGAAGATCAGTGGATCCTGTGGATAGTTGAACCATGAGCTGATCATGAATTGCTATATAATTTTCATCAGAATTGGTGGCAGAATATGATTTAACTGATTCTGTTGGGGAAAAAGATTCATCAGAAGATGAGTGGGAGTCTGTCAGTGAGGCGTGAGCTTCTGAAGAAGCGTAACCAGAATGGATCTTTGGAGAAAATAATTGATGCATTAGTCTTTTATCTTTTGGTAGTTGTTGAGTGGGTTCTGGAGTAGCCTGAGGAGGAGGAGGCTGAGGTGGTTCAGCAGTTGTGGACTGTGTTTGTGGTATGGAAGAGGGTTTTGAGGTAGATGATTTAATAGATGGTTTTGGTGTTGACTGCCTGGTTGATAGATGAGATAACCCAAAGAACTTTGCATAGTCCACGGGTTTTCCATAGGAAGAAGAACTGTAGAAAAGTTGGTATGTACTGAAGGTTGGAGTAGACATTGGCAGGGTTTGAGTTTTGGCAAAAGAGGATGGTTGTTGCTTTTCAGCATCAATTCTTTCTAACTCTGCTTTGAATTGTCTGATCTCAGCTTTTTTTTAGTTGAATTCTAGTCGCCAATATCTGTTCTGCATCATAACAAGAAGCTCTGCGTCCAGTCTAGCTATATGTTTATGGAGGTTAAGATACAGCCGCTCTAGTTGAGTAGAGATCTTGTCAACCAGTTGATTTGTACTTTGGACTTGTGCTTGGACATTGTCTAGCACTTTGGTATCAGATTCAGGACTATATTACGGACTCGGCATTTGAGTTTTCGATTAAGCACTTCTTGTCTGCTTTGGTTCCTCGATTTGTCCAGTGAGAGTGACAGAAGGTTGGACAAATGGCTTGGAAATGACTCTGGCTTGTGGGTCGGTTTGTTTTTCCAAGGGAGGAAACTGATCATGATAGGAGTAAGATGAAAACATCATACAGGGCTGTGGAGATGAAGAAATTTGGGCCAACAGTTGGTTGTTGACTTCTTGCCTGCATGTTTAGTTTGTGGTTTTGTTATGGGTTGATGACAAGCGGGTTGTCTCTTGACTGCCAAGGAAGTGTCAGGGTTTATCATATGGTTGGAGGACAGATGGAGGCTTGCAACTATCTCTCTTTTGACTGTGCTTTTTCTTTCGCCTGGGGCGTATATTGACTTGCCAGTCATCATCAGAATCATCATCATCTTGGCAAGGGCAGTTTGGATCGCACATATATGAGCCTGGAGTATCCCAAAGGAAATGTCCTTGTATCTTGTCAGGATACACAGAATATCCATTGGAAGAGAAGCCATGAATTGGAAGATCTTCTTGAGCCGTCTGAACAGCTATGATCATAGTAGTGTATGCAAAGGTGGTTCTGGGAGGTTGGTTTTCTGGAGGTTTGAACGTCAGTCGGACAGTACCGTCTGGCCTTTTATCGCACTGGGCATCAGAAGTCTGAACAGGTTGAGAATTCTAATGGAACGTTTCATGGTTACATAGCCATTCTAACGGCATCAACTTGAGAAGTTCTCGCTTTTGGATTTGTTTAGAGATTTGGACAATAGTGGGAATGGTTTCATTGTCGGCTAAGATCATGAGGGTATCTGAAGAGGTTTGAGGTGTAGGTAGGTCAAGAGCATGGTTTTGGAGTCTATAAACCAACTGGTGATGCAAAGTAGCCATTTTTGCCGTGACTACTTGCTCTTCACCTTGTAGCTGGATCTGGACTTTCAAGGTGGTTGGTTGGTTGAAGTTTGGGTAAAAGGTTAGTTAAGTACTGCCAGCATGAAGGATAGTCAGAACAGTACCAATGATAGTATGTTGGTACTCCTTGAATCTGGTGTCCATCAGGGCTATTCTTGCCGTAACTGACAAGCCTTTTCTACCGTATGAAGTAAGGATTATCACAGTTCCTCGAGATGAAGATGTGTATAACCTTCTCTTTTCCACTAGGTAACAAGCACTCTAGCAATTAACAAGTTGACATACTGCTCAGCATCAGTTCCTTGCGAAGCACACTGAACCTGTCTAGAATACTGAATATATTCTTTTGGAGCAGGGCGTCTGGTAGAGATAAGAGTTCTGATAGTTCTAGACAAAGAATTGGGTCTCTGGTAGAGTTTATAGGGACTAATTAAAGGTAAAGAAGATTCAGTAATTTGTGCAGAATCTGGGATATAAGAATATTCAACAAGGTTTTCTATTTTTTAAGCTAAATGTTTTGTCTGAGTTTAGAAAGAAAGAGTAGAAGAAAGAGAAATAGGAGATTCAGAAGTTTGAGAATTTGAAGAGTAAGCCATGATGTAAGAGTTTCTATTCTTCTTTTTAAGATCAAAAACCTTTTACAAAATATCTATTAAATGACCAATGCATCAATTATTTTCTCAAAATATCTATTATGGTTACGCTTCAGAAGCTCATGCCTCATGTGGACTCGACTCATCTTACGATTAATCTTTTCCCCGCGAATCAGTTGAATCATATTCTGCCACCGATTCTGATGAAAATTATATGGCAATTACTGATCAGCTCATGGTTCAACCATCAACAGGATCCACTGATCCTCCACCTCCTTCTTTTACTAGGGGATCGCCTATAGTCGAAGAAGTAGAAGATGTACCTCCTGCTCAACCAAATCCCATTCTTAAAGAATTCAATAGTCCATTGTTCACATTTGACGATTTTGCAAAAGTCAAATGGTTCCAATGATTCCAAGAGTTCTCTGTTTGGGTGATGTTCGGATGCTCAAAGCAGGAGCTACCTAATCTATTCTTGATGCGTTTAGCTCAAGATTTATCGGATCTCTCAAGTGATTGGTTCGAGAGTCTTGGCGATTACACACTGTATGCAGGGCAATAGTTCCTCAGTCTTAGGACTTATCTATGAGCAATTTCTGGAGAGACAATAGTGGCACAAGCGACTGAGCGATAATTCCATCGAATGAAGTGTTGTTCATTAAAGATCAAAGATCTTGACTTTCACTTCTGAGGAAGAATGACAGCCTTATATTACAAGCTTAATGGAGTCAATGACGCTTCTCTCAAACATGTGTTTGTAACGTCTTTTAACAACAAAATCTTACCAGAATTACAGAGGCAGTTTCATCTTTATCAATTAGATGTTTTTAATCTCTCTTTGGGAAAGATTTACCAACTGGCAGTCTCATGCTTAGACAAACTTTGTGAGTAAAAAGAGTTTTTCAAAGATCTCATAGAACACAGAGAACCTTTCAAAAGTGCCTGTAAAAAGTCACACCTTGCTATCAAATGCAAGGATGAAAAAGCATGCCATTGTCCCACAAAAAAGAAGTCTCATTTCCAGAAATACTCTCAACCTAGACATCCGTCAAAGCACCACTCCAAAAAACCTAAAAAGTCATATCGATTTTTCCGAAAAAAAATCTTCCAATCCATAGCTTAAAAGCGAAAAAGATGCCCAATGTTTCATTTGTAAAACGAAGGGCCACTTTGCAAAATCTTACCCTAATAATCCAGTAAAATCTGCTAGATTGGTTGAGCATCTTGATCGTGTGTCTCCCTTCTCAGATAATGATGCTATTGAGTCCTGATCTCGAGCGACAATGTTGTGATAGTGTCTGATCTTTATCCTCGTGGAACAGAGTGATAGCTTTGACTCCGAAGGTATTCCAGCCATCTATCACATGCAACAAATCAACTTTATCCACAGTCCCCTTCCTTCCATAAAGATCAGTCTCCTCCCTTCAAAATTTGCCAAGCCTATCTCTGTTATAGGTTTTATTGATATTGGAGCCCAAAGAAGTATGTTAAGCCCATCCATCTTACCACCAGAGTTTTGGGAACACCACACTGAGTACTTCAAAGCAGCTGATAAAGAATTTTTCTATACTGATATAATAACCAAAAAACCCATAGGCATCCAGTTCTTTCCAGGTTGTGTTCTCTGGATTAAACTCATAGGTTCTTCCGCCGTGATAAGGTCTACTCCTTGGCTTTGATGTTCTTGACTTGTTAGAAGTTGAATGTATCTTCAGGTATTTGGTATAAACAAAGGTTGTTGCCTTATCTTTGAAACTTTAAGGTTATATTGATCTTTGATGCACCCTTTTCATGAGTCTCTCAAGCCAAATTCCTCTCATTTTGTCCTGAAAGTCAACTTTAGTTTTCCCATCATTTTCCTCTGTGGAAAAACCCTCAATTCTTCGTTAAGTTACCTTTCAAGCTTAATGAAGACATTAACCTTACTTAGGCCACACATCCGGGTATGACACCCTCTAATCTCAAACTAGCCCAAGCTGAATGCCAGCAGCTTATGGCCCAAGGCCTTATTGAACCCACTCATTCTGATTGGGCCTGTCAAGCTTTTTACGTTGAGAAAAGGTCAGAAATAGTCCGGGGTAAGAACAGATTAGTCATTGCCTATAAACTCGTAAATTGTTTCCTCAAAGATGACAAATTTCCTTTGTCAAAAATCCAATCCTTATTTGTCTATCTACAAGGTGCAAAGTTATTTTCCAAATTCGACCTTAAATCAGGATTCTGGCAAATTGGTATTCATTCTGATGACCGACCAAAAACAGCCTTCTGTATTCCAAATGCCCACTACCAATGGACAGTCATGCCATTTGGTTTGAAAGTGGCAGCATCCCTTTTTCAAAAAGCTATGGTCAAAATCTTTGAGCCTATCCTTGAAATTGCCCTTATCTACATCGATGATATCTTACTCTTCACTAAAGATCATGAAACTCCTCAACATCTCCTTAATCAGTTTCTTCACATTGTTGAATGACATGGAGTCATGTTGTCTGAAAAGAAGAGTAAGATGGGTCAGACATCCAGGACCCCACATTGCACAAGAATTTATGCACTTTCCAGATCAACACCAATCTAGAAAGCAAATCCAACAGTTTCTTGGGATTGTCAACTATCTCAGAGACTTTTTCCCTCATATTGCGGTCCACACCTTACAGCTGTCCTGAATGTTAAAGAAACCAGCCCCACCATGGGGACCTGAGTAGACAATAGCTGTCCAACAACTAAAGTGAATGACTCAGCACCCACTACCACTGAGAATCCCTTCCATTGAACAACGCATCCTCCAAACAGATATGAGTGAGGAGTACTGGCGATCAGTACTCTTGAAAACCATTGATGGCAAAGACTATTACTGTGCACATACTAGTGGACAGTTCAAAAATGCTGAAAAGCATTACCACGTAATCTACAAAGAGATCTTAGCAGTCAAGTATCGTATCCAAAAGTTTGAATTCCACCTGATTAGCCAAAACTTTATTGTCCGACTTGACAACTCATCCTTCCCAAGGATACTGGAATTCAAGAATGAGGTGCTTCCTGATAAACGTCTCATTTGCCTTAAAGCCTGATTTTCCAGGTATGATTTTTCAGTTGAACACATCATGACAAAAATCTCATCCATGATCTCCTCTCTAGACCTCACAAACCTATCTCTCATAAACACGTTCGGCACCATTCCGATCATGCCATGGCTTCCTCCATACCAAATAATGCTCTCAAAAGATCTTTCCATCTAGATATGACTTTCACCTCCCTTAACCAAATCTAAGATTTCTCTCAAAGTTCCTTTCAGTTGTTATGAATATGTACGAGAGTCACGAACTATGGCTCTTCTCGGCGTCCATCCGACCACCTCTTTCTCACGGGATCGGTAATTCCTGGCGAGATATCGTTGAAGATGAATTGTGGTATACGGTGTCTTATGGTATGGTTACGTATCTACAAAAATGGTCTTTCTTGTTTTACCCCTTGAGACTCGATAATCCGGATCACTCAACACATTATCTTGGACCCTCTTTGAATCGTTTTCACCATTACCATGGTGGCGTAAACTCTAACAGTTAACGACATCATCTCGGAGAACTTCCGGATCTGAAGGCAAACAATTCACCCTATCTTCATCATTCACGTAATTATTTTCGGCACCCTCGAACTAATACTTTTTGGACACAAGACCGGACTTATGAATGGAACACGATTCCTCATGTTACTGTCTTGAACAAGATTTCGGACGAAGTCCTTAAGAAACGTTCTTATGGAACTTAACCACATTCCTCCGGATCGACCCATTATCCTCATACATCTCTTGGACTAAAACATGACATGTTTATGGTACTACACCCTTCTTACATTCTCGACCTCGCGGTAGAGGAATCATCATTAAAGAAGAAAAGCCAAATTACACCGACTTTTTATTCCAAGATTCCCAAGATCCGTACGAGGACTTCATTCCATACCTTCACCAACGGTATGAACTAGATCACATACTTTATACCCACTAGATCCATATCTACCATTCACACCCCAACCAAACCCTCCATCACCAAAATCATAAGATTGCCCTTGGCCATGTGTTCATGGTTGTTCCCAGACAAGGACCCTGATCAAGACCCTGACGAGACAGAGTCCTCATATGAAGAAGGCACTATTTCCCTTTAATAATGTAATTTGTCTTCTTGTAATCAATGCTTGCTTTTACTTTTACTTTAACTTTTACTTTATTAAAGATAGGGGACATGTCTTATCTTTGTCTTTTGTCTTTTTCTGAAAAGAATCTGCTTTTCAAAAGTAAATGCTTTTCCTTTTGCTTTTACTTCCTTTAATCATGTTACTTTGTAATCATGTTGCTTCCTTTAATCATGGAGTCATGTTATCTGAAAAGAAAAGCCAAGTGGGTCAGACATCTACTGAATTCCTCGGAATGATCATTCAAGATGGTCACTACCATCCAGGACCCCACATTGCACAAGAATTAATGCACTTTCCAGATCAACACTTATCCAGAAAGTATATCCAACAGTTTCTTGGGATTGTCAGTTATCTCAGAGACTTTTTTCTGCATATTACGGTCCACACCTCGAAATTGTCAAAGTTGCTAAAGAAATCCGCCCCATCTTAGGGACCTGAACAGACAACAGCTGTCCAACAGCTGCAGCAGATGACTCAGTACCCACTACCGCTGAGAATCCCTTCCATTGGACAACGCATCCTCGAGACAGATGCCAGTGACGAGTACTGGGGAGCAGTACTCTTGGAAAACATTGATGGTAAAGATTTCTATTGTGGCCACGCCAGTAGACAGTTCAAAGATGCTGAAAAACACTACCACGTGATCTACAAAGAGATCTTGGCCGTCAAGTATGGCATCTAGAAGTTTGAATTCCATCTCATCGGGCATAACTGTATTGTTAAATTAGACAACTCCTCCTTTTTGAAGATAATGGAATTTAAAAATAAAGTGCTCCCAGACAAGCGTCTTAGCCTTAAAACACAGTTCTCGGTATGAGTTTTCGATTCAACACGTGGCGACAAGAAACTAATCCTAATCTCCTCTGCCGACCTCATGAACAACCTCTATCAATACTTTCGGATTCATTCCGGTCATTGTCACGATCTCCTCTCTACCATGCTCTCCTCAAAATCCTTTCCTTTAAACATGACTTTCATCTCTCTCCACCAAATCTAAGATTTTGCTAAAAGTTCCTTTTTGGGTTATTTATGAACATGTATACAAGGAGTCCTGAACCCATGGTTCTTCCCAGTATGCATCATGACCATCTTTTTTCTTCTGGGACTTATGATTTTCCCAAACCGAGATATTATTGAAGATGAACTTTGGTATAGTTGGTGTCTTTACGATTACGTATGCTACAAAAATGGTCTTCCTAGTTTACCTCTTCTTGATAGACTCTGACCAGCTACTCGGCGATCATATGGACTCTCTTTGAATGGTTTTCGCCATTATCATGGTGGCGTAGAAAACTTCAACAAATTACTGACACCCATCACTCAGAAACCTTCCTGACCAAGAAGACAGACAGTTCACCTCTGTTTTTATCATCCACGGTCCATACTTTCCTCGAACTAATGCTTTTTGTACACAAGAACAGGCTTATGAATGGAATACCATCCCTCATATTTCCTACCTTGATCAAGACTTTAAGACTAAAACGTCCTTAAAGAATTTCCTCATGGAGCTTAATCATATTCCTCTAGACCAACCCGTTATCCTCCATACATCTCTCGGACCAAAACATGACATGTTCATGGTTCCTACACCTTCCTCTCATTCTCAACCGCGCGCAGCAGAGGGCTTATTATCAAAGAAGAAAAGCCATATTACACTGGCTTTCTCTTCCAAGATTCCCAAGATCCATATGAAAACTTCACCCCCATACTTTCACCATCTCATTATGAACCTGGATCTTCCGCCACTCAATACCCATCAGATCCATATCCCGCATTCTCATCCCAACCAGACCCATCCTCTCCAAGATCCCGAGATTGCCCTTGGCCATGTGTTCCTAGTTGTTCTCATCGCTCAAGACCACAGCGGTAGAATCCTCCACCGATGAAGGCCTATTTCCACTAATAAAGTTGTTTGTCTTATGTGCTTTATTTTTCCTCAAAGTAAATCGTCATCATTTGTAATAATGCCATGACTTTTGCTTTTAAGTTGTCTTATTGTAATAATTGTGTCCTACTTTGTCAAAAGTTGTTTTGATAGTAGGGGCCCTGTCCTGCTTTAGAGTAAGGCTCCTGCCTATATAAGGCGGCCTTCTCCCTCTTGTAAATCATTGGGAAATCTTCGGATGATCTTCAGATCTTGAAATAAAAGTTTAAAATTTATCTTAAACTGAGTGGCTAAACTCTTCTCTTTCTATTCTTCTCATAAAGATCACAGATCGACTTAATAGTTCACTCTTTACCTGGCTTGATGATGAGTATGCTCTACCCTTGCGTCTTGTAGGATCCTGTGTATCAGAAAGTCCTATTCGTTTATACCAAACACCAGAACCAGTCACCAAAAACATTGTTCACCCTCCGTTATGCCCAAGGAGAGGCTCCAGTTTAGGGTGGTAGGTGCTATGGTTTCTTCTCTGGTATTGGGTATATAGGTTGGACACCCAAGCATATGGGCTATTGGTTCAAAGGACAATTTTAATTGTCATTGCTCTGGTCTAACAACGACGCGTACTCCACTACCTGAGTAGTCCTAAGTAATCCCACATCGGTTGCGAGTGCCTGGCCTTTGGAGTTTATTAAGCTAGAGCAACCCTCCCCTTTCAAGAGCTCTTTTGAGGGAGTTAGGCCCAAGCCCAACGACTTGGTATTAGAGCCAGACCTCGTTCTAGGCCGGGGGGAAGAAAGAAAGGTAAGTGTAAGTCCTAAGTAATCCCACATCAGTACGAGTGCCTGGCCTCTAAAGTTTATTAAGCTAGAGCAACCCTCCCATATTACTTACACTTTCCTTTTTTTTTCCTTCTAAACAAATTTGATATTGAGATTTTTTTACGGAGCGCGATTGGTTTCTAAAATCAATTCCGGCTCTAAGCCTTTTACTCGTTAGTCCCGGCAAAGCCCCCAGACGATGTATTTTTTTCAAACGAGAAGGAGATGTTTTGAATAAAAGAAGACAGACTTGGATTGGTATAAAAGAATTTATTCTCTTTATCCATGAATAGCTAAATCCCTAATCTCTTACATGTTCATTTTTTATCTTTTGCTAGTATGCTCTGCACTTGCTTTGAAAAAGGATCCTGTGTATCAAAACGTTGGTTACCATTCTCAGGAAATTGTAATAAGAGTGTCTGGTATATCAGCGGAAAACCAGCGACGTAAATTCTGATGGTCAACCCGAATGGGGATTAGATCGGTGCTTTGTTAACAAGCCACGTACCCGCGTCCTTCATTGGTATCAATCTTTAGTTGTAATTTGATTTCAATGATAATGAATTAATTCGAGCTTAAACTTTTATAGAATTTGGCCAAATCAATTGACATTAAGTCTGAGTTTTAAATCTCCACTTGCATAAGCGTACTAGTAACATGACCAGCGAGCAGAAGGCCTGCGATATCAACTTTCTCCCAATGATAAAGTGTCTTAAAGGCGTGAAGCTAAGTTTAAAAGCTGGCACTTTCTATGTAAATAACCATGTTTCTCTTAACCAATTGGAGCTCATTCAATATACATTTGATAGATATGGTAATGAAAGGTACTTGTGGTTTGCATGGATTTATATTTTTATTCCATATATGTATGTCTTGATTACCTAATACTTTATTACTTGTTTGTGTTTTAGTGAAATCATTGTATCTACGATGATCAATTTATCTCTGAGACATAATTTCATGAGCCTTTTACTTAACACAGATCTGAACGGAGGTATGTAAAGTATTGCCACTAACTTGCGTATTATATGTTTGGATGTCTTATTGTTGCTCAATATTAAATTGTCATTTATTGACCATTGTTTTAGATTCTTACCATGATCGCATATCACCTCACACTTTGTGAACAAGCAAAACCCAAGGATGAACCAATAAACTAGTATTTACCAGCACTATATGTAGTAAGTATCTAGTACTATTATTTCTTTGTTAATTGAAGTTGTTGTTTATCTATAGTAATTTTTCAAACATTGCTATCTACAAAAAGGTTTTTTCAATGAGCTATTTACTGATATATCACTTGTTTACTTATTGTTCTTTTGTAGCAATCAACATTTATTGCTGGAGTTGACTTGGATGGTTTTACACAAGTAGCTAGTGTTAGAAAACCTTTTATGCTGGACTTTTGAAGGTGCCAAAGGTTGCTTTTAAACTCTTAACTGATTGATTGTTTACTTATTGTTAAACATCTTCTAGAAAGATACTAAATTTTATTTTCTATTTATATTCCAATTAATGATGGTGGCTTTTATTGTTTCTTGTTTGTCGTGAATATGAAAGAAGGATATCGTGGGATTTGGGATTCTCTTGCTGATAGCCGAAGTAATTCAAAAAGTTTTATATTATGTTACATGTGTATATGCTATTCTTCAATTTGTTATAGATATTTATTTACCAAATTCGCCATTGTGTTTTTAGTTGGCAGTTACATTCTCATAATTCTATATTTCATTCTAAGTTGCCTCGAAATGCCAAGCCATCAATAAGGTTCATTTGGTACCCTATCTAGTCTGAGGAAGAAGTTTCGAAACAACCAAATGGGTTTGATTGTGGAATTTATGTCATCAAATTCATTCCCAACAAATCATATATGGTAAAAATTAAAATTTTGAAATTTTAATATTAACTCATTGTCACCTTATCATTTTGATCAAGTAATAAAACTTATTAAAAAAAATTCTTTCGTAGCATGATTCTCAAGATGTTCATGGAAGACTAGCAGTTCAACTTATGGATTCGGCCATCAGCATGAGCCCGGTTACTCGTTCAAGCAAATATAACATTTAAGGAACCAACTTCTGTCTCAAACCCCTGTTCCAACCTTTTTCATGATTGGATCTAGTTCTCACCAAAGTCAGTTCCCTTCCTTGGGAAAACAAAGCGGATCCACAATCTAAAGTGGTTTCAAACCATATGTCAGCGATGCGAGCAAGTACTTGGCGGCAAACTCGGAATGCGAGCCGGAATGTAATCCTGGAATCTCTTGACACCAGGATGGAAAATGTTCAAGCACAATTCCAGACGACTCATAAGAAGGTTGATGCCATTTTTGCAAGAATGGATCAGTTATACCAGAACCTTCATGTGGAATTGCTAGGCCCGGACATAGAGCTCGTACCGTGATTGTTGCAATTATTTGGGTCAAAGTTCACCCGAAGGCGAGATCGGCGACAAGGCGAGCTTGAAAGAATTGAAGCTGAGAAACATGGTCAACAATCCTTGTTTGGTGGTCAAACTAAACCTTTACTTGTTCTACACCATACTTTGACACTATCGGCCATATTATCATCGACCTCCCTCCATTAAAAACCCGAAGTTACACGATTTCTTGGTGTTTCTCCAAACATGTACAAACATTCCTCAAGGCCATACACTCGGCCTATGCCTTGAGGCCCTTTCCTACAAGGCGGTACCCATGCAGACCTCGGCCGGTTCTGAGCAAGCGACCTCCACCACCCACAAACACCACTATCTTGAAGCAGGTTCACACCGACCTATCTTGAGGCGAACACTCCTTCTCCTCGTGAAATACAGAATACTTTCAAGACGTATTCTTGAACTGTCGGACCATCTAAGACAAAGAGCCCATGCATCAGCTCTACTGCAGTGCTTATAGTTCGAAGAAGATGTTGATCCCTCAAATTTAGATTTTAATCCATCTTTTGAGTCTTCTTCTCCAGCGAATCGGTTGTATCTTATGATTACGAGGAAAATATGTGGAAGTTTCTAATGTTTATATGGCGACCATCCACGTCAATGATCCTCCAATTCACGAGGATTTTCATCGATGAACCCCTTGATGAAGATGAGCCTAAAGAGATCGCATGCGTCGGTTCGCGATCGCCTCCGGCGACCTAATCGAGTTCAAACCATCTAATGGACCATGGTTTACTTTTGATGATGTTCCTAAAGTCAAATGGTTCCATAGATTCCAGAACTTTCTTGCTTGGCTTGATCTTGAGATGGCAAAACACGGGCCGATAGTTATCATGTTATTAAAGAATTATCAAGATTCTTAGGATCTCTCGTGATTGGTTCTAAGTATCGGTGAATCTGACGACTCCGGTTATTTGACAGCTGTACCACAAGTCTTAGAGATTGTGTACAATCGGGTTTTGGGAGAACCACCTAGCACGGGGAATCTGCTACGTGAATTTCATCGGATGAAGTGATGTTTATTCTGGATCGAGAGATCTTGATAAGCACTTCTGAAAGGATGTGACCTTGTACTCTGGTGAATGGTTTTAATGATCACTCCCTCGAGCATGTTTTCGTGCGATCTCTTCCTGAGATTTTGCGGACATTCGAGACATTTGAACTCCTAGATAAACTTGGATGATCTTACTCTTGGTAAGATCTATCGGATCTTTGTCTCTTGTCTTGAGAAACTTTGTGAGCGAAAGTTTTCAAACACTTTATGGAAAAGAAGGAACCATTCAAGTGCATGCAAAATACCTCATCTTGCAATCAAATGCAAGGATGAAAGAACTGCACTTGTTCTACCAAGAAAAGTCCCATTTCCATAAATTCCTAGCAAACACTCTTGGGACCGTTCTTCAAAGCCTAAACCAACCTACCGGTTTTTCAGGAAGAAAATTGTCAACACCCGGCAACAGAAAGATTCCAGGTGTTTCATTTACAAAAGAAAATGGCACTTTGCTAGATCTTGCCCTAACAATCTAGCAAAATCAGCGGACTCTGCGGCATGTCACATGAGTCTCTCTCTCTGCGAGGATGATGATATTGAATCACATATTACAAGCAGGATGCTTATGATGAAGAAAGCAGTCTTCATCTTTGGTGACGAACAAAAAGTCTTGATTGACTACATTCTTGAGGGCGTTCTGACAATCCACCATCGAGCATGTCGGACATTTTACTCAGCGGTCTACCATCCATCAATCAATATCCTTCACCAAATATGCCAAACCTATCAACATCATAGGATTCGTTGATCTTGGTTGAACACACTATGCTTAATCCGTCCATACTCCCTCACGAGTTTTGGGCACCGTACCCAGCTCTTTAAAATTGCAATGGTGAATATTTTCATCTGAATCTCCTTACGAAAACTGTTGGTATCCAGGTTCTTTCAGTTGTGTTCTCTGGATAAATGTCATAGGTTTTCCCTCGATGATAAGGACCTCCTCATGGGTTATGATGTTCTAACTAATCCACAAATTGAATGTCTCCTTAAAGGTATCGGTACAAAACAATTCCTACCTTATCGACACCCGAGGATATACTCGATTTCGATGTTTCCTCACCCTATGAGTCTTTCAAACCAAAGTTCACCGCCATTTTGTCACGAAAATCATTGGCAATTCTTTCACCCTTTCGCTTTGTGGAAAAACCCTCGGATTCTTTGTTAAGCTTCCTTTCAAGCTTAATGAAGATGTGAACCTACAAGGCCACATCCGGGCATGATGCCCTCGGATCGAAACTTGGACAAGGCAATGCCAACGGCGCATGGCGCGAGCTTAATCGAGCCCACATTTTGATTGGGCTTGTCAAGCATTCTATGTTGAAAGCGTTAAAATTGTCAAGGTAAGAAAGATTAGTCATTGACTACCAACCCTCAGCAGTTTTCTCAAAGATGATAAGTTCCGCTGCGAGATTCGATCTTTGTTTATTCATCTCAAGGTGCAAAGGTGTTCTCAAAGTTTGATTTAAAGTCGGGATTTTGGCAGATTGGTATTCATCACGATGATCGACCCAACGACCTTACGTATTCCAAATGACCACTATCGGTGGGCGGTGATGGCTTAAAAGTGGCACCGTCACTTTCAAAAGGCTATGGTCAAGATTTTCCAACCTATCCTTGAAAACGCCCTTAATGATATTTTGTTGTATTCCAAGGATCATGATTCACACCAGAGACTCCTCGATCAGTTCCTGTCAATAGTGGAATCACATGGAGTCATGATATCTGAGAAAACATCACAGGTGGGCCAGACATCCATTGAATTTCTTGGCATGATAATCCAAGATGGTAATTATCATCCTGGACCCCACATCGTACAAGAATTGATGCATTTTCCAATACTTATCTAAACCGCAAGCAAATTCAACAATTCCTTGGGATTGTCAACTATCTCCGAGACCTTTTTCCACACATTGTGGTCCACACCTCGAAGTTGTCAAATATGCTAAAAAGCGGTGGGGTCTGAGCGACAACGGTATCCGTGATTCAGCGGTGACTCGGATCCTCTTGAGACTTTCATCCGGTGGTTGCAATGGTTTCTCTACAGGTCAGAATCACCATTATTGGCAAACACTCTTCCCCAAAGAATCTAAAGTGCACAGGGCAATCCATGCCTATAAATCTGAGTTCTTGCACAATTTTCAGCATCTGCACTCACTCTCAGAAAATCAATTTCTCATTTGGCGCTTCACCATATTCCTCCTTCTCAAAATGAGTCCAAAGAACCAGCAAGCAGACTTTTCATCTTTCAGTCTCATGGCCTTTTTTTATTGGCTTCCAGATGGCCTTCAAGAATTAATCTTTCAGAAGGTTATAGATCACAAGCATGGTTCCGCATGTTCAAAAAGCCATACAAGAATTCAGGCCAACTCAGAATGAGTTATACCAGCAGCCATTTGTTCCACATCCGAATCCAGACCAAATGCGCCAGCTAATCTTTAAGCTCCAGACTACTTTTCATAACGTAGTTGATGAGCATACTAGTTGGGGACATCATGTCATTCGTGACATTACCCCCCAAGCTTATTATGTCTTTTGGTACTGGTTAAACCTATACCCAGTGGCTCTCCTATTTGATCCCAACCTGATCCATACCAGCCGCAGATACGGCAAAGGGCGATGGTTCGACAGAATGTTCGCTCCTATTTTCAGGGATCCCTTGACCCTCGAGCTTATTACAGGCTATCACATTCAACATCCCACCATTGTAATAATAAAGCTCACTGACCTCTGGGGTCACCACAGTGAACCCATTGTTAAACCCATAATTCACCATCATGACTGTGAATCCTTCCACTCCATGTGGACAAGCTGTCTCACAGCTAGAAATGCTCTAGCTGAAGAATATGGAGTTCCACCCTCCTATAATACTCACAGTCCTTTATCTCCTGATGTTCAATCAACTCCAGATCTTTACTTCAAAGAAGAAATCAGGAATCATCGTCTCCACTCTGAAGGAGATCGGGGCCATAATCTCTGGCGGAGATATGACAACTATCTCATCAGAAATGGCAGATCTACCAGACGTTGGACAGACTGGACTAACCATCAATGGCCTCAACCCGTTCTTCCATCAGACTCAGAGACATTATTCTCGACTCACATCGATCTCTTGACTATTTCACTTTAATAATTGCATTTGCCATAAAAGTCTTAAAGTAGTTTGTCTTTATGTCTTAAAGCATTTGCCTTTATCCATGGCTTGACTTTTGTGTTTTTACTTTTTCAAAGTAGTGGTTAAGTGTCTTTGTCATGTCATTGTCATGTTGTATTATTAGCTTGCATTATTGCTTTGCTTTGTCAAGATTAGGTGACGTGTTCTAATCAAGTGATTGTAATAGTGGGGGTCCTGTCCCACTTTAGTTTAAGAGTTTCGTCTATAAATGGCGAACTCCTCTCCTTTGTAAACCAGACTACGCTTGAGTTTGAAATAAACCTAAAGAAGTTTACCTTCAAAATATGAGTGGCCAAACACTTCTTCTTTCTATTCTTCCAATAAGGATCACAGATCGACTTGAATACTTCATTTTCTATCTGGCTTGGTGACAAGTATGCTCTTGTAGGATCTTGTGTATCAGAAAGTCTTATGCCTGTTGTACCAGAGTAGTATACTTCTTATACCATTGCTGTTTCGCCTATACTAAACACCTGAGATAGCCGTTAGAAGACACACGGTTCACCCGAAGAGATGCCCGGGAGTGGCGAAGAGAAAAGGATGGTATGTGTGCTATAATTTCTTCCATGGTGTTGGGTATATTGGCTGGAAACCCGAGCATGCGGGCTATTGGCCCTAAGGACGATTTGTTCGTCATTGCTCTGGTTTAACAACGCCCCGTACTCATTCTTTGGATCTCTGCGAGTTAGTGACTTTCTATGAGTTAGTGGATCCTGGCTTGGTATCAGTGCGTTATGGATGTTCCGTGATGCATGATATCTTACCTGGTATCAGAGAATGCATCAATTCTTGTGCGATGTGGGGTCCAGGACGATAATTACCATCTTGGATTATCATGCCAAGAAATTCAATGGATGTCTGGCCCACCTGTGATTTTTTCTTAGATATCATGACTCTATGTGATTCCACTATTGACAGGAACTGATCGAGGAGTCTCTGGTGTGAATCATGATCCTTGGAAAACAACAAAATATCATCAATGTAGATAAGGGCGTTTTCAAGGATAGGTTGGAAAATCTTGGCCATAGCCTTTATAATATTAAATATAAAATATGAGTACTTTTATAATATTAAATATAAAATTCTAAACTTGCAATATGAAACTTGAATGTAAACATGAAATGGGGGGACAAAAGAAAAACTTTGGGGTATTTAGATAATAATTACATGAAACATAGAACAATAAAATGAATACTTGACTTAAAATATGCGACAATAAACATAAAATATGAGTTCTTTTATAACATTAAATGCAAAATATTCTAATTCATGTTTTAGAATATGCTACATGAAATATAGAACAAGATATTTATAATAATTTTTTTTTCATTTTTACTTTACTTGACTTTTTTATTGTTATTCTAAAAAAATATTTATCTCATAAATTTTTTATTTTAATTTATATTTAAATTAAAAATATAAATTAATGGCAACAACTGGTTGGAAAAATCGATTACGACCATTGAAAAAAGTTGTTTGGCTACTAGACGGCAGCCAAACAACTAGGGGCTCAATAAATTGACTCCCTCTACGATACAAGGACTTTGACTCCTGTATCATGGCCACTATCTTAATAAGGATGCAAATACTTACAAGAAACTATACCAACCAATTCCACTTTCAATTTGTGATGAGATTAAGGATAAAACTATCACAACCACATGGGATGAGGCATATTCAGATCTATTCAAGTTCCGTTGGACCCACAAGAGCTTGATCAAAGAAATTCAAAGAAGCACTTAATGGATTAAATCAAGCAACTTGGACTCAATCAAATTCGCGGAGGCCTATTGAAGGAATCGCACATGATAAATGCATGACTCAGGCTCTTGAAGTTTCCAACTAATCACTTTCATGAAATAGGGAGTTGGCTTCCATATTATAGTAGGAAAATATATTAATTTTCTTTTTCAGATACTTTTCTGTTTCTTGAGGAGGCTATTAGAGAAACAACCGTTTAATTAATGTAAGGCATTTTAGCCAATTAGGATCCTAATTTGATTTATATTATAATTATGATTTGGTTTAAATTCTTTCCTATTTATTTATATTAGGATTCTGATTTAATTTAGATTCTTTCCTATTAGGGAAGATTCAGATACATATTTGATTTTTAGTTTAAGATTAATTTCTGAAAATTCTTGTAACCAACCCTATATAGTGTAATCGTATCTAATAAACATAGATAAGTTTTTGATACATTGGTGAGAAAGTTAATTTTCTTTAGTTCTTTGCAAACTCTTTGAACTTATTGGATTTTCGTGGCATTCAAACTTGCTTTCAATAAGCATTGGGTCGAGGTTTCATTCCATTCCTAGTTTACATTCGATCTTGAGAACTAAAATTGATTAGGGTCACGTCAGTTCTTGATGGGATTCGCATCATTTGGTATCAAAGCCTAGGCTCCAAGGTCAGATCCGTCTATCTTTTTTGTTTTTTATTCCTTTTTGAATTTTTCATCTTTGTTCTAGTATCTATAAAAAAAAAAAAGTGTCGTGAATAGTATCCATATAAATAGTGCCGCATGAACAATGCCGCGTGAACAGTATTTTTAAGGTTTCCTTTTAAAATTAAATTTGCATCCTTCTGGTTTAATTCTCCTTAAATCCACAAGTTTTATCTATTCCTTTTCCTAAAAAGAAAAAAAAATCCAACTCCCCCTTAAAATCTTTCATTTTTTCCATTATTTGTGTTTGGGAATTCTAAAATGAATTTTACCCTATAACTGAAAATTTTGCCCAAAATCAAAACTTGACTTTATGTACACATTGCCTTCTTACTCTTGAAATTTAAGTCTTCTTAGTGTAATCTATGTGAATTGCTGCTGAAATCTTAATATTGGTTTGATTAGTTTGACAAGAACCAAGTGAGAATTACGAAAAGTGATAAAAGGCATATTAGAGGGTAAAAGCCAATTAATTGAGTGAAACACGAGTGGAATTGAGTGAGTCATTTTCTTGAGTGAAACACGTGAGAGAGTGAGGTGAGGTCCTTCCATATTATTTCTAACTTTCTTTTGCAAATAGCAGCTATGACTCATAACCTAGAACGAAACACAAATGAAGAGGATCAATCTACAACTACTCAGAATTTACAAAATCAAGCATTGATGGGAGAGATGAGGAGGATGATGAGGGCTGAATTAGAGCTCATACACGAACGTTTCGATCAATACATGTGCAGGGCAGCCACAACCCGTTCCCCAAGCACGTAGGAGAGAAAGAGCTCCAGCTAGAGGATGATACGGATAAGTATGATAAAGGGGAGGACTCAGTATGTAGCTATAGAACAGATGGATGAGGTAGGAGAGCTAGGAATAGAGATGAAGGATTGAGTGGCATAAAGATTAAGATCCTATCTTTTCAAGGAAAATCCAACCCATAAACATACCTTGAATGGGAGAAGAAAATGGAGTTCATATTTCACTGCCACAATTATTTGAGGCAAAAAAAGCAAAATTGGCTGTGATTGAGTTTTCTAACTATCTTATTGAGACAGAGGTGGTGTAGGAGTTCAGAGCCTTGTCAATTCCAGAGGTGGTACAGAAGTAAGGTTTTTAGGATTTCTTGAAGTTAGAGATGCCACTTTTCTCTATGGCTTCTTCTTCTACGATTCTGATTCCAATCCTATTTCACTTTTATCCACTTTGTCTCTTCTAAAATCATGTTCTAAGCATGTAACTTCTAAAATAAAAAATCTTGTAGAATATTCCTATATTCCCGAATCAGCTCAAATTAATGAGTCTTCTATGCCTTTAATAAGTCCTTATCAGTTGTACAATTGAGGAAACTCTCTTACTCATAGTATAAAATCCCTTATCGCTACTAAGCATCTAACTCTAAAGGAATATGTTCAGTCATCCAGACTGGATCGGTGTTCCTTACAAGCAGCTCCAGCAGAACAGTATGTCATGCTTGAGATCCTTCCTAAGTTAATCTCCTTTTAGCAGAGAGAAGGTTACACTCACTTACATCTTGGAGGCGTTCGCCTAAACCTCACTCTTCATGGCCGAAAAGGTCTACCTGTAATGGCCAGACTTACTCTCCTTGACTCAAGATTAAAAGAATACGAACATGCCGTCAGAGGCACAGTTCTCACTGCCTTACATGCTGGTAGTGCTCTTCTTACCTTTTATCCAAACTTCAACTTTTCTCTTCAAAACCCAAATTTGCCCATGACCTTGAAAATCCAAATCCGACAGTGCGGTAAACCACAGATTGCAGGCTACGCGCAGATGGCATATCGATTACAAAATCATGCCCTCGATCTGGCTACTTCTCAAACTTCTGCTGCAGCCCTGATGACTTTAGCAGACAATAATTCTATTCCAACCATTGTCCAGATCTCGAGATAAATCCAAAAGGCTGAGCTCCTACAACTCATGCCTTTAGAATGCCTCTCCAATTATGAAAAGTTTCACCAGAACTCACAGCCTATACAGACAACTGAAGCCCATTTTAAAAAACAATCTGATTGAATATTCTTCTCAAGTTTCAACCGCCAAAAACCCAACCAGCCAGAATCCCTTTCTGTTATTCTTCCATGATCACTTCAGTAAAGACCCCCCAAGAAAAATTACCCATTACAACCTTTGCTTTAAATGGTTATCCAATTTATCCTGCTAAATTGGATGGTTATTTTTATGGAATGTCTCAGGTTCAAGGAATTGTGATCATGATTGTCCTTGTTTTAATGACTATGATTCAGAAGATGACCAACCATGGGGTCATAAAAAGGTTATTTTCCCCAAAAAAACCTTGTCACTCTTTCCCTTTTCTTCCACCTGACGACCCAGATTCTCAAACTCCACTCCATATCTATAACAAATGATTAAGATAGCTAGCTAAATACTCTTCCTTATGTGAACAAGAACACCAGCCATTTACCTCTTCTGCCTATACTCTTCTTCCCTAGGCTTGCATGATGTTCTCATCTTATTCAACCTCTTTTCAAGACAGCTTTCCCCTACTGGAAAAATATTCTGATCCTTATAACAAGGTCACCATACGACCTTTTGTTCAACCAGCTGTTTCTCCTTCAGGACAACCTGAAGAACCCAGAAACTCTGAATTTGTCCTTAATTGGCAAACTCAAAATGCCACTGTTTAAAATCAAGGTTTGAATCAATTTCACAGCCAACTTGATTGGGACTAACCAGGTCCAACAAAAAAATCATAAGGTTGACAATATTTCAGCCTAGCTTCAACAAATGTATCTTGATATGCAGCAGCTTAAATAGATTCAGAAAAACAACCATCCTTTTTTGCACATTCATCTACACTTCCGCCTTCCATTTTTAATACATATCAGCCTTTCTATACTGCGCCAAAGCCTGTAGACTATTCTCGACTTTTTAGCATGACTCATACCCTTTTTCAGAAAAAAACCCACTACCCAAACTACTCCTCAACCCCATCCCAGAATACATATTTCGACACCAACTATGGATCTCTTTTCCACACGATCACCCCTTGAAATTAAGACACATAAAGATAAGTAACCCATACAACAATTGTCTTCTCAGAACCTGACTTCTCTGAAGACATAAATGATTTATCACAATCTGAACCAACTGAAGATATTTCTTCGCATGATTTTGAAGCAGAATATGCTGATATAACCAAATAGCTTATGGCTACCCCTACAGATCCTCCATCTTCTCCTCTAACTGACACCACTAAGCCAATTATTGTTGAAGAAGCAGAAGATGGAAACCCAACTGAATCTACAGCCTCATCATATGATACTCATGCCTTCAATGGTGTTTGGTTCACTTTTGATGATATTCCTAAGATTAAGTGGAATAACAGATTTCAAGAATTCACAGCCTAGATTGATGTCCAAATGATTCGACCTGGTGCTACCTGAGTACGTGACTTGTTATATCCATAGTGTAGAGTGATCTAGCCCCCATTTGGGATAGCCATCAGAATTTAGGTCGTAGGTTTCCCGTCGATATACACAATAGTCAAGTAGATATTCAAGCTAAGAGTAAAGATCACACACCACCTACTTTCAGACACTCCTATGTCTATTCAGGTAAACCTTGATCTATGAACTCTAGGACATGAATATGAATGTGGACTCAGCTTTTTTATAGACAGGATCCTCAAAGAGACAAGTGTAGAGCATACTCACTATAGAAAAAGATGAACCTAGAAACAGGATCTCTATTTATTCAAGAAGATAGAGGACTGGGAGAGAAATCAGAAACTCATCGTGAGGAAGAGTATTTTTCTTAATGGAATTCAAACACTGCTTTTCCATTCATTTTCATACATATTTATACAGGGAGAAGGATAAGGCCAAGCCTTATTATTATTGCTACATGGGTCCTGCAGGACTTCTTTTTTGAAAACAAAGCACGCATATATCATTGAAAGTAAAGCACATCTAAAAGTAAGAAAATATAGTACATTGTCCTTATCTTGTTGACAACATGACTAAGACTTTTACAAAATCAAGACAAAATAAAGCAAAGCATCTAAAGCTTGAGTAAGACAAAGTAAAGCATTCCAAGCTTGACTTTTTACAAGATAAAGGAGACATACAAAGCACTAGGGTTGCTGGAAAGCACATAGGCTGCTGGATCGATCCATCTCATGGGCTATTATATCAAAAGCTATATAAGGGAGATAAGTTATCTACGTCACTGTCTATTTTACCAAAGGGTTCATATCTAAATTTTTAATGTAAAATACGTCAACAGTGTCCATTTGGGTTGAGGTTGATGTTGATGGCTTATCTATCTCCATCCTGGAATGATCATCTGATTGTGACAGTAATGAAGTAAAGTCTTCCCATGGGTCCTGAGCATCTTGGAATAGGATGTCTACGTAATCCAGACATTCTTCTTTGAGGACTAGACCACTGGTATGGCTTGGTGATGAAGAACTTAGAGTTGGAATGGAAAGGACTTCATGTTGTGGTCTTAAGAAGGTGTGGTGAATTGGTCCCGTTGGTTGTTGGAAATGATTGAGTTCAAAAAAGAAGTTTCTAAACTCAGTCAGGAATGCTGGGTCTTGGATTTGAGCCTGTTCTGACTAAGAACGATTTTCCCCTCATAGGCTTAGTCTTGTGTCCAAAACAATTTGGTGACTGGATGTTGGAAATAAGGATGATGAATAATGAAAACATAGGTTAATTTGGACCTTTGGCTTTTTGGGAAGTGGTTAAGGTGATACCTTTAGATAATAAGGGTAAGTTGTTGTCGCCACTAGGGGATAGGCGAGAACCATTCTAAAAGGGTCCAAACAATGGAGATTGTATTATTTGGGACATACATGTGTTGGTAAAGAGCATGAACATGGGTTATCAACGGTGCGGCATATACCAGAGCTCATCTTCTGTAATATCTTGTGGAGGATGCAGAGTAAGGCTTGTGAGAAAAGGGCATCCTAGAAAGAAACTTAAAGAACTGGAGGGAGTTTTTTGTTGGATCCGAATGAGATATTTGATAACAAACTTTTGTACAAAATCTCAGATTTGCTAAAGAGAAATGAAGGTGAGATTGAGAGGGAAAGTCTTTTTTACTGTGGTTGAAGTTGGAAGAGAGGAGGCCATGTAGATTACTGGGACGGATTGGATAGAGGTTATGATGGTGGTTGAATTGGGTCTGGATAGCATATCAGGGATCAAGTTCTTATCTTCTTTTATATGCTGGACAGGGAACTCGTAACGGGCAAACCAGTTTTTGAGATGAAGCAACTGTTTTTCGGGATCAATCTTGTTCTTAAAATCTAGAATCTTTGGGAAGGATGAGTTGTCAATTCTGACAAGAAAGTGATGGCCAACAAGGTGAAATTTAAATTTTTTGATGCCATATTTGAATGCCATTATTTTCTTATAGATTACATGGTAGTGTTTTTCAAATTCTTTGAACTAACCACAAGCATGGGCACAGTAAGATTCTTTTCCATTGATAGACTCTAGAAGACCAGCTCCCCAGTACTCATCACTAGCATCTGTTTGCAAACTTCTCTGTCCTATAACGGGGATTTTTAAAGGCAAAGACTTTTGTGTTATCTGCCTTAGTGTTTTCACAATTTCTGTGTGAGTAGAGTCCTATGGTGGGGCATTCTTTCTAAAAAAAGGGGATAAAAGAGTAGTGTGTACAGCAACATGTGGAAGACAATCTTGGAGATAACTAATAATTCCTAGAAATTGTTGGATTTGTTTGCAGCTAAGATCATGGTCAGGAAAATAGAGTAAGATCATGGGCTATGTGAGGACTTGCATGAAAATATCCATTTTCAAGAAGCATTCCAAGAACTCTTGGTGTCTGAGATCATGATGTCGTTTTGGGCAATGATTCGATAAAAATCTTCAAGGAGTTGTTGATGGCTGAGATTATCTTTTGAAAACAGGAGAAGATCATTAATGTATATGAGAGCATGATGCAGTATGAGATTGAAGATTTTGATCATGGCTTTACTGTCCATTGGTAGTGAGCATTTGGAATACAGAAGACAGTTTTGGGCCAATCAATAGGATCAATTCCGAGTCGCCAAAATCCTGATTTGAGATCAAATTTGGAAAAGATTTTTGCATCCTTGAGATGAGTGAACAAGGATTTAATTTTTGGCAAAGGAATTTATCATCTTTTAGAAAATAGTTCAAGGGTTGATAGGCAATGACTAATCTCTTTTTTCTCCGTAACTATTCAGATCTTTTTTCAACATAGAATGCTTGACAAGCCCATTTAGAGTTTGTAGGTTCAATAAGACCTTGGGCTAATAACTTGGCATATTCTTGTTGGGCTAAAAGAAGATCATAAGGAGTCATACATGGATGGGTAGCCTTGGTAGGATTAATATCTTCCTTTAGCTTAAAGGGAAGCTTTATGAAAAATTCAAGATTTTTTTATAAAGGATTAGGATGAACAAATTGAGCAAGGGATGAAGGACAGAATGAGAGAAGTTTATTTGTAATTGGCTAATAAGAAGAAAAAACATCCCAGAGGGAATACAGACGTAGAACATCTGTATAGGGTTTATTCATCTTCTTATACCTAATTCTTGTAGCTATAATTTGAAGAGAGAGGATTGGTGAAGTATATGAAAACCAATGAGGAGGTCTTTATTAGGAATATCATATCCTATCGGTTTGATTAAAACAACATAAGTGGGAAAGAGTTGAATCCTGACTGGATTTTAAAAATGAGAGTAGTATGGAAGAGTTTTCCATAGGCTCCTTTAAAGTATTCTTCATGGTATATCCAAAAATCAGCTGGGAGAACAGAGGGGTTTAACATACTCTTTTTAGCTCTAGTATCAATAAAACCTATGATAGGAAGAGGTTTATGATATTTAGAGGGGAAGATTTGAAGTTGAACTGAAGGAATGGAAATCTTGGATTCTGGTGGCTGGATGGTATGGCTGGTATGAATATTGACTGACTCTTCATCTGTCTCTTCTAGAGGTGGTATAAGAAGTAAGATTTCTAGGATTTCTGGAAGTTGAAGGTGCTACTCTTCATTATGGCTTCTTCCTCTCCATCCTCATCATTTGTGTATGAGCCAACCCAGTTTCATTATCATCTACTCTGTCTCTTCCAAGGTCATGTTCTAAGCATGTAGCTTCTAAAATAGAAAATCTTGTAGAATATTCGTATATTCCAGAGTCAGCCCAGATCAATGAATCTTCCATGCCTTTAATATAGGAGGGAAAACCCTCTTACCCGTTGTATAAGGACTCTTATCTCTACTAGGCATCCTACCCAAAGGAATACGTTTAGTCATCCAGACTGGATCAATGTTCTTTGCAGGAAACTTCAGTAGAACAGTATGTCACTCTTGAAATTCCTCCTGAATTAATTGCCTTCTGGCAAAGAGAAGGTTATATTCACCCACACTTAGGTGGGGTTCGTCTTATTCTTACTCTTTATGGCCGAAAAGGTCTCCCAGTCATGGCCAGACTTGTGTCCAGCATGCATGGGTACTACATCACATATAACCTCATCCTTGTATCTCCCAATAGAGAATGAAACCAGCACTTGTTTATTTAATGTAACTTCCCCACAATCATTCAGCCATTGTAGCTTATATGGTCTAGAATGTTTCAAAGTTTTCAAATTCAATTTCTCAACTAAACTAGCGCTACCTACATTATTACTACTTCCACCATCAGTTATCATATCACATACTTTATTTTTAATGTGGCATCTAGTATGAAAGATATTATTACATTGTACTTCTGCATCTTCTCTTACTTGCATGTTTAGAACACGCCTAGCAGCCATCAATTTACCATCGATAGGATACTCAACACCATCATTAGCATCCTCCAAAGGTGGCACAGGATCATCATCTAATTCACTCTTGGTTTCAACATCACCATCATCCCTCAAGATCATTGCTCTCTTATTTAGGAATTGAGATGCAATAGGACCTATCCTCAAACATTTAAAACACTTAATATCTCTATTTCTAGAGTATTGGGAATCGGATTTACCTTTACTTTGGTTGCCTTCTTCTTGGAAAATGAACCCAAATTGGTTCTAGTGGAACCTTTCTTTTACAGTTGTCATTCCACTTTCATGGCCATCTGAACCATGTCTTCCAACTCAACATAGTGCTACAAGTCAACCACATTAGCAATATCTTAATTTCAATCATGTAAAATTCTGGCCATAATGGCCTCTCTCATTCTTCCTCAATGTTGGCTGGAATCATGATTATTTCATCTCCTTGTGGTAATCTTTCACACTTCTAGAACCTTATGTAAGACTTTGAAGTCTTTGGTACAACTCGCTATATTAATGACAAGGAATAAATCTCCTCCTCATGATGGCGTTCATCTCCTCCCAAGTGTCTATAGGCCTTTAGTAATTTCGTCTCCTACTTAAAACAAGTTGATCCAATCAAATAATAGCATAATCAGTAAATTCAACAGCAGCTAGTTTTACCTTTTTCTCCTCAGAGTAGTTGTAGCAATCAAATACTAGCTCCACTTTTTTTGCCCATTCCAAATAAGCTTCTGGATCGTTTTTACCTTGAAAAAAAAGGAATTTTCAGTTTGATACTCCCCAAGTCACAATCTATATGTCTTGCCCTTTTATCATCTTTTCCACGTATGTCAACGGTGGCCTGGTCTTTAAAATTATCTAGGTCATTACCATCTTCTTCTCCCATCATAGCACACCCCTAATTACTTCGTATATTAGGAGTTGTTAGCTGTTGCCCCATTTGTAGATTAGTAATGGTAGTGTCTTGCCTTTCTAATTTTTCACATATCTCTCTAAATATCAGATTCATGCGCTTAAATTGTTGTTGCATGGCTTTGACCATAATTGATTGGTCTATAGATCAAGATATTTATGATATGAAAATAATGTTAGCTCACGTGTTTCACTCAACTTGATGTCACTTAACTCTTGTGTTTATCACACAAATTGGCTTTTATCCTCTAATGATCTCACAAATTGGCTCTTTTACCAAACTTAATTCTCTTTTTTAGTTCTTTATTGAACTAAATAAACAAAATCAAGAACAACTCAGATGGCACACCAAATATGAGAAACCAGAACACTAAACAAACAAAAGGAATTAAGAGGGCACAAAGGAAATTAAAGAAAAGAAAACATGCAAGTAAAGGTGAAATACTAACTAAGCAACCCAAGATATGGGGTGAATTGGGTTTTTAAAAATAAAGCTAATCAAACCATACAACAATTTTATTCTAATGCCTTAATTAAAACAAAAACAATAAATTTAACAATACTCAAAGATAAAAAATAGGGAAAGAGAGATCAAACACGAGATTTTTACGTGGTTCGGCTAACCGTGCATACATCCATGCCTCCAAGCTCACCGGGTTTGAGGATTCCACTAAGCAAGCCTCCAAGGCTTCAATTACTCTTACAATTGACTTCGAAGGTGTCAATCAACTTTTACAAAAAGAGATTATCCCTAATCTCTTAACCCAAGTGTATTCCAACACTTATAACCTCTCAATTTAATTTTTCAAAAAACGGATTACAAAATAAATATCTCTCACACAATGTACGAATTACAAATTAAATTTTAAAGCGTGAATAAATGTGATGAATTCAAGAATTTTAAAGCTCAAGGAAAGTTGTATGCTCAACGGTTTGCTCAATCACAATAGTTAAATCACCTTTATTTAAATTTGATTGAGATAATTTATAGATGGTGCTGAAGACTAGCCGTTATTGACTTTCTGCACACTATCGGATCACTATTTTGGATTTGGCAAGTTATCCTTACGCCAAAATTCAAATTGTCGGATCACCATTTACAGAAATTCAGATTACCATTATCATTCTAGGAACTGGCTCAAAGATGTCGGTTATCCGTATGACATAAATGATTACCATTTGCAAGATGATTATTCTTTGGAGTATTATCAGTTTACCGTTATCAATAAATGTTATGCCGTTATTTAAGATTTATTCTTTGAAATGCAGTTGCTTTACCATTATCTATTAATGGTTTACCGTTATCTAAGATTTACTCACTGGAATGCCATCAGTTTACCGTTATCCATAAATGGTTGTCCGTTATCCTTGATTTGCTTTATGGAATGAAATCGGTTTACTGTTATCCATAAACGGTTGTCTGTTATCTTTGATTTGCTTTCTGGAATAAAATCAGTTTACTGTTATTCATTAACGATTTGCTGTTTTTGAGAAATTCACTCTCTGGAATGTAATCGGTTTGCCCATTTTTGTAAATGGTTTGCCGTTTATTTCAGGAAGGTTATATATCGAGTAAGTTATTTGTAAATATATTAATTCACTCTCTGGAATGTAATATGGCCTTAATATACTAATATCGAGTAAGTTAAAAAACTACTTTTTAAGTCTCAATATGGTCTCACTATAGGGAGCATACACATTATTTAGCATCAAGACACCCCTATACGGCAAAAAGAAACGTATGGTTACAAAATGAACACACTCGTACATTTCTGGTTAGTTACAAAAAAAGGTTAAAATTATTGCTTAACTAAATACAATATAGGATACAAACTTTAACATCCACAAGATTTTTTCGTGTAACTAATTACTAAACTTTTTAATTTAAATTATAGGTAGCATATGATAGAGCAAATAATGTGCCTGTTGAGGAAATAGTGTGGTCGTTAGCAAACAAACCGCGCTCAACTGTGGTGACATAACCTGGCTAGCAAATCAATGACTTTACTTTTGCAACGAAGGACTGGGACAATAATCATGTACTCCAAAATAATGGTGTTAGGGTTGTTGCTAACACTGTACAAATTTCAAGCTTAAAAGATAAAAATCATCATTCTAGAGACATGACTTTCTATAGAGTTATCGATGAGATTTGGCAGCTTGATTATCTAATGGGTAAAAAAACACTTCTCAAGTGTGATTGACTAGAAGATGGAGGGGTTTAGTGTTGACAATTTAGGTTTCTTTGTAGTTGATTTAAATTGGATCAACAAATCTGATTGCTTTATTCTAGCTTGTCATGCAAAGCAAGTAAAGGACTAGCTAGATAATAGTAAATCAATAGTGTGTTCAGTGACTGAAAAAGCTTATAAGTTAAATGGGGAAGGCTGTGAAGACTTGGATGTATTTTCACAATTATCCAACAAACTTCGAGTATGTGAGTTGGATGAGAAGGATGACGAAGGAATTTATGACATAAACCATTGTGATGCTATTCCAATAGATATTGATCTAGAAATTCACTAAATGCATTCCTGTATCTAGTTTCTAGCACTATCTTTTTTCATTACTATTGCATTAACTTCTTAATTTAATTAATGTGCTTATGTATTTGAATCATTTTCAAGGTTGTAGGAGATATAGTTGAATGAAGAAGAAAACAAAAAAAAAAAAAGAAAGAAAGGCTTGCAAAAAGAGGAATTTAGTAGTGAATGTACAGTTGAGTACAATTCTTACGGCGTTCTAGATGGAAAAAGGAGAAGAAGAAATGATCTCAGGAGCTATATTGGCATCATCGTACGTGAAACAATTTCAATCTTAGAATTGAAGGAAACTCTGTCGCTTCATTTTCAAGTTCTATTTAATTATTTATTTGTATATTTAGCTATTGTATATAACTTCCATATTTATTTAAACTTGATGCTAATCAATGTCACTAGTTTATAGAAAAAGTTCAAGTTGAGCTTGAAAAGCAAAAGCCAAGTGATAAAATGGATGGGTTGCATCAAGAAACTTTAGATGCGAGCTGGCAAATGAATTTGTTCTACCTTACAAGGACAATCTAAAGTCACTGAGGCTACCTCCTATTGAATACCCAAGCATTAAAAAGGAAGATTGGAAACGTTTCGTTGAAAAAGTTCTGCCTGAGGAATTTCAGGCGTGTTGTTTGTCAATATTACTTGATTTTGCTAGTTACTGATAATTAGTTGTAATCCTTTTATTCTTTATCATACTGTTTGTGTAGGAAAAAAGTAATAAAGCAAAAGATAATGGAGCAAAGAATGTCTACAACCATTGGTTGGGTCGTACATTATATGGTGGCATGTTGTATAGAAAAGTATGTACAATAAGTTATTTAATATGGTTATTGCAAATAACCCAACTAATACATAAAATATAGTAAAATCAATCTTATTATTTTTCTGTCAACCTGTAATAGAAAAGAAGAATGGAGTTTTTGAGCAAGAGATTGATTGCAGTAAAGCTTGTTTAATTACACTGGCTGACTGAGATGGCAAATATGCTCCTGAAGTGACGCAATTGTTAAGATAAGTGACGCAACTGATAACTTGTAGATTATTATGAATGCAAATTTCAAATATCACTATAGCTTTATAATTATTACTATAAGGCTTATGTGGCAAGTTTTTAAAAATTAGCTCAGGCAGTTAGCCACTATCTTTTGGCGATTAGCAGCAAACTTTCTGTCTTCCCAGGCAGTTAGTCGCCCCCTTCAAGTGGCTAGCCGCTAACTTTCTATCTCCTCGGGCGATTAACCGTTACCTTCAGGTAACTAGACGCTAACTTTCTGTCTTCCCAGGCTATAGTTTTAATATTTGTATTTTGACCTTAAAACTTTTAGAAATTATACTATGGCCTAAAAGTTTTAAATTGTTGTATATAAGTCCAATTCTAAAATTTAAAATAATACCTATTGAAATCAAAGATTGTAAATCTCTTTCATTTTAGTCCATGTCTTAAAAAACAACCAATTTCATAAAATACTTAACATATAATTATGAAACCTTTGATTTATGAAAAATGATGATTTATTAAGCAAAATATTGAGATTTTCAAATGCATCCATACCTGCAATATTGAACAATGACATTTTTAGTCCGAGCTTAGACTAGGCTAAAAAGTGAGGGAAAAAGTAAATGAAATTTCAATATCATACCTAAATTCAAGTTAGATTTATTTTCCATTCTTTCATAATTAAATTTGCTTGTTTCTTTATCATTTCAGTCAATTCAAGTCAGATTTATAGTATAATCTATATGAAATAGTTGATTGCTTTCCTTATGAGTGTTGTTTTTTCCATCTTTGTTTTGTAGAATGAGCTGAAGAGTCAAGTTGATCAAGGAACATTCCAGTCACATGGGTCAAATGACATTCTAGATGAAGCCCTACAGTCATATGGGCCAAATAGAAGTAGGGTGTAAGGTTGGGACAATTCGCCACCTCATCCATGTACTTTCATATGAGGTACCATTTTCTGACTAAAATATAATAGAATTTGCTTTAAGCTAATAAGCTCCCTTTAGTATTAAAATAATAATAATAATACAAAATATTTAATTCTAAGTCATAAGTGATTATGTAAGAGAAGTTTGTAAAGACAGTTGGGAATTTTAGAATTTAGTAAGGCATTTATGAAGGATAATCTCAACCATTAATCAAGAGTTATGGTGGCAAAATTCTAGCCATCCATTAGCCTTAAGAAATCTTATAAATACCCTCTAGCCCTTTCATTTTCGATACAACTATAGAAATTCAATGCTCTTCTATTTTAAGTCATAACATCAAGAGCAGAAAAATCCTCAAGGTAGAAAGGTTTAGAGAAGTCAAGGTTAAAAGGTAAGTAACACTTTAACTACAATGTAGGGACAAATATCCTCAAGTTATAATGTGAATGGTTATGATCTAAATTTTTACATAGACAGCCATGCCGTCTATATTATAGTAATTTCTTACTTATCCTTATATGGTCGGCTATGCCGCCTAATCTATGGTACTTAATTATGTTATGGTCAGCTCTACTGCCTATACTATAATTCCATTTTGTTTAATCTCTATATGCACGGCATTGCCGCCTATATTAAAGATTGTTGTCCTTAAATAATGTTGTGCGTTGATTCTATTGTACATCTAAGAACTTCAATTGTTATGACATAAGTTGCATTGGACGTATGCATTTTGATGAGAACCATCAAGGGGATACCGTTAAAGTTTCAAGTGATCTTTTGCACATTCACAGAGGCCCAATTGTAAAAGCTAGAGCTAAAACGATGCAAGCTGCTTTAAATGGATTAATTGAGAAAATATGGATTGAAAATGCAGTTCAAGATGCAAGTCATCATGAATTGGGCTTGAAGAGAAGACAAGGGATTGTGGGCATTATTCAAGCTATTGGGCAGCCAAATACATAATTTGGAGATCCAATGCAGAAAGGGCAAATTCAGAATAAAACTAGTATTGATTGAGCCAGAAGTAATGTGCAAGATTTATACCATTGGAAAGATAATTAAGTTAACTTTCCAATGCATTTTACAAAGCTAGATTTGGAGTTCTCTAGAAGGAGTTATGATTAATTTATTATAACTTGTTCAAACTTGGAAATTCCAACGACTCCTTTATTTATTCAACTTCATTTGTTTGTTTTGTTTCAAGTTTGTCAATGTTAGATAAGTCTACCATCAATGATGGTGGGTTAACATTAAGTTTGTCAATGATAGCACTAATTATGGTAGGCTAGCATTAAGTTTGTCAATGACTAGCGTTAATAATGGTGGGTTGGTGAAGACTTTTGAACATCGTTTGACAAACCTATACTTGGAGGGTTGTTCCAATATTTCCATTTGTATTATTAGGATCTTGGGTTTTTATTAGCCTATTTAAATTCAACAACCTTTATTGCTTGAACTTAGTATCTAACAAAGCAACTCTAGCAGTAACAGGAAGACCTTTTCGTCCATGAAAAATTAAAATCAAACGGATTCCTCTGAGATGAAGATGTGTATATTCCTCTCTTTTCCACTGGGAAATAAGTTCTGTAGGAATTTCTAAGGTGACATACTGTTAAGCAGATGTAGCTTGTAAGAGATTAATGTTATTTGAATTTGAAAGAATTATTCTTTCTTTAGTTCTTTTGAGAACTAGTGAACTTATCAAGAATTTACATTCTTGTGGTGTTCCAAATCTTGACTTATTACTCACCTTCTCATCGACATCTTAAGTGTGGCGTCAATAACATTCTCTATACCTTTGGTTTATGCTTTCTTAAGCATTGGGTCAAAGTTTTGCTTGTCTTAAATCTATTTAGAACTTTCTTAGAAAGTTGAAACTTCAAATTAAGTGCGGATTTCAAAATTTCGTTGTGGGATTCACATCACATTTCATGGATTACTTTATAAAGAAGAAGTTTCAAAAAATGATTTTATGAAAAAATGAGTGGTTGTACTATTAGGTGGCAAAGTTTCCAAGGAGAGCAAGCCCTCCAAGCATAGTAAAAGGTAAATCTTTTAGAGACGGTGATATATAACGCCCAAAAGATCAACTAATTAGTCCCAAGGGCATGTTATTTTAAAGAATAAGAACGCTAGCCTTGTGGTGCAACATAACTCTACTTTAAGTAAAGTTTGGCTTTACTTTTGCAAGTTTTGTCATCTTGCAATAATAGGGGTCCTGTCCGATCTCCAAAGATGCTCTATATAAATGAGCTTCCTCTAAGTTTGTAATCAAGCTTTGAATATATAAAAAATATTTTATCTCATGGCATTATAAACTTCTCTTTGTTTTCTCTAGTACACATAAGACAAACGACCACCTAATTAGTTCATCTCCTTCTATAACGAGTATGCTCTGCACTCGCCTCTCTGAAGGATCTTGTGCATTACAAAGTTTTCAGACTCCATAAACCCATTGTCACAAGTTCACATGTAACTTAGCCAGGGTGGTTTCTATACTTTGTGTGGTTTTATTTGGGATGGCGATACTTTGTGCTCAGTGTTGACAGAGAGTGTATTTAAACTATTTAGTAGATGATCTTTCCACATTATCAAAAGAAGAATTATTATTTTCTAGCATAGTATGTTCTTGACACCACACTTACTGGAAGGTCATTACCTTTACAGTGAGAATTATGAGGAGTGGAAATACCCATTCATGAATTAATCGGAACTAAAAAGGAAATATTAAGCTCATGGTGAAGGTTGAGTGTAAATCCAGAGATTCAAGCATTTCATTTGCATTGCTTTCATCTTTAATTCATTCCCGTCATTTTATTTTAAATCTTAAGATAAAAAAATTCACTTCCAACCAACTCACACATACACCTAGAAAATTACCCATAAGTATAATTAAATCTACCTCTCTATGGGATCGACACTCGTCACCACAAAATCTATTCTACAATAGATTCGTGTGATTGCGAATATAATAAAATTTGTATGACAAGTTTTTGGTGCCGTTGCTAGGGAGGTAAGTCATTTTAATTTGTAGAGTTAATTTTCATTGTAAATATTGTATGGGAAATTATCAATCATATACCTTTAAGTGTCACTGGTATCAAACGTACTACAACACTTTTCACTTGTATCACTCGTATACCCTAAGTTGACAAAACACTTCTGCCGTCCACTATTTCATTAATTGCCGTTAACAGAATTATGGTAAATTAACTATTTTGCCCTTAAAACTCAAAATGAAGTAAAAAGATAAATGTACCTTAAAAATTAACATAAATTTTCAATACACAATTTTTTTTAATTTTGTTATTAACAATATATTTTTTATTAAAAAATATAAATTATTAATGGTACATATTATTAATAATTATCTATAAAAATATCCATATTATACCATAAAAATTTTGTTAACAAGATATTATTTACAATTATACATATTATATCATAAAAAATTTCAGTTGGAGCTTGGAGGAGTAGATCTTCAAAAATTTAGGTTAAATTTTAGAGGAGTAGATTCGGTTGTAAAGTATTTTTTTAAGTAATTATTAACAAAATTATTAGATAAATGGGATGACATGTCATTTTTATCAATATATATTATATGACATGTCATTTTTTACTAGGTAAATGGAATGACATGTCGTTTATTTAATCAAAGTTTAAAAATACTAAATTACCCTTATGATGTCAGCTCTTGCAAACGGTAGTTAACGGAATGGTGGACGGCAGAAGTGTTTTGTCAACTTAGGGTATATGAGTGATACAAATGAAAAGTGTTGTAGTACGTTTGATACCGGTGACACTTAAGGGTATATGGCTGATAATTTCCCATATTGTATAAATAATTTTATGTGCAGGTTTTAAATGTGTTTTCATAGTGAAAGTGTTGCAGTGTAATAATGTCAGTATCGTAACTTCTCCCTTCTCTCTTTATTTTCATCTATTTTGTTTTTTAATTTTTATGTACTCTTTGCATGTATGTCGAAGGTCACAGTCACCTAATCTAGAATTTGTAAACCTCGAACTGGAAAGAATAGTTCGCACATTAAGACACGTTGTATCAAAGGTAAAACTGAGGATAAAATTGAAATGAATTTGCAACAAAAATCACAAGCACCACAAGAAAGGTCATTTAAGGACTACTTCAGTCTATTAGCTAATTTGAGCACATCATGTATAAGATACCTAAACGTGGCTTCTAGGAGTCTCGAGTTAAAACCTACTATGCTAAATTGTCTCCTATCATTCTATGGCTTGGAAAATGAAGACCCATACAATCATTTGGATGACTTTCATGCTGTTTGCTAGACTTTTAAACATGAAAAGTCTATTTCACAAGAAAGGCCATTTAAAAACTACTTCAGTTCATTAGCTAATTTGAGCACATTATGTATAAGATACCCAAATGTAGCTACTAGCAGTTTTGAGTTAAAACCTAGTGTGGTAAATTGTCTCCCATCATTCTATGGCTTGGAATATGAAGACCCACACATCATTTGAATGATTTTCATGTGTTTGCTAGACTTTTATATATGAAAAAGTTTCAGATGAAGATGTTAAGCTTAGACTATTTCCATTTTCTCTAAAAGATGAAGCTCATTCATGGTTTAATACATTACCTGCTAATAGTATCATATAATGGGAACAATGGTAACTAAATTTTAAAATAAATACTTCCCAGTACATTAAACCAACTCCATTCGAGGGGAAATTCTGGAGTTTACTCAAAGAAAAGATGAGCAATTCTTCGAAGTATGAGAGTAATTGAACGGGTTACTTTTGAAGTGTCCACATCACGGACTATTACCACATGTGCAAGAATGGCTAATGGCAACCAGTGGAGGTGAGCTCATGTCCAAAAGCGCATCAAATATTTGGGATTTCTTCTTGTGACCGGCAGATAATTCAATCCATTAGTTAAAGGACTTTCTCACCAAATAACATCATTAATGGCTGTCAAGACAATAGAGCCACAAGTCTACAACCAATTTGACCATGACTCATACCCAGATCAAGCCAATGTCATAAATGTAATAGGAAAGCAACCGAATTACAACCTTTACTCCAATACCTATAATCCTACATGAAGAGACCATCCTAACTTTTCATGGTCTCAAGGATTCATCAAGCTCCTCAAGTATCTCAAGTCATCATTCAGACCATACAATCAGAATCAGAGCTACTTACAGCTAAAACCATGGGAAAAGGCATTCCAAAATTTTAAAAATTCGACCCATTGCATCATTGACGAGTTACGGAATGAGATGAGGGTTAGATTCAATTCACAAGCCCAATCAATCTCAAACCTTAAGAAGATGGTGGACCAACTTGCCTCTTCAGTTCAAACCTTGACAATGACTGTTGAAAAGGGCAAATTCCCAAGTCAGCCAGTGCTCAATTCTAAAGAGGTGCATGAAGTGATTGCAAGTTTATTCCAGCATCATGACGAGGTCAAAACTGCCATGACCTTGTGAAAAGGCAAAGAAGTGGGACAACAAGGTAGAGATACCAGTGACAAACACAACTCAAGTTGTACCCTTAGAATTTGAGGACCCATCAACAATACAGATAGAAGATAGCAACTCACGAGAATACATCCCTAAAGCTCTTTCCCCTTAGGGGTTAACCAAGGCAAAAAACAGAAGTACAACAGGTGGATTATGGAGATTTTCAAACAGATAAGTATTAACATCCCTTTCCTTGATCCTATTAAACAAGCGCCCTTTTATGCCAAGTTTCTCAAAATCCTTTACAATAAAAAGAGAAGCACCAGAAAAAAAAATGCATTTTTAACATAAACCATTAGTTCCATACTCCAACATAAGATTCCTCTAAAATATAAAAAATCAGGCTACCTTACTATCTTATGTAGCACAGGGAACCATACATTTGAGAATGTTTTGTTGGACTCATGATCTAGTGCAAATATTCTATCTTAAACTTGGACTAGGAATAGTACGCCCAACTCCAATTGTGTTGTAGCTTGCAGATCGATCCATGAAAATACATCGTGGCATTTTAGAGGATATGCTCATTCAAGTAGACAAGTTTTATTTTCTTGTTGATTTCATTATGATCGTCACACCGAACCACGTAAAAATCACGTGTTTAGTCTCTCTTACTTTATCTTTTTTTTTTATTACACATTAACTTGTTCATTTTGAATTTGATTACTTGGTTTAATTCGCATTTAGTTTCTTGATTGCTTTAGTTTTTAGAAACCCAATTACCCCATCTTGGGTTGCATATCTAGTATTTCATTTAGTATCAGAGCTTGGCTTTCTTATTAGTACTTAACTGTCTACAGTAAATGATCCATAGCAACCCAAATGATTCTAACTTTAGGGAAGGACAATCCACAACTAGATTGTAATGACTACCCTTATTGGAAAACTAGAATGAAATTTATTTGCATGTAATGGTCCATTCATGCCTATGACTAAAAATGAAATAGGGGAAGATATTCCAAAACCTTCACGAGAATGAAATAAATTGGAAAAGAAAAGGACTTCTCTAAATTCCAAATCTATGAATGTCTTGTTTTGTACACTTGACAAGAAAGAGTTTCATACAGTGTCTCATTGTGAAAGTGCTGATGAAATTTTAAACAAACTTGAAGTTGTTTACAAAGGCACAAATCAAGTAAACCTTTCCAGTAAAGAGATTATCTCCAAATCACTTCACACAAGTGTTTCTCGCACTTATACACTCACAAGTTTGATGAGAAAATGAAGATTACAATAAAAACTCTCTTTAAGAGTGGACATGTAAATGGTAGTACAATAAAAATTTAATCTATGATGATTCTGTGAATTGGAAGGTCAATATATGTTATATGATTTTATTTATATTTATATTAGTCTCTAAAATAAAGTTGGAGTTGGGTTTTTATAGCTAAAGCCTGAAAACTAGCCGTTATAGGTAAATTCCCGCACACAAGTGGTTAGTCGCTCCAGTACAGTAAAGTTACCGTTAAAATTTGAATTTTACTACAGTAACACTGTTCATAAAATTACTTTTTTTCCCAAACTTTCTATAATTATACTATGACCTAAATGTCATAAAATTTTACAAATAGGTCCAACATCGGAATTTTAAAAAATGCTGGTCATTCCAAAAGCTTTCTGAAATTATGCTATGGCCCAAACTATAATAATACTTTTCAAAGAGGTCCTTTTGAAAATTTAACATAATACTTATAAATTTCAACAGCTACTGCATCGGATCCTCAAGGTCGGCTGAAGTAGAGTGGAAAGGACCCTCGGAAGGTGGAGCATGTGACTGCTATGGGGCACTAAGATCAAGGAGCTTCTTTGGTGAAAGAACATTGTTAAAGAAACGATGATCTGTATGAGCAAGTTTAGTACCCTTGTTTTTGTATCTATAGTCTTTATGCCATTGATCTTTCGCCCACATAAACTCCAAATTGGCTATAGCTTCAACTTCTAATTCACTCGAATTCAAGAAGGTGGGTTTGGTTATGGGTAGTGGAAATGTTTGAGAATGCGGGTAATAATACCAACATAAGAAAGTGATATTTTGGCTATAGATGGAGTGCTAAGCATATGGTGAAGTATAAAGTAACTAACATTGAGCACCCTACCCTCTAGAATATAATCCAACAGGGCCACATCTAATAGGTTAACTTCATCCCCATGACATACCTAGGAGTAATAACATGATGAAGAACATAATGAATGATTCTAGTTTAAAGAGGTAAGTCTTTGACAAAACTCAGAGGATAAGTCAGAACGTCGATAAATTTTCCGAACAGCATTCTCAATTGAAAACCACAGATAATCTATTTTGGTTCAAGCACTGTATAGTTCCAATCCTTTATTTGGTGTTCCAAAAATATAATTTAACTCTGCAACATCAAATTCAATATGAATTCCCCCAACATTTGTAACAATTCTTTTTTAAGATTGCCAGGAAATAACCATATTCAAATAAAACACCTTAACTAAATTTTCATAGAATCTCTCCTTAATAACTAAAACATTTTTCCAGCCTATAGTAATGAGAAAACCACTAAGAGATTTGTCACAAATGTTTAAATTCTGCAAATTACGAACATTAGCAAAGTAGGGAGCAATAACTGACCTTAACATAAAATTATCGTGAAACTATTTCCGAAGAGGTAAATGCTGAAAATGAGTCAATATGAACTCTGAATTATCGCCATAATCTTCCTTGCACCTCTTGGCCACATGCTTGCCCTTGAAACAAGAACAAGCTTAAATACCCAATTTCAGATTTTTAAAAAATTGAGAGAAATGGATGTGTTTAAGCCAAGAAAATCGATCCTAGAGATGATTAAAGGCTATAAATGGTGTTGATTGAATCAAAAAAGAATTAAAGAAAGCTTAAAATTGAAGAGAGAGAAACAATTAAGCTAGTTTTTTTTAATTATTTTGGGATTTTTGTGGAGAGATGATGAAATGATGTTTTGAGAGTGAAAATTAAAGGAGTAATGGATGAATAATAATTTTAAAGTTTTATTTTGCCAACAAAATGAGTGAAAGATGAAGAAATTTGAGAGAGAAATGGAGAAGCACTATTCACGCATTAGAGAGAGAGAGAGAAGAACAAGTGAAGAAATGATGATTGGGAAGTGTTTAATTAGGTTAAATGCATGGGTAATGGTTTAAAAGATTGAGGAGAGCTGTTCAAAGTTTTAGGGGGAGAGAGAACATGTGAAGAGAAATGAAAAACAAAAAAGAAAGGGCTTAAAACCCGTGGCCAAACGGCTAGCCGCTTGCTCTCGGATTTGGGTAGTGCCCAAGCAGTAGCCGGCTAGCAACCTCATGGCTGCCCATCTGCACACATTTTGGTTTCCGGTTGTTTTTTTATCGATTCTAAGACCATTTAATGGTCCCGAACACTTTCAAAAGTCATTTTAATACATGAATCAATATAGTTAACATTCAAAAGATCATAAAAACTCAAATTTATAACATATTCATCATGCATATACATCACAATTATGAAATACGATTAACACTTTAAAAATGAAATTACAAACATATCACTAATTTTTCATGCTTAAACACTTCATAAACATCAAATTTGGCTTTTTACTAAACCATGAAACAAGTGAATGACCTAAGAAATGGCAGGTTCCACTAGTATTTTTCATATCGACCTTTTAACTGGAAAAATCGGCATCTAAATAACAAGTTAAATCTATATGAGTTCCTCTAGGATACCAAAGCCCAAGATCTATGGTTCCACTCAAATATCGAAAAATACTTTTTACAGCAAACAAATGAGATTCCTTGGGACATGATTAAAATCTTGCACACAAACATACACTAAACATAATATCGGGTCTACTTGGGGCTAAGTAAATAAAGAGTCGATCATACCTCGATACTTTTTAATATCAACTTCTTTGCCTTTTTCATCTTTGTCAAGCTTGATTATTGTGCTCATTGGAGTGTCCTTTATGTTTGATTCATCAATGCCAAATCTCCTGATCAAATCTTTGACATCTTTAGCTTGGTTGATGAAGATTCCCTCATTGTTTTGTTTGATTTGAAGTCCAAGGAAATACTTCAATTCTCCCATCATGCTCATCTCAAATTCCTTACTCATACAAGATGAAAATTCTTTGCACAAAGACTCATTAGTAAAGCCAAAGATAACATCATCAACATAAATTTGAACAACAAGTATATCTTGATTCTTATGCTTAACAAAGAGAGTCGTATCCACTTTTCCCATTGAAAAACCGTTATCCAATAAGAAATTTTTACGCCTATCACACCATACTCTAGGTGCTTGTTGTAATCCATAAAATGCTTTAGACAACTTATAAGCATGATTTGGAAATTTTTCATTTTTAAAACCAGGGGGTGTTTCACATACACTTCTTTCATAATATAACAATTTAAGAAAGCACTTTTGACACCCATTTGAAATAAAATGAAATCTTTATAACATGAAAATGCTAACAGCATTCTAATGAATTCTAATCTAGCTACAAGTGCAAATGTTTCATCAAAATCAATTCATTCTTCTTGGTTGTATCCTTGAGCCACTAATCTAGTTTTATTCTTTACAACCACATCGGATTCATCCATCTTATTTCTAAATACCCATTTAGTACCTATGACGGATTGGTGTTCTGGTTTAGGAACCAATTACCACACATTATTTCTCTCAAATTGATTCAACTCTTCTTGCATTGCCATAATCTAAGATTCATCATTTTCTGCATCCGTAAATGGTTTCGCTCACAAGTATTTCTAAATAATGATCTAGTTGTAACTCCCTTTAAAGAATCACTTGAAATTAAATCCTTACGATGAAAGGAAACATACCTTCACTCCTTGGGGAGTGTTTGAGAAGTACCTTCATTTTGCTCTGCATTTGTTTCTTCATGTTCCTCCTCTTGATTTTCAGGCTGTGCATCATTATAGCTATCCCTTGATGAATCTTCTTGTAGCTTTTCATCTGCATCATTATTAACAACTACTTTCTCCGCAGAGGAGGAGTTAGACTATCAAGTGTAACATGCATAGATTCTTCCGCAACCAAAGTTCTTTTATTATACACTCTATAAGCGTTGCTTGTGTTTGAATAACCAAGAAAAATACCAAATCAGATTTTTGATCAAATTTACTAAGATTATCTTTTGTGTTCAAAATAAAATATTTGCATCCAAAAACTTTGAAATAACCAATGTTAAGTTTTCTATCTTTTTAAAGCTCATAAGGAGTTTTATTGAGATGAAATCTAATCAACACCTGATTTAAAACATAACAAGCGATGTTGACGGCTTCAGCCCAAAAATACTTAGGTAATGCATTTTCATTCAATATAGTCCTAGCCATTTCTTGAATAGACCTATTCGTTTTCTCCACAACATCATTTAGTTGTGGAGCTCTAGGTGATGAAAATTGATGCTCAATGCCAAAAGCATTACAAAAATTCTCAAATGCATGATTTTCAAATTCTCCACCATGATATATAAAAAATAGAATAACTTTTTTATTTTGAACTTTTTTACAGAAAACTCTAAATACATCAATGGCATCATCTTTATTAGTTAAGAACAATACCTATGTGTATCTAGAATAATCATCAACAATTACAAAAGTATAATACTTGTCACTCAAGCTAGCATAACTAGATGGTCCAAGCAAATCCATGTGAAGTAATTGAAGCAGTTTTGAAGTAGAGACATGGTTCTTGTTTTTTAAAGAAGTTTTGATTTGTTTTCCAAATTGGCAAGCTTCACAAATTCTATCATTTTGAAAACCAATTTTTGAAAGACCTTTAACCAATTCATTTTTTGAAATTTTTGAAATCAAATCTATGCTTACATGACCTAGTCTTCTATGTCATAACCATCCATCATCATGCAATGCCGAGAAACATTTATCAATAGTAGATGCTCAATCTATATTAATAGTATAAACATTAACACATCTGCTTCCTATAAACAAAATCTTTCCATCACATGCATTCTCAATAACACATCTAATTTTATCAAAAGTCACTTTATAACTCTTACCACATAATTAACTAATGCTAAGCAAATTATTTTTCAAGTTTTCAACCAAGCACACATTTTCAATAAAAGTAGAGGATACATTCTGATATTGCCAATACCATCTACCATTTTCGATCTTGGTAAAACTTGAAAACCAAGAATAATTCCCTATCATGTGTCTTGAACAACCACTGTCCAAGTACAATTTGTTCTTTTTCTTCTTCAAGCTCTGGAGAGAAAATCTCAAGTCTTAGGTACCCAAAACGTTTTGGGTCGTTGACTGTTAGCAATGGTTCCTCTTGGAACCCAAATACATTTCACACCATAATATGCATTTCTTTTCATTGAACATCTATTTTTCATGTGACCATCTTGATTATAATAATGACATACAATTAATAGATGTACTTTTCACAAAGTAATTCTTATATTATTTTTGTTTCAAATTTGGCTTATAGCCAATACCTTCTTTGTCAAATACACATTTTTGTGAATTAAGTAAATTATCCAACATCTTTTGCCCACTTGTGCATTTTAGCACAATTTCATTTAGTTCATTCTTCTTCTTCTTATGCACTTCATTCTCTTTTATCAATTCATCAACATGTGACTTTTCATGCTCATATGAAGTACTTTGTTTACCATTAAAAGATGCAATCCTATCATGCAACATTTTATTTATTATCTAATTCTAATTCCTTTATCTTTTCATTCAATGAATCATTGCATTCTTTTAGGGCATCCTTTTCATTTATAAGTTCTAGCATTTTCTTTTTAAGGCATGCATTCTTTTTACCAAATTTCATCCACTCATCATGCAATTCTTTAAAAGCATCATCTAATTCATGTTGTGAAAATTTTATTGAACTCGCAAGTGCACGAATCTATTGTAGAATAGATTGATGGTGACGAGTGTCGATCCCACGAGGAGGTGGATTTTAATTATATGTAGAATTAATTTTTTTTAAATGGGTGATTGGATTTACGGTGAAAGTAATTTAGACTATCCTAGAATTTAAATTGCAATGGCAAGAATGAATTGAAATGAAATCTATAGAAATAAAGTACTTGGGTATCTGGGTCTGCATTAACATGCTCCATGGGCTAAATATTCTTTATTAATACCAATTCAATCATGAGGGGGGTTTCCACACCTCATGAACCACGCCCAAATAAATATGGTGCTAAGGGCTTATCGTGCCAAATAAAAATAACCTTGTACTAAGGTGTCGGTTTAACCAGGGCGGTATCTAGACAACATTATTACTATTTGTCGACGAAAAGTCAAAACAACCACAAATATTAGAGGGGAAGAGAAAATAGAAAATAAATTTACCAAATTAAGCCCACGGAACATGTTGAGACTTCACCTTCAACCCAAACTTGAAAGAAAATTAGCTACTCATTTTTTAACAGAGGGTAAAATGGAAATTTATTAAAACACATAGAAAATACAAGAAGGAGACAGAATTACAGAAAACTAAGCTCAAAAATGGATTCAGGGGCCTCAAATTAGGGGGGAAGCCCCCTTTTTATAGATACATTGAGTGAATCATAGCCATTGGATTAAAAACAGTTCGGACTCTCAGGATTGCACCACGTGATCAGTCAACAGTACGTGTTGCACAGTACACGGTTTGAACAGTAACGCGGTTTGGATAGTAATGCGGTTTGCACAATAACGCGGTTTGAATAGTAAATAATCCCATGTATGTGCATGTACCGTATGCATGATTTTTGGTCTACTGAAATGCTGCCACGTCATCGGTCAATGCCACGTCATCGGTCAATGACACGTCATCATACCGTATATGTGAACAGTAATATGAATAGTACCATACGTATGAATAGTTTTGTATATGTGAACAGTGAGATTTTTCTTTTTATACTCCTTCTAAGATTTTTTACCGTCCTGAGTTCAAAAGTGATGTCCGTTTTGCTGTCTGACCACTCGTTCATTGTGAAACAATCATGATGCCCCTAACATACATAAAATACTTAATTATAACAAAACACACATAATTAAATCACAAGAGAAATAAATACATAAAAATAGAGATGTTAGTGAGACTTAAAAAATAAAATGACGATTTTCTCCTTTATAAATATACACTTTCTAACACTCAACACACCCCCCAACTAGCTTATTGCTAGTCTCTAGCAAATAAAGCGAAAACAAAATTCAAACCCAAAAATGATTTTTTTTTTTTAAACAATTGTGTTTATTCAATCAGATTAATGACAGCAATCAAATAAAAGTATAAGTATTATCTCCAGTCTAAAGAAATATCACAATCACATCAACCATCCACATGCATTAGTCCAGCGGACTATAGTAATCGGGCCACTTTCAAGAATGACATGTCAAACCCCAAAATCTCACCGGTAGTAGTGACACTCTCACAAAGAAATTAAACCCAATAAAAATTGTCACTACAATGAATGGTAAATTGAGAGAAAATAATAAAGAAATATCACACACTCTCACAAAGATGAAAGGAATATGCCCACAACTTAGAAATAATACGATCTCAAACAAAATACTAGTCAACCCAATTTATTATTTTTTTCTTTTCCTTTTTTTTAATGCATCACTACATCTTAATAGCCCATATAACTAACTTTTACTTCAGACTATAGTTCTCTAAAATCAAGAAGGACTTTTATTAGAACGTAACGTAGGCTAGGGAAATGGCTAACAAAGAAGGGGAAAATAGAGAAAACAAAAAAATACATGTTTGAGAAAAAATAGAGATCTTTTGAAAATTAAAATGTGCATTTCACTTATATATTATTATTGTATTTCTCTTTTTTTTTTCTTTTTTTTTCTCTTTTTGTTTTAGTATGGCACAACTTTGCTGAACAAAATAATTATTTTTTTTTCTCAAACATGAACAGGTGATGGAACTTGTAAATCATCGAGTAATACTCTAAATTGGAGTGGGTCAGGATGATAAGTTAATAAAGAAAATATTTTTTTTAATAAAAGGCTTAAAAGGGCTAACTATGGATATTTCATAACAGGGATGACTTGAAAGGCTCAAACGGGTCAAAGATGGCCTTCTATCATCTTTTAAAGCTCTAAATAATCTTCCATATCTACTAGATAGGTGGACCTTCAGATGTAGCAACACATTTTTTTTTTAGAGGGTTGACTTAAAGGAAATCTAGAAATCATATATAAAATAATAATCTGCTAAGCTATATAAAGAATGGGCAAAAAGGGTTACTCTCCAAGAAAAATAGTAGGCTCAAAAACTCACTTGGAATTTATTATGACATGTACATTCCTTCAAGCAACTCATATTTGTCTCCAACATCAACATGTAGAATAGCAAACATGGTGTAACATTACTCAAGACCAAAGATAATGCAACTACTAAGATTCAAAAGTCATCATGTCATCCAATGTTAAAGGATCACAATTTTTTTTTAAACGAAATTCTACCACCCAACCTATTCTAAACATGAAAAGAAAACATACATGCAGAAAGATGAAAGATGATGCAGAAATCAGGAGTTCGCCACTAACTCATAGAAGTTTCAAACTTCTTTAGGTTCTGACTCTGATTCTGACTTTATTCTTGAGGACGTTGCAACAATCCACCACATCCAGCATGTCAGACATGTTACTCCTAAGCAACGGTCTCTACCATCCATACAAATCAGTATCCTTCCTACCAAATATGCCAAATCTATCACTGTCATAGGATTCATTGATACTGGTTCAGAACACACTATGCTTAATCCGTCCATACTCCCTCCTGAGTTTTGGAAGCACCATACCCAGCTCTTTAAAGCTGCTAATGGTGAATATTTTCATACAGATCTGTTTACCAAGAAACCAGTTGGTATCCAGTTCTTTCCAGATTGTGTTCTCTGGATAAATGTCATAGGTTCTTCCCTCAATGATAAGGACCTCCTCATAAGTTTTGATGTTCTACAACTAATCCACAAATTGAATATCTCCGCCAAAGGTATCAGGTACAAGCAACAATTCTTACCTTATACTGACACCTTGAGGATATACTTAATTTCTGATGTTTCCTCACCCTATGAGTCTTTCAAAACAAAGTTCCTGCCGTTTTGTCCTGAAAATCATCCAGCTTCTTTCACCCTTTCCTGTGGAAAACCCTCGCCTTCTGTTAAACTTCCTTTCGTTTAATGAAGATGCGAACCCTACAAAGGCACACATCCGGCATGACGCCTCAGATCTCGAAACTTGCATGTTTGAATGCCAACAGCTCATGGCGCAAGGTTTAATCGAGCCCACACATTCTGATTGGGCTTGTCAAGCATTCTATGTTGAGAAACGTTCTGAAATTGTCCAGGGTAAGAAAAGATTAGTCATTGATTACCAACCCCTCAACGGTTTTCTCAAAGATGATAAGTTCCCTTTGCCAAAGATTCAGTCTTTGTTCATTCATCTCCAAGGTGCAAAGGTGTTCTCAAAGTTTAATTTAAAGTCAGGATTTTGGCAGATTGGTATTCATCCTGATGATCGACCCAAAACAGCCTTCTGTATTCCAAATGCCCACTATCAGTAGACAGTGATGCCTTTTGGCTTAAAAGTGGCACCATCACTTTTTCAAAAGGCTATGGTCAAGATTTTCCAACCTATCCTTGAAAACGCCCTTATCTACATTGATGATATTTTGTTGTTTTCCAAGGATCATGATTCACACCAGAGACTCCTTGATCAGTTCCTGTCAATAGTGGAATCACATGGAGTCATGATATCTGAGAAAAAATCACAGGTGGGCCAGACATCCATTGAATTTCTTGGCATGATAATCCAAGATGGTACCTCGTTCCGACCTCTACATCGCAGGATTTTCCTTATCTAAACAAATAATTCCTGATCATCAATCATCTCCGAGACTTTTTCCACACCACATCTCAAGTTGTCTCCTGTGACAACGATCCTAGATGCCAACATGATTGAGCATTTATTTTCTAGAATATTGATGGAAAAGATTATTGTGTTCATTCCAATGGTCAATCAAAAAAAAAAATTACCTAATGATTCGATCTACAAAGAAATCTCTGGTCAGTATGGCATCCAAAAGTTTAAATTCCATCTTATTTGACAATTTATATTGTCGAATGGATAACCCATCTTTCCGGAATTATGGAATTTAAAATACATCTTCTTCGCTTTAAATATGATTTTTTCAGCTCAACATATCACAAAGTATAAAAATCTCATCCCATCTCCTTTCTAAAATATGTTTTATCCACACTTTGGGTCATATTCCTTTCATAGCCATGGTCTCATCCTTACCAAACCATGCTCTTACTCAAAAGTCATTTCCCCTCAATATGACTTTCACTTCTCTCCACCAGATTCAGGACTTTGCTAGAAAATTCCTTTTTAGGTTTTTTATGAATGTCTATACAAAAAGTCCAGAACCTATGCTTCTTCCTAGCATGCATCCTGATCATCTTTTTCTCACAGGATTAGTTATTCTCCCAAACCGAGATGTTACCGAAGATGAACTTTGGTACATTTGGTGTCTTACAGTCCTGTATGCCACAAAGTTGGTTTTCCCTGTCCTCCCTCTCCTCGACAGGCTCAACCACCCAACCTACTCAACAAGTCTCACTTGGACCCTGTTCCAGTGGTTTTCACCACTTCCTTGGTGGCGCAGAAAATTACATCAAATTGCTCAAACTCATCACCTCAGGGAACTCCCTAATCAAGAAGGAAAACAATGGACCTCAGTCTTCATTATTCATCGTCCATATTTCCAAAGATCCTCGCACTAATGCTTTTGGACTCGTAATCGACGAATGGCAAACTGTTCCTCACTTTGCCTGCCTTGAGCAAGACTTCCTTACCAAGGCTTCTCTAAGGAATTTCCTTATGGAGCTCGACCATGTTCCTCTAGACCAACCCACAATTCTCCACACATCCTTTGGACCAAAGCATGATATGTTCATGGTTCCTACTCCATCCTCACATTCTCAACCAATCAGTAAAGATATTATTCTCAAAGAAGAAAAGCCTGATCATACAGATTTCCTCTTCCAAGATGCTCAAGACCCTTATGAAGATTTCACTCCCATTTCTTTCCAGTATGACCCTGGATCTTCCTCTACTCCTTATCCTCCAGAGCCATATCCTCCATTCTGTACTCAGCCAGATCCTCCTCCTCCACCTCCTACATCAAAGACTATGAACTGCCTTTGGGATTGTGTTCCTGGTTGCTCCCATCCTCCACGTGTCTTCAAGAAACAGCCAAAGTACCCGGGCCAAGATCCTGATGAGACAGATGACTCTGACACCTCAGAGGGTACTATTTCACTTTAATAATTGCATTTGCCATAAAAGTCTTAAACTAGTTTGTCTTTATGTATTAAAGCCTTTGCCTTTATCCATGGCTTGACTTTTGTGTTTTTACTTTTTCAAAGTAGTGGTTAAGTGTCTTTGTCATGTCATTGTCATGTTGTATTATTAGCTTGCATTATTATTTTGCTTTGTCAAGATTAGGTGACGTGTTCTAATCAAGTGATTGTAATAGTGGGGGTCCTGTCCCACTTTAGTTTAAAAGTTTCGTCTATAAATGGCGAACTCCTCTCCTTTGTAAACCAGACTACGCTTGAGTTTGAAATAAACCTAAAGAAGTTTACCTTCAAAATATGAGTGGCTAAACACTTCTTCTTTCTATTCTTCCAATAAGGATCACAGATCGACTTGAATACTTCATTTTCTATCTGGCTTGGTGACAAGTATGCTCTACACTCAGGATCTTGTATCGAAAGTCTTATGTTGTACAGTGGTATACTTTATACCATTGCTTTATACTAAACACCTGAGATAGCCCTCAGAAGACACACGGTTCACCGAAGAGATGCCCGGGAGTGGCGAAGAGAAAAGGGTGGTATGTGTGCTATGATTTCTTCTATGAGGTTGGGTATATTGGCTGGAAATTCGAGCATGCGGGCTATTAGCCCTAAGGACGATTTGTTCGTCATTGCTCTAGTATAACAACGCCCCGTACTCTGCTGCGGGATCTCTGTCTGAGTTCCGACTGACTTTCTATGAGTTAGGGGATCCGGCTTGGTATCAGTGCGTTATGGATGTTCCATGATGCATGATTTCTTACCTCGTACCTGATTTCAAAGAAGAAATCAAGAGGATCTCATAACCAGATATGACAGATCAGACCATCTCTCGACATTGATAATCTGACTCACCATCATCGAATGACGGGCCATCAATGGCCCAACCCCGTTCTTCAGGCCACTCTTCTTCTTATTAAGGACTCTTGTTTTAATCATTTAATTTTAAATTTTAATAATGTTATTTTTTTATCTTTAAAAAAAGTCTTGTTGTCCTTTATGTATTATTTGTCTTGCCTTTATCCATAGCTTGACTTTTGTGTTTTTACTTTTTCAAAGTAGTGGTTAAGTGTCAAATCGTTAGACTACGCTTGAGTTTGAAATAAACCTAAAGAAGTTTACCTCAAAATATGAGTGGCTAAACACTTCTTCTTTCTATTCTTCCAGTAAGGATCACAGATCGACTTGAATACTTCATTTTCTATCTGGCTTGGTGACAAGTATGCTCTACACTCGCCTCTTGTAGGATCTTGTGTCTCTAGTGTGTGGGTGCTGGAAATATGGTCGATGGACAATAAAGACTGAGGTGAACATCTCTAGTTCTTGGCCAGGTAGCTTTGAAAGCTGTTGGAAGTCTGAAATGTTCTGGAGCTATTTGCGCCACCAAGTGAGTGGGCTGTACCATTCAAGGAGTGTCCATAAAAGGGATGGAGCATTTTCTGGATGGAGAAGATGACGGAGTGAACCAATTTGGTAGCATATAGTATGGTGAGACACCACATGTACCAAAGTTCATTTTCTATAACGTCTTTTGAGATATCATGAGTGAGACCGGTAAGGAACATGTGTTTTGGATGGAAGGTTGAGAAAGCAAGGGGTAGGTCATAATAGATTTTCATGAAGTACCAGAAAAGAAATTTCTAAGCATAGTCTTGAAGTTGGAAGACAGAGGCAAAGGTAGCACCATGAGGAAACTATTTTTGGGTTAAGGCTTTGAAATGAAGAGATCTCTGGTAGGAAGGTTCAGAGTTGGATGAAGAAGCCATTGCTACGAGGGGTATAGTTTGAACGGTTGTGATGAGAGTAGGTTTATTTATACTGGGGCGAGTGAGAAAGTCTGGGATAAGATTGGTTTTTCGTTTTAGGTGCTGGATTGAAAAATCATGCTTGGCAAACCATGCTTTGAGATTAAGCAATTGTTTGTCAGGTAAGATCTTGTTTTTGAAATTCGGAATGATCGGAAAAGATGAATTTTCCATTCTTACCAGAAAATGATAACTCAGCAGATGAAATTTAAATTTCTTTATGCCATATTTGACTTGCGTTTGTCTACAAGATTCTTTGGCTGTTGGATTGGATTTTCAATGGTGGAGGAGACTGTAAAATTCTTTTGAGTTGCTGAACCATAGTGGTTTGAAGCGGTCCCCAAGAAGGGGGATTCTTTCTCAATATTTTTAATAGCTGGCTGGTGTGGACTGTTACCTTTGGAATAAAATCTCTAAGATAATTGATTATACTAAGAAACTATTGGATTATTTCTTAGTGAGATTTTGATTTGGAAACTTTTCCAATTCTTGGGCTATGTGTGGCCCTGAATGGTATTGTCCATTGTGGATTATCATCCCGAGAAAGTTGATTGAAGGTTGTCCAATTATTCTTTTCTTTTCAAAAAGCATTATTCCATATGTCTGCACAAGATGATGGAAGTTAGAAAGGAGTTCTTGGTGTGCCTGGTGATCTACAGAAAACAGCAAAATGTCATCGATATAAATCAATGCAATGTGAAGGATAGTTGTGAAGATTTTGATCATGGTCTTTTGGAATAAGGATGGAGTAACTTTAAGATCGAAAGGCATGACTGTCCATTGATAATGGGCGTTGGGAATACAGATCAATAGGAAGTATGCCTAATTGCCAAAATCCTGATTTTAAATCAAACCTTAAAAATACTTTGGCATGATGGAGATGGACAAACAAGAATTTCATTTTTGGAAGTGGAAATTTATCATCCCTTAGAAAAGCATTTAAGGGTTGATAATCTATGACTAATCTCTTTTTTCCCCTAATCAATTCAGACCGTTTTTCAACGTAAAAAGGTTGACAAGCCCAGTTGACTTTGTGGGTTCAATTAGACCTTGATGCAGTAGTTGACTGCATTCTTGTTGGGCTAACAAGAGATCTGAGGGTGTCACTCTAGGATGAGATGCTTTGGTTGGGTTGACATCTTCGTTAAGTTTGAAGGGCAAGTGAATGAAAAGGGGCTCATTTTTCTAGAGAGGCAAGGGATGGTTGAATTGAGAATGATTTTTTAGACAATGCTGGAGAAGTTTTTAGGTAATGGACTGGTATTCTGAAGGATGATCTTTGAGAGAGAACAAACTTGGAATGTCTGTGTAAGGAAGAAACATTTGCTTAAAACTGATTCATGTTGCTCTGATGTTGAGCTTTTTCACCAAAGAAATGAGATTAAACCCAAGAAGAAGATCTTTATCGGGTAGTTCTAATCTTACAATCTCTTTCCAAGCAACACTATTAGGAAAAAATTGTATACCAATGGGATTTTTGGTGATCAAAGTGGTTTTGAAGATTTCACCGTTTGCAGCTCTGAAGTACTCATTGTGTGGTTCCCAAAAGGATTCTGGGAAAACAAATGGGTTTATCATACTTCTTTGAGCTCCTGTATCAATGAAGCCAATGACAGGAATAAATTTTGCATATTTCTGAGGAAGGATGGAAATCTGAACTGACGGAATGGTTTGGGCTAATGAAATGGATTGGATTGGTTGGGTTTTTGTGTAAATAATAAAAGCTGTTGAAACTTCTTCTATTTTGGATTCATCAGAACAACTGGATTTTGGTAAAATAAAAGTAGTGTTTGGATCTTGTTCTGATTGCTCTGAAAAGTTTGACTCTACTTCATCACTATCAGATAACAAGGATGATATTTGAAGGTGTTGGATAAGCCTAACAGCTTTGGCTGGCTTATTAGGACAATATCTTGCAATCCTGAGCGTCCGAACTGCTTTTAATTCGACTAAAATTCTTATGTACTGTTCATGGATGACTGATGATGTGGCATTGACCGATGATGTGTCACGATCCTATTGGACTAAAATTCTTATGTACTGTTGATGGATGACGTGGCAACATTTCAGTGGACAAAAAATCATGTGTACGGTACATGCACATACATGTGATTATTTACTATTCAAATCGCGTTACTGTTCAAACCGTGTTACTGTGCAACACGTACTATTCATTGATGACGTGGCGCAATCCTGAGCGTCCGAACTGCTTTTAATTCGATGGCTATGATTCACTCAATGTATCTATAAAAAGGGGGTTCCCCCCCTAATTTGATACCTCTGAATCCATTTTTGAGCTTAGTTTTCTGTAATTCTTTCTCCTTCTTGTTTTTTCTACGTATTTTAATAAATTTCCTTTTTACCCCTAGTTTAAAAATGAGTAGCTAATTTTCTTTCAAGCTTGGGTTGAAGGTGAAGTCTCAACATGTTCTATAGGCTTAATTTGGTAAATTTATTTTCTCTTCCCGTCTAATATTTGTGGATGTTTTGACTTTTTGTCGATAAATAGTAATAATCTTGTCTAGATACTGCCCTGGTTAAACCAGTACCCTAGTACAAGATTATTATTATTTGGCACGATAAGTCCTTAACACCATATTTATTTGAACGTGGTTCATGAGGTGTGGAAACCCCCCTCATGATTTAATTGGTATTAATAAGGAACATTTAGTCCATGGAGCTTGTTGATGCAGATCCAAAAACCCAAGCGCTTGAATTTCAATAGTTTCCAGTTTAATTTATTCTCGCCATTCCAATTTAAATTCTAGGATAGTCTAAATTACTTTCATCATAAATCCAACCACCCATTTAAAAAAAAATTAATTCTACATATAATTAAAATCCACATATCTTCCCAAATTAAACCTGTTGAGTCAGTTTTTATTCCTGAACCAGTCTTCCTACCATAATTAGCTTCCAGCTCATCTCCCATCTCAGAAACACTCTCAAGTTTAGATCAGTTTGTCTCACCGACAGACCATTCTATATCTTCTGCTTACATCTCATCTTCGGATGATGAATCCCAGCTTGCAGATATCTCAAAACTAGTCCTGATGGCCCAGACTACAAATGATCTGTCGAGTCTTCCACCCAAGAACTACTCCCATCGTAGATCCAAAGGTTCAGTGATGAAGAAACTCACGAATGAGCAGACAACTCAAGCTGCTTCACCTCCTCCTACTCAAACTCCTCAGGCTTCCAATAGCAATTCAAAGCCATCATCATTTCACTGGTTTACCTTTGATGATATTCCCAGACACAAATGGACAGAAAGATTCCATGAATTTGCTGCATGGATTGATTTACAAATGTCCAGTCCAAATGCTGACCCGCAAAGTGTCCTAAAGGAATTCAATTCTCGTTTCACAGGATCTTTACGAGAATGGTATGAAAGCCTCGGAGATTATCACCAACTGCAATTTCTCCAATCTGTCCCAGGAGCTTCACTTTTCTCCATTTATGATCAGTTCATTGGCGATCCTAGAGCTGTAGTTGACACAGCTAGGAATGAGTATTATCAAATGAAATGTTGCTCTCTCGAGAAGAAACATATGGATGTTCATTACAAAAGAATGAGCATGTTGTTCTACAAGCTCAATGGATTTAACGATCCATCTCTTAAGCATGTCTTCATTGCTTCCCTTCCAGAAGAACTCCATCCTGATATTCAAAGACACTTCACTCAGAATAATCTTCCAATCGAAAGCATTTCTCTTGGATAGATTTATTAGATTGCCCTGCAATGTCTTGATAGGAAATGTGATCAAAAGAAATTCTTCAAAGCGCTGATTGAAGAAAAGGCAACATATGCAAAGGCTTGCAAGAAGCCTTCCTACCTGGAAATCATATGCAAAGACAAGAAGAAGTGCACTTGTCCAACCAAAAAGAAAAAGCATCTCCAGAAATTCCCTAAACACTATCCTCACCATCACCGGTCTTCCAAAAATCTCAGACACATATGATTCATCTGATACAGAACCCATATCCACAGTTTTCCAAGCTCAAAACCTTTTGTCAGTCCAAACCATACATTTGGTTAAAATCTCAGTCCTGACCCAAAAATTTGCAAAGCCCATACCAGTTATCGGTTTCGTTGATACAGGAGCTGATGAATCCATGATCAACCCATGTGTTTTCCCAGAATTCGATTGGGAACCTTTCCACAAGTATTTCAAATCTGCCAATGGTGAAATCTTCAAAACTTCCCTTATTACCAAAAAACCCATTGAAATACAATTTTTCTCTAACTGCATTATTTGGAAGAAACTCATCGGATCAGATCTCCACAGCATAGATCTTCTCATAGGTTTTGACTTAATTTCCTCAGCACAGAAACTTGTCATCAAACCAACAGGAATTGGTTTCAAACACATGTTCTTGCCATACACCGATATCCCAAATCTGTTTTCCCTTAAGGAGCACCCACCAGATTACCAATCCATTTCCCAGAAACTCCTTGAGTATTGTCCTGAAAATCACTCACAGTTCTACCATCCTCTTCCTCTGTGGAAGAATGAATCCCTCTTCGTTCAACTTCCCTTCAAACTCAATGAAGATGTCAATCCTACCAAAGCATCCCATCCAGGAATGACTCCCTCAGATCTCCTGTTAGCACAACAGGAATGCCTCTAGTTACTATCCCAAGGCCTAATCGAACCAACTAAGTCAGACTGGGCTTGTCAAGCCTTCTATGTTGAAAAACGGTCTGAATTAGTTCGAGGAAAGAAAAGACTTGTCATTGATTATCAACCCTTAAATGCTTTTCTAAGGGATGATAAGTTCCCCCTTCCAAAAATCCAGTCTTTGTTCATCCACCTCAGCCGAGCCAAAATATTTTCAAAGTTTGATCTCAAATCAGGCTTTTGGCAATTAAGCATCCACCCTCAAGATAGGCCCAAAACCGCATTTTACATTCCCAATGCCCATTATCAATGGATTGTCATGCCCTTTGGTCTCAAAGTGGCTCCATCCTTGTTCCAAAAGTCCATGATAAAAATCTTCCAGCACATACTGCATAACACATTGGTTTACATTGACGACATTTTGTTGTTTTCTACAGATCACCAGGCGCACCAGCAGTTACTCACAGAGTTCCACACTCTCATCCAGCGTTATGGCATCATGTTGTCAGAAAAGAAAATCATCATTACTCAGTCTTCCATCAACTTTCTTGGAATGACAATTCATGATGGTCATTACAGGCCAGAACCGCACATTGCACAAGAATTGATAAAGTTTCCAGATGTCAACCTCTTAAAGAAACAAATCCAACAGTTTCTTGGCATCATCAATTGTCTTCGAGACTTTATCCCAAAAGTCGCGGTCCATACCAGCTAGCTGTCAAAATTATTGAGAAAGAACGCACCCCCATGGGGACCTCTGCAAACGACAGCTCTGCAGCAGCTAAAAAAGATAGCTCAGTCTCATCCTCCTCTAAAGATTCCATCTAGTGGCCAAAGAATTCTCCAGACTGATGCCAGTGATAATTACTGGGCAACCCTCCTTTTAGAAAAAGAAAATGAGAAAGAATCTTACTGTGCTCATGCCAGTCGACAATTTTCTGAATCAGAGAAGAACTACCACGTCATCTACAAGGAAATCTTAGCAGTCAAATATGGTATAAAGAAATTTGAATTCCACCTGCTAAGTCATCACTTTGTGGTAAAAATGGACAACTCGTCTTTTCCGCAAATCCTGAATTTTAAAAATAAGGTACTACCTGACAAACAGCTTCTCAATCTGAAAGCTTGGTTTGCCAAGTATGACTTTACTGTCAAGCATGTAAAAGGAAAAGACAACTTGATCCCTGATCTTCTTACAAGACCCATTATAAAAACCCCTACCGTCCTCTCCACCAACACCATCCCCATAATCTCAATGGCTTCCTGCTCTAAAACTTCTAGACCAAGAACTCTCCCTTTCAAAGCCACCATCCAGAAACAATTCCCTCCAGGAATCACTTTCTCCACAGCATTCCAGATCCAAGAGTATGCTAAACAGTATCTCTTTCGATGGTTTATGAAATTTCATTATGATAACCCTCTCAGTTTCCCTTCATTCCATCCGGAACATATGTTTCTTATTGGCCTTATACTTGATCTTTCAAGAGACATAACTGAAGAAGAGATGTGGTACATGTGCTGCCTTACCATACTGTATGCCACAAAGCTTGTCCTTCCTGTCCAAGCTACACGTCGCAATCTCCACAACCCAGAAAATGCCTCCACACTCCTGTGGACATTCCTTAAATGGTAGAATGGTGGAGAAATGCTTTTAACAATGTCTCCAATTTCAGGCAGCTTGATAAACTTACAGTACAAGAACCGGAGATGTTTACATCAGCATTCATTGTCCATCGTCCTTATTTTCAGCACCCCCAAAGAAAGGACTATTGGACCCAAAATCAAGCCTTTGAATACATGACCCTGCCTCATCCTTACCCTATTCTCCATGATCCAAACCATAAGCCCCTTCAAGAGATATTCACCACACCTTCATAGGTCCTCACCATAAACTTGAGCTGTCTCCCCATCATTACCCAAGAACTCCCTCTTCAGAACCCCAACCTATAGGAATTGTTATCTGAGAAGAAAGACCAGACTTCACAGATTTCTTATTCCAAGACTCCCAAGATCTTTGGGAAGAGTTCATGTCCTTAGTCAGCCAAATCCCTAGTCCTTATTCTAGCAATATAATTCTAACTCCAACAATCCAAGATAATGCTCAGACATCTTCTTCACCAATTATGAAGAAAGAAGTTGCACAGGTCACTGCCGTCACTCCAAAAGGCGGAAAGAAAAAGATTCGGATTCTCACAAGCTCAGGGGACGTTACTGAATCAAACAGCGATAGCTCAGTAAACTCAGCAAATTTTGAAGATAAAATCTTTCGCAGGAAAATCCGGAAAGCCTAGCAACAGGATAAAGAAATAAACATGTCTATATCTCCATCTCGATTCCCATCCACTCCATAGCATCCGGGAATCATGGCTTTTTAGTTTAGCATAATGATGTTTGCGTAATGATTAGCTTTTACTTTAGCTTTTGCTTTTGCTTTTGTAAAAGTTGTTTTAAGCTTTTGTTTGCTTATGCTTTTACTTTATCTTTTGTAGCAGATACTTTTACTTTTGCAAAAGGAATCTTTAGCTTTAGCTTTATCTTTTGCTTTAGCTTTATCTTTTACTTTAGCTTTTACTTTAATCATGTTTTGCTTTAATCATGATGTTCAGGATAAGGGTCCTTTCTTATCCTTTTAGCTTTTGTGGTCTATATAAGCTAGGTTTCAGCTATGATTGCTTCTTCCAAAAAATCGAGTATGCTCTACACTTGCCTCTCTTAGGATCCTGTGTATCAGAAAAGTTTAGAATCTCAGTGCTTCAGTCTGTCCAGATCTAAAAGAATCGAGTAAGGTCTAAACACCCCAATAGTTCGTCCGCCAAAGAGGTTAAGACCAGGAGGGTTGCGAGAACCTCGTAAGCATGATTACCGAGGGTCTACAGACTCCAATTGTCTATCTAGATCAAGAGGGATAGAGCAAGTAAGCACGCCTATGTTCCTGCCTTCCGCTTAGTGTCTTGTGTAGATACCCACAGTGGTATCAACAGAGCAATCGACACTCATCACCATCAATCTATTGTACAATAGATTCGTGCACTTGCGAGTTCAATAAAATTTGCGCAATAAGGGTGAGGGTGTTTCTAAAAATATTTTTTCTTCTTTGTTGGGCAGGTGCATTTTTTCTCATCTTTGCATTGTATTTCCAGGTAAGAAGGCTTTTTGTAGGCTTTGGCAATTGGTAGTTTTTTTTTTATAAACATTTTGAAAAGTTTTTTCTGCTCGTATAACTTAAGATGATAAATTTTTCCAAGGGAAATGTTGGCAACCTGAAGGTTATTCAATGTCATCTGCCTTTGAATTTCTGGTTGAAGTTCTTTTGGCAGAGAAGCTATGAAAACATACTCTAGAGTTGGATCATTGAAGCCATTGAGCTTGTAAAATAACATGGTCATTCTCTTATAATGAATAGCCAAATGATTTCTTTAAAGAGAATAACATTTCATCTGATGGTATTCTTTTCTGGCTATTTCAATAACGGCTGTTGGCTCACCAATAAGCTGTTCATATATTGTAACAAGGGTAGCTCCAGGGGCTAACTGGATGTACAACAATTGGCGATATTCTCTAAGGATTTCATACCATTCCCTAAGAGATCCAGTAAAACGTGAACTGAATTCTTGAAGGATGGCTTGGGAGTTTGCATTTGGCCTAGTCATTTGGAGATCAATCAGTGCAGGAAATTCATGGAATCTTTCTGTCTACTTATGTCGTGGAATGTCATCAAATATGAACCAATGGATAGAAGATGATTTAGAATGGTTATCCACGGTAAGACGAGCAGGATGGGTAGTCGTACTTTCCTGAGCAGGTTCTTTTTTACTAGTTTTTTCTTCTACTATTAGAGTAGTTTTAGTAGAAGTTTTAGCTTACTCAGTAGGTGGCCGAACCATCAACAATCCTGAGATATTCGCAAGTTGAGATTCTGTGTCTGAAGATGAATTGTATGCAAAAGTTGCACTTTGATCAGTTTGTTCTTCATCCGAATTGGACGCTGACTCTGAAAAAGAGATAGGTTCAACAAGGAATGATGAATATTGGTAAAGTGGGGTTTTATTTTTGTGAATGGATGGCTTTGGCATAAACTGTGGAGAATGTTGTGGGTCTACAGTGGGTGGAACATTAGATGTAGGTGTAACAGACGGTGTGGAAAGCGTATGTGTAGTTTGAGGGTGAGTATGTTTTTGGAGAGATTTTTGTTTTGATCTGACCGCTTTCTGTTGTTATTGTTGTTGAAGACGAGTTGTTTGAGATAAACTAAAAAACATGGTAGGATCTATAGGAGTAAATGTAGGTTGATAGAAAGGTTGTTAAGTGCTGAAAAGTGGTGGAGTGACAGGAATAGAAGATTGGGTAAACAAGGATGGTTGGGACTGTCTTTGTTTATCAGCTTCAATTGTGGACAATTCTGCTTTCAATCTTCTGATTTCTGCTTTTTTTTATTGAACTCAGGACCCCATATCTTGTTATTGATCATTGTTTTTAGATCAACATCTAATTGAGATATTCTGTTTTGGAGATTCATATAAATCTAATTAAGCTGGTCTGAAAGAGCATTGACTTTGCTATCTATTGTAGTAACTTGGGTAGATACCCTTTCAATTTTTTTTCCAAGACTTTGCAAAGCAATATTTTGAGCAGTGGCATTTTGGGTTTGCCAATTGAGAACTTGTTCAAAAGGTTTAAGTGGCTCAGGCTGGCTAGTTGAAGTTATAGCTGACTGAATGTATGGCTAAGAGACCACTTTAGTTTGAGGATCAGTATTCCTCTCTAGAGGAGGAAAACTTTCTTAGTATGACTGTGTTAAGGTTGAAAACATCATACAAGATTGGATTAATGGTGCTTGGGTAAGAGGAGGTGGTTCAACTTGGGTTCTACAGGCTCCTTCCTTTTGGATCCATTTTAAGACTTTTTCTGTAAATGGGCAATGGTAGTTTGTACGATGGATCATCTGGATCTGAAGGAGGATAATGTTTGCAAGACGTTTTGGCAAAAGAAGGTTTTTCTTTCTTCTTTTTTCTTCTACGCATGATCTCAAAATCCTCATCATCAGAACAGTCATCAAAACAAAGACAACCTGAATTACACATGTGGGCATCAGAAACATCCCACAAAAAGTGTCCTTTGTGTTTATCTGGGATAAATCGGGTATCCATCTGTATTAAATCCCCAAATGGGAATTTCTTCTTCATGACTTATCTTTATGGCAGTGACCATGGCTGTATAAGACAGCCTGTGCAGCTTCGGTGGATTTTTTGGAGGTGGAGCTTTGAAAATAGTTTTGACGGTACCATCAGGGCGTCGTTCAAAAGAAGCCTGTGAAGTTTGCACTGGTTCAGTGTTTTAATGGAAATTTTAATAATTAGAAATCCATTCAAGAGGCATGAGTTGTTGCAACTCATTCTTTGGGATTTGTTTAGGAATTTGGATGATGGTAGGAGTGGATTCTGTGTCAGTTAAGATTATTAAGGCATCAGAAGAAGCTTGAGGAGCAGGGAGATCTAACGCGTGATTTTGTTAGAGATAGACCAACTGGTGATGTAAAGTTGCAATCTTTGATGTGGCTGATTGTTCAGCTCCTTGGATCTGGATCTGAACTTTAAGGGCAGTTGGCAGATTTAGATCATCAAGAGAAAAGTTAAAGTTTGGGTAAAAGGTAAGAACCACACTACCAGCATTAAGGGTAGTGAGAACAGTTCCGATTACTGCATGTTGGTATTGTTTGAACCTGGTATCTAACAAAGCAACTCCGGCAGTAACAGGAAGACCTTTTCGTCCATGTATGGTTAAAACCAACCGAATTCCTCCAAGACAAATATGTGTATATTCTTCTCTTTTCCACTGGAAAGGAGTTCTGTGGGAATTTCTAAAGTCACATATTATTCAGCAGATGTGGCTTGGAGTGAACACTGGTCTAGTTTTAATATTACGGACAAGACCTAGTTGTTTATACAGCTAAAGACTCATTACAGGGAGATTTGACTCTCGGATCTGAGCAGAATCAAGGATATAGGAATAGTCTATTAGATTTTCTATTTTTGACGCTTCATGGTTTTGACAAGACTTAGGAATACTAAGAGTAGAAAACAGTGATATTGGAGACATATCAGAACTAGAAGATGCTGAAGTTGAAGACGAAGCCGTGAAATTGAAGTTTTTTCTAGGAAACCTAAGACGAAAACAAAACCATTGAACTATGATATCGCCTCTGCGGGTGAAAGGTCGGCTCTGATACCACTCGAGCAAGACTGAGTTGTTGAACTCATGACTGAAACTTCAATGGAAGGTTAGAGTAGAGGGGCAAAGTCTTCCCAATGAACCTGTGAATCTAAGAATAAGACATTAGTGTAGTCTGGCCGTTCTTCTTTTAGGAGAATACCACATGTTAAAATGCTGGATGAAGGATAAGGGACAAGCAAGAGTTCATGTTGTGGTCCAAGGGAGTTGTGTTAGAGGTCTATGGGAGGCGTTGACACATGATTAAGTTCAAAGAGGAAATTTTTTAGGCCTGTGATAATGGCTGGGTCATGATAGAGAGGAAAAGAATGGGGAATAGTTTTCCATTCATATGCTTGGTCTTGGGTCCAAAAAAGCTTGTAGTGGGATGTTAGAAATAAGGACGATGTATGATAAAAACAGTAGTGAACTGGGCACCTTCATGATCTGGAAGATGTGAAAGATAATGTCTGTCAGAGATCTGTTGGAGTTGTTTATGCCACCAAGAGAGAGGGGAGAACCATTCAAATATTATCCAGAGCAGGGATTCGGCATAAGCTGGATTGGTTAGGATTTTATGGAGAGGCTGAACAGGGAAAATTATTTTGGTCGCATAAAGGACTGTGAGACACCATAAGTGCTAAAGTTCATCGTCTGTGAGAACTCCTGAGGGATCAATGGTTAAGCTAGTAAGGAAGTAGTGTTCTGGATGGAAATTAAGAAAACTGGAAAGTTGGGTTCGGTAAATATTCATGAAATACATAAATAGGACTTTCTTTACGAAATCTTGAATTTGGTGAAGGGATGTAAAGTTGAGGTTTCATAGAAAACTCTTTTTGGTAAGAACTGTATTTAGTAAAGCAGAGGTCATGGCTATGACAGAGAAAGAAGAAACATGAGTAATGAGGGTAATGGGTGGTTGAGGTCGAGGTAAGAGATTAGGAATAAGGTTCTAGTCTCCTTTTATATGCTGAACTGAAAAATCATACCTTGAAAACCAATTTTTTAGATGGAGGAGTTGTTTGTCTCGTAGTGACTTATTTTTAAAATCTAGAACTTTTGGAAAAGATGAATTGACTAGTCGGACCAGAAAAGTGTGTCCTACTAAATGAAATTCAAACTTTTGAATGCCGTACTTGACTGCTAAGATTTCTTTATAAATCACATGGTAGTGTGTTTCTACGTCTTTGAATTGGCTGCAAGCATGAGCACAGTAGTATTCTTTGTCATCAATCTTTTCAAGGAGTACAGCTCCCCAGTATTCATCATTGGCATCAGTCTGGAGTATTCTTTTACCATCTGTGGGAATCTTCAGAGGGAGAGGCTGTTGTGGTAGTCGTTTTCTTTTAGATTAGGAATAACGTAAGAGATCAGGATTAAGGTTCTGGTCTCTTTTATATGCAGAACTGAAAAATCGTACCTAGAAAACCAATTTTTAAACGGAGGAGTTGTTTGCCTGGTAGTGACTTATTTTTGAAATCTAGAACTTTTGAAAAAGATGAATTATCTAGTCAGACCAGAAAAGTGTCCTACTAAATGAAATTCAAACTTTTGAATGCCATACTTGACTGCTAAGATTTCTTTATAAATCACATGATAATTTTTTTCTGCGTCTTTGAATTGGCTACTAGCATGAGCACAGTGGTATTCTTTGTCATCAATCTTTTTAAGGAGTATAGCTCCCCAGTATTCATTACTGGCATCAGTCTGGAGTATTCTTTTACCATCTATGGGAATCTTTAGAGGGAGAGGTTGTTGTGAAGGCTATTTCAACTGTTGGACTGCTGCAGTCTAAAGTGGTCCCCAAGGTGGGGCAGACTTTTTTAGCATCTTAGATAGTTGGCTAGTGTGGACAGCAATATAGGGAGAACATCTCAGAGATAATTGACAATGCCTAAAAATTACTGAATATGCTTTCGAGATAAGTGCTGATCTGGAAAGTGAAGCAATTCTTGAGCAATATGAAAGCGGCCAGGATTGTAATTTCCATTTTCTAGGGTCATGCGAAGAAATTCTACTTAAGATTGTCCTAGAACACTCTTTTTGGCCAACAAAATTATCCCATGGGTATCCCCTATCTTTAAAAAGTGAGAAAGAAGAGTTTGGTGGGAGACATGATCAAGTGAGAAAAGGAGGATGTCATCAATGCAAATTAATTAGTGGTGTAGGATAAGTTCAAAGATGTGAGTCATTGCCTTTTGAAAGAGTGATAAAGTCACTTTAAGACCAAAAGGCATAACCGTTCATTAATAATGTGCATTGGGGATGCAAAAAGCTATTTTGTGTCTATCTGAAGGATGTGTTCCAAGTTGCCAAAAACCGGCTTTGAGATCAAACTTGGAGAATACCTTAGCATCACGGATGTCGATGAACAAGGATTTGATCTTTAGTAATGGGAACTTATCATCTCTGAGAAAACAGTTTAGAGGCTGATAATCAATCACAAGTCTCTTTTTTCCTCGAACCAATTCTGACCGCTTTTCTACATAGAACGTCTGACAAGCCCAATTTAAGTCTGTGGGCTCAATGAGACCTTGAGCTAACAATTGAGAACACTCATTTTGAGCTAACTGTAAGTCTAAAGGAGTCATCCCTGGATGTGTGGCCTTTGTGGGACTGGTATCTTTATTAAGCTTGAAAGGTAACTGAATGAAGAATTTCTTATTTTTCTATGGTGGGGATGGATAGGAAAACTGAGAATGATTTTCAGGATAAAAGAGAAGAAAGAGATCTATGAAGGACTGATAAGGGGGAAGAGCATATGTGAGAGTATAGAGACGCAACTCATCTGTATAAGGTTGGAACACGTGTTTGTACCTTACACCCGATGATATAATCTAGAGCTTGGAAATACGATGGAGAATATCAAATCTAATAAGCAGGTCCTTATCAGGAAGATCGGAACCTATAATTTTTGTCTAAAGAATACAGTTGGGAAAAATTTGAATTCCAATAGGCTTTTTGGTAATGAGTGAAGTATGAAACAATTCTCCATTGGCTGCACGAAAATACTCAGTATGTTTTTCCCAACAATGTGAGGGAAGAATAGCAGGGTTTAGCATTCTCTTCTGTGCACCAGTGTCAATAAATCCAATAACTCGAATAGGTTTAGCAAATTTGGCTGGAAGAAGTCAAATTTTGAGAGAAGGAATAGGAATCTTGGGTATGGAGGCTATAATTGTTGAACTGTTTGAATGATGGAGATATCATCTTGATCAAAGACGTCATCAAGGGAAAATGCTGTATGCTCATCATATTCTTCTTGTTCAATATATACTGATACAACATCATCATGTTCAGAGAGCATGGAGGAGTTGTGGAGATGTTCAACAAGACGGACTGATTTTGGTGTTTTTTTTGGACAACCTTTTGCAAAATGACCCTTCTTCTTGTATATGAAGTATCGACTGTTTTTGGTTTTATAGGACTGAGCTGGATCCTTTTTTCTAAAAAATCGATATGGCTTTTTATTTTTGGAATGGTGCTTCTTTTTGTGGGAAAACTTCTGAAAATGAGTTTTCTTCCTTGTTGGACAAGTGCACTCTTTTTTATGTCTTTCATCATCTCTCTACAACTCCTCTTCTTCTCAATTTCTCTCAATCTCCCTGTAATCTTGTCTTTCAAGTGTGTTTTTAATATTTTGCTAAATTATTTTTATAAATAAATTTAGTTTTATTTTCAATTTTAGTTCTTTTATTCATTTTAAGTATGAGTAATTTAATTTTAATAATTACTTTTATTTCAATTATATTTAACTAAATAATAATAGTTACGGTAAGGTGAAACTCTTAGGAAATAAATATGATTTAATTAAATTCTATTTTTAATTTTATAAATTAAATTATTTTCTATTTAATTTTATACATATTTTATATTTAAAAATTTTGATTTATTGTAGACAAATAAGGGAGTTTGGCACAATAAATACTTAATCCATAATAAAACTAATGAGAAAATAATAATAATTTATATAATTAATCTTTTAGAATATAAATCTAGAAAAAATAGCAAAAAGAATTTATTAAATTTTATTTACTACTGAAAGTGGATTCATAACCCTAACTAATTCAATTTCATAGTTTCATTTAAATTAAGTTGTATAAATTTTATTTTTATTTTTAAATAAAATAAAGTAAACAAACTAAATCTTTTATTTGTGGATTGACCTCGGACTCACCGAATTATAATATAACAAGATAATCTTATACTTGGGAGTTAGAAATCACTTTTAAGTTGTGTCAAGTTTTTAGAGTCGTTGCCAGAGAAAGATTTTTATTTTGTTTTATTTTTCTGTTTTTCATTTTTCTCTTTCTGTAAATTTTCATTCATGCTCTTTTCCTCTTCTTAAATTTTGTTTTGTCTTCACTTTTTATCCCACATGCTTTGTTCTAAACTTCTAAAAATTATTGTATGGCTATAAATTTATAAAGAATTTGCAAAAAGATCCCTGGACAAAATTTCTCATAATAATTAGACTTAAACTTACATCTTGGACTTATTTGGACGCAATTTGAACTTAATTTGGACTAAGCAAACTGAATATTGACTCTTAATTTTTTTTAGTTATTTTATTTTCTTATTTTATTTTATTTTGTTAAACGGCTAATTTGACTACCTAAATTGTTATTTAGTTTTCAATTTTTTTTATTATTTTGCATTTATTTTATGCTTGAAATACAAGTGTGCAACCCAAGAGGGGGGGTGAATTGGTGTTTTAAAAATTATTCTAAGCAAACCACACAACAATCCAATCTAATGCCTTAATAAAATTGAAAGCAATAAGTTCAATAAAAGCACAATAATAAATAAGTAAGGGAAGAGAAAAACAAACTCAAGGATTTTTACGTGGTTCAGCTATCCCCGCCTACATCCATGCCTCCAAGCAACCCAAGCTTGAGGATTTCACTATCCAAGCCTTTCCAAGGTTTCAAATATTTACAATTGACTTCAAGGTGTCAATGAACCTTTACAACAAAGAGATTATTTCCCAATCTCTTCACTCAGGTGTATCACACACTTAATCATTCACAAAATTGATGAGAAATTGAAAGGTACAACAAAAAACTCTCTCAAAGAGTAGATATACAAAATGAAGAACAAAGATGGCTCAAGGATTTGTGATTCACGAATTGAGAGCTCAAGATATGTTGTATGCCTTTTGTTGGTGCATGCTAGAGAGTTTGAAAATGAGTTGGATTTGAGTTTTTATAGTTGGAGCTCAAAAACTAGCCGTTATGCACTTTTTGCCAGAAAACGGATCAAGGTTAACCATTAATGGTTAACCGTTTGCGTTGGTCAAAGTTACCTTGGGCTGAATTTCAAATAAATGGTTAACCGTTAGTCACTATCGGCTCAAGGTTAATTTCCAGAGACTTGCAAAATAAATTTGGCTTAACCGTTCTTACTAAACGGTTCAAGATTAGCAATCTGGAAATAAACGGTTAGCCGTGTGCTGCAGTGACTGCTACAGTGAACTGTTTACAAAAAATTATAGTTTTTCCCTAAAACTTTCTATAACTGTACTATGACCCAAAACGTTATAAAACTTTACAAATAGGTCTAATTTCAGAATTTCTAATACTCATTAATCCCACAAATTTCTAAAATTATGAAATGGCCCAAAATATTAAAATATTTTCAAATAGGTCCAAATCTGAAATTCCAAACAACATTTATTTAAAATCAAAGATTGTAAAATTCTTTCATTTTAGTACACAACTTGAGAAACAACTTAATTTCATAAAATCATTTTTCCATTAAATATAAAACCTTTATAATATAAAAATAATGATTTATTTAAAATGTATAAAAAATAATTGAAGCTTTTAAAAACTTAATCATTCTTAATCTAGTTTGTTATCATCAAAATCAACATTATGGATACATAAATGCTAACAATCTCCCCCTTTTTGATGATGACAAATCTTGAATGTATTTAGAGAATGATTCCACAAATTACTCCCCCTAAATGTAAGCTTCTCTTACAATTTATCTAAATTGACAAATTTAAATATATGTATTCTTCTCCCCCTCATCATCAAAAAGAAAACTTATTGGAAAAGAAAACAAATAGCAAATTTTTGTATAAAATTAAAAACATGTATTTTTCTCCCCCTTCAACATAAAAAAGAAAACTTAAAGAAAAAAAATGAGAGGAGTAAATTTGTTACCCATGTTGTCAAAGTAAAAATCTTAACACATTCTCCCCCTAACAACAAGCATCACCTCAAATACAAGTTTAGTAATATAACCCCTAAATTATCATCATCACATAATCCATCAACCATGAAATGATCATGAATCATGATTCCATCAATTTTCAAATATAAAACTCAAAACATAAAATCATCATATAAAAACCATATAATCAAAACATCACCATATCTCAAAATCATCACCATAAGCACATATCAATCATAAAAAAATTGCTCAAAGTGCATGTTATTCTCCTCCTTTTGAAAACATCAAAAAGATATATTATTTTGTCTCCCCCTTTGGACAAACAAAAAGTTCAAAATGCATATTATCTAAAAACATATTATATGCTCCCCCTAAATATATGGCCAATTTAAAAATTTTAACCAAAAGGATTTTATCCAAAACCATATCATATTTATCTCTCCTTTCATCATAAAAAAGAAAATATAAATAGATGCACTCGAAATAAGATCATAAAAATAATTTGACGAAGATATTACTCATTTTGTGCGAGTAACAATTTTAGCAAAGTCTCCCCTTAGAAATGAAGAAATCCTTAAATACACACAACATGGTTAAAAAGACTTCCATATAAGCTTAAGCAATTATAACAAATCAACAACTCCATCAATTCATCAAAATATTGAAGTATATGTATTTATCGTCAAAACTTAAGCAAAGAATAAGTACATAATGGCAATAAATAGATCATCAAAATCAACATAGCCATCGAGAAAAGCCATCATTATGAAGTAAAGAACAAGTGATCAAATCCATAAATGCAATAAGTCATGTGTTAAAATTTTATAAATAAATGATGATATAACACAATTAATGGCATATGAATACATACTTAATAGATGGACAATGATGATAGACAATTAAGAAGATGAAATCAAAAACTATACAATCATCAAAATCAAACAAAGGCATCATGATAAATCACTCAATGTTATACACAATGATAATTCCATCATGTAAACATATAAGCATACTTTCACAAATTTAAGCTATTATCCATTTATCATGATCCATTCAACAAAATCAACATGGCAAGAATTGTTACCAAAGCAATTAAATCATCTTGCCTCATCTTTTTCTCCTAGATCATAATCAAGTGATTATCCTCATAAGCTTTCATCAAGGAACTCTCCACCATTCCTTGACCGTGGTACCTACAAAAACAAATTCAAGTTGTGTGCTTTGGTACCCAAATATTCTTGGGTCCTTGAATGTTAGTAATAGTTCCTTTTGGAACTCAAATACATTTCATACCATAACATATATTTCTCTTAATTGGACATCTAAAACTCATATGACCATTTTGATTGCAAAAATGACAAACAATTTTATGATCACGTGTGGAGGTAGCCTTAACAAAATAATTCTTATAATATTTTTGTTTCAAGTTAGGCTTATATCCAAGTCCTCCTTTGTCAAACACACATTTTTGTGTATTAAGCAAGTTATCTAACATCTTTTGCCCATTTGTAAATTTTAGCACAATTTCATTTAGATCATTGCTCTTCTTTTTAAGCATTTCATTTTTGTTTTTCAAGTCATTCATATATGATTCTAAATGCTCATGTGAAGTACTAGAATTTTTAAATAATGCAATCTTATCATGCAATGTCTTATTTTCTAATTCAAGACATGTAACTTTAGCACTAAATGATTCATTCTCATTTTTAAGCTCTACCATCTTCTTTTTAAGGCAAACATTCTTTTTACCAATTTTCATCAATTCATCATGCAATTAATTAAAAGAATCATGCAATTCATCATAAGTAGGAAGATCATTTACCTCATTAAGTTCATCATCCGATTCATCTCCAATTGCCATGAGAGCTAGATTTGACACTTCTTGCATGTTCTCTTTATCACTCGATTCTTCATCGCTATCGTCCCAAGTAGCCACCATTGCCTTCTTCTTGACCTTGTTGAGAAGAGGACACTCCGATCGTATTTGGCCACGCCTCTTGCATTCAAAGCAAACAATTGCCTCATTCTTCCCTTTCTCCGCCTTAAGGTTTTCTCTTATGAAATCTTTAAGGTTTCTTCTCTTGATTTGCTTCTTGAAGATCCTTCTAAACTTTCTAGCAATCATTTCAATGCCTTCATCTTCAAAGTCACTTCCATCATCATCACTTTCAACTATGGAAGATTTAAAAGCAAAGCTCTTCTTCTTTTTATCTTCATCATTTCTTTCATTAGCTATATCCTCTTCATATGAAATAAGTAAACCAATAAGATCATCAAGAGATAAAGTATTAAGATTTTTCGCTTCTTCTATGGCCGTTCTCTTTGGTCTCCATTCTTTAGGCAATGATCTAATAATTTTCTTCACTTTTTCACAATTACTAAATGTCTTTCCTAGTGCTTCAAGAGAATTCACAATATCGGTAAATCTAGTGTACATGTCATGAACACTCTCATATGATTCCATTTGAAACATTTCATATTGCCCAGTAAACCTACTAATTTTACACTCATTGACTTGATTTGTTCCCTCATATACAACTTCAAGTTTCTTCCAAATATCATAAGCATATCATAAGCATTTTCACAACTAGAAACTCTATGAAATTCTTTTTTATCTAAAGCATAAAATAAAGCATTCATTGCTTTCGAGTTTAAAGACATCTTTTTCTTTTCTAATACACTCCATTGACTTGAGGGTTTTGGAATATCATCTCTTACTTCATTTTTAGTCATATGCATGAATAGACCATCACAAACAACTTCCCAAATTGTATAATCTAAAGCTTGCAAATAAATTCTCATCCTAACTTTCCAATATGGGTGGTCATTACCGTCAAAGAACGGTGGTCTAATTGTGGATTGTCCTTCCCTAAAGGTTGAGTCATTATGGGTTGCCATGGATCTTTAACTCTAGACGGTTAAGTCTACACAAGAGCACCTTGCTCTGATACCAAATGAAATACAAGTGTGCAACCCAAGAGGGGGGGTGAATTGGTGTTTTAAAAATTATGCTAAGCAAACCACACAACAATCCAATCTAATGCCTTAATAAAATTGAAAGCAATAAGTTCAATAAAAGCACAATAATAAATAAGTAAGGGAAGAGAAAAATAAACTCAAGGATTTTTACGTGGTTCGGCTATCCCCGCCTACGTCCACGCCTCCAAGCAACCCAAGCTTGAGGATTTCACTATCCAAGCCTTTCCGAGGCTTCAAATACTTACAATTGACTTCAAGGTGTCAATGAACCTTTACAACAAAGAGATTATTTCCCAATCTCTTCACTTAAGTGTATCACACACTTAATCACTCACAAAATTGATGAGAAATTGAAAAGTACAACAAAAAACTCTCTCAAAGAGAAGATATACAAAATGAAGAACAAAGATGGCTCAAGGATTTGTGATTCACGAATTGAGCGGTCCAGATATGTTGTATGCCTTTTGTTGGTGCGTGCTATGGAGCTTGAAAATGAGTTGGATTTGAGTTTTTATAGTTGGAGCTAGCCGTTATGCACTTTTTGCCAGAAAACGGATCAAGGTTAACCATTAACGGTTAACCGTTTGCGTTGGTCAAAGTTACCTTGGGCTGAATTTCAAATAAACGGTTAACCGTTAGTCACTATCGGCTCAAGGTTAATTTTAGAGACCTGCAAAATAAATTTGGCTTAACCGTTCTTACTAAATGGTTCAAGATTAGCAATCTGGAAATAAACGGCTAGCCGTTTGCTACAGTGACTGCTACATGAACTGTTTACAAAAATTACAGTTTTACCCCAAAACTTTCTATAACTGTACTATGACCCAAAACGTTATAAAACTTTACAAATAGGTCCAATTTTAGAATTTCTAAATAATACTCATTAATCCCTCAAATTTCTAAAATTATGAAATGGCCCAAAATATTAAAATATTTTCAAATAGGTCCAAATCTGAAATTCCAAACAACATTTATTTAAAATCGAAGATTGTAAAATTCTTTCATTTTAGTACACAACTTAAGAAACAACTTAATTTCATAAAATCATTTTTCCATTAAATATAAAACCTTTATAATATGAAAATAATGATTTATTTAAAATGTATAAAAAATAATTGAAGCTTTTAAAAACTTAATCATTCTTAATTTAGTTTGTTATCATCAAAATCAACATTATGAATACATAAATGCTAACAATGCTTTATTTTATACTGTTAATTTATATGATGGGTTCAACCACCTAAGTTGTTATCTAATTTTTTTCATTTTTTTTGTACATTTATAGTATTTGCATATTTACTAATTTGTTTTAATATTACCTTTGTGACATAATCATTGCATGAGAAGTTGGTCTTGAACTTCAAGTGGCAAGTTAATTTATAGATCTCAACACCACTACTATTCATGGAAAAGATCTAAGATGAAAACTTTTTGGGCAAACCTACTCCTTAGATTGATCAGGGAGACAACCATTCTCAATATAATGCACATGATTAAAATCAACCAAGAACTCTTAGAGACTACATGAATCCAACCATCGTGTGTAGTATTTCCTCCAGAAGCATCTCGATTCAACTTCAAACTAGGTATTATCCAACTTTTACCAACATTTCCTGGTTTAGAGTTTGAGAATCCATACTTATACCTGAGAGATTTTGAGGAAGTTTGTAATACATACACAGACCAAAATTGTAGCATGAACATAATTAAATTAAAACTTTTTTATCTTTTGTTAAAAGATAAAGGTAAAACTTGGCTACAGAGCCTTAGATCTAGATCAATAAGAACTTAGAATAATATGCAAGAACAGTTTTTGAAAAAGTTCTTTCAACCTCATATAACTAATTCTTTTAAAATGCAAATCACTTTTTTTATTAAAAAAAAAAATGGAGAAACATTATACCAATGTCCACACCATAGTTTTGAAACTCTGATACCACTCGGGGTACTGAGTACGTGACTTGTTATACCCACAGTGCAGACTGATCTAGCCCCCAATCGAGATAGCCATCAGAATATTTGTCGGGGATTTCCCGTCGATCAAGTAGATATTCAAGCCAAGAGTAAAGACCACACACCACTTTAGTTCAGACACTCCTATGGCTATTCAGGTGAACCTTGATCTATGAACTCTAGGATATGAATATGGATACCGGACTCAGCTTTCTGATACACAGGATCCTCTGAGAGGCAAGTGTAGAGCATACTCACTATAGAAAAGATGAACAAAGAAGCATGACTTTTTTTTATCCAGGAAGATAGAGGGCTTCGAGAGAAATTAGAAACTCATCGTGAGAGAGATATTTTTTCTTAATAGAATTCAAACTCTGCTTTTCCATTCATTTTCATACATATTTATACAAGAAAGGGGATAAGGCTGAGCCTTATCATTATTGGTACATGGGTCCCGTAGGAGGACAACGCACACTAAAAAGTAAAGCGAGAAAATATAGCACTCTGTCCCTATTATGTTGACAACATGATTAAGACTTTTGACTTTTGACTTTTTCCTAACAAAGACAAAGACTTTAGGACTTTTACAAAGACTTTTAGAACTTTGTCATAATAACCCCAAAGATTTTAGAGCTCAGTGACATGTTGAAAACACATGGGCTCCTGGAAAGCACATGGGCGCCTGTATCAAAAGCTGTGCGAGGGAGACAAATTAACTACGTAACTGTCAATTTCACCAAAGGGTTTGTATCCAAGATTTTGACAAACAACTCGTAAAAAGGGTCTATTTAAATGGAGGTTGATGTTGATGGTTTGTCTATCTCCATGCTGGAACGATCATCAGGCGGTTATAGTAGTGAGGTAAAGTCTTTCCATGGGTCCTGAGCATATTAGAATAGTATGTCTGTGTAATCAAGATGTTCTTCTTTGATGACTAGACCATTGGTGTGGCTTGGTGATGAAGAACTCGGGGTTGGGATGGAAAGAACTTCATGTTGTGGTCCTAAGGAGGTGTGGTGAATTGGTCCTGTTGGTGGTTGGAAATAATTGCTTTCAAAAAGGAAGTTTTTAAACTCATTCAAGAGTGCTGGGTCTTAGTTGAGTCGGTTCTGGCTGGGAATAGTTTTCCACTCATAGGCTTGGTCTTGGGTCCAAAATAATTTGGTGACTAGGTGCTGGAAATATAGACGATGAATAATAAAAACAGAGGTTAATTTGGTTCTTTGGTTTTCTGGGAAGTGGTTGAGGTGATGCTTTTAGATAATAAGGGTAAGTTGTTGTCGCCACCAAGGAATAAACGAGAACCGTTCGAGAAGGGTCCAAAGAAGGGAGGTTACATTATTTAGATCATGGAGGTGCTGGTGAAGAACTTGTACAGGAATTATCAAGGGTGTGGCATATAAGGTGGACAAACACCAAATATACCAGAGTTCATCTTCTGTTATATCCTGTGGAGGATGCAGAGTAAGGCCTGTGAGGAAAGGGCATTCTGGAAAGAAATTCAAAAAACTGGAGGGAGTTTTTTGTTGGATTCGGATGAGAAATCTAATAACAAACTTCTGTACAAAATCTCGTATTTGTTGAAAGGAAGTGAAGGTGCTATGCCGCCTACGTGATGATATTTTCTTATCTCTCCTTACATGGTCCGATATGCCACTTAATCATGATGTTCTTATTTAATCATGCTTTGGTCAGCTCTGCCGCTTATAATGTAATATGTTCTTGGTTAATTCTCGCATGGTCGGCACTGCCGCCTAAATTAAAGATTGTTGACTTTGGGATAGTTTGTGTGTTAACTCGATTGTACGTTTAGAAGCTTTACGTGCTAGGAAATAAGTTGCGTTGGACATATGCATTCTGTCATTTATTTTATAAGTGAGGTATTTTGAGTTTGCAAAATGGTTACTACTAGGTGGCAAAGTTTTCGAAGGAGGGCAAACCCTCCAAGCTTAGAAAAAGGTAATCTTTTGGGGACGGTGATACGTAACGCCCAAAAGACCAACTAGTAAGCTTAAGGGCATGAGAGTAAAAGTACAAGCCTTGTAGTACAACATACCCAGGGCCCTCATAAAGTTAATCAATCCTAACGACTTAATCCATATGAATAATAACTCCTTGCAAGTGTTATCTTATTGGGCATTAGCTCACATAGTCCTTACGTTGCAGGCCACATCAAGCAAGGTTAAGAGAAGCCAAGTCCCAACCGAGGCAAAGTGCATATGGGCATCGCAGGCCTTGGGATTTACGATGGGCTCAACTAAAAATCTTTCTAAACATAAATATCCATATTTTATTTTGTAACTACGGAGTCTTTTGGCATTTATAGTAAAGAAACTTTAAACTTTGTAATCAAGTTTCTATGTAACAAAGTTTTATGTTATACTTTTATAAAATATTTTTATTAAAACTGAGGTAAATTTCTAAGTAAATTATCTTAGAAAAACATGGGATGCTACAAATTAGTGTCAGAGCCCAAGGTTTAAAGCGATTCTGTAGACCGTCCATATGCATCAGCTAAGGGAAATGACAAGGCTTAGCATGAGTGAATAATTTAGAATTAAGGATGATTAAAAATCTTACCTTTGATTTGTCTGACACATAGAAGTTAGGTCGAAAACTCATTGAGATGTCAAGTGCTAGGGGTAACAGAGGTAGAAGGGCAGGAGGAACTTTAAGAGAGCAATCTGCAATTGACCGACTTACAGATATTGTGGCACGACTTTTAGAAAGGGAAGTTAGAATGGATGAACATGCCCAAGCTATAAACAATATAGGGAGCGAATATAGGAGACTAAATCCACCAATATTTGAGGGAGGTGTAGATCCTATTGCAAGACCAATGGTTGCGAACTATGGAAAGAATGATAGAGGTGGCCAAAGTACCAGAAGAAGAAAAAGTCACTTGTGTCTCCTTTATGCTACGAGGAGCGGCAGAATACTGGTGGGATTCTATCAGACGATGCCACGATGAAGCAATAATACAGTAGAAGGAATTCAATGATCACTTCTAGAAGCAACAATACCGTTCACTCAGCTAAAAGAAGAGACTTTGTCTATTTACAGCAGGGAAGGAATTCAATGATCACTTCTATGAACTCTCTCGATATGCCCCACATATGGTTGCAACCGAAGACCTAAAAAATGGTCACTTTATGCAAGGGTTTCTGAAAGATCTCGCAAAAGACTTGAAGGTGGCTGATGTTCGTGATGTTTCTTTCAACGAACTTATCGATCGAGCCTTGGTAATTGAGCAAGCGGATGAGGAGAAGAAAGCAGAAAATGAAAAGACAAGGGAAGTACAAACCAAGGGAATTTCCTAGTCAACAACGGGAAGCCACGAACAAAAAATAATAAGAGAAAGGGAATGCCAGTGATCCATGATCATGATAGAAACAAACGCCCAAGGAATCATCAGAAGGAAGCTATACAAAAGCCAAGGTGTAATCAATGTGGAAGAACTCATCGTGGGGAATGCCGAGCTAAAACCAGAACATGCTTCAAATGTGAAAGAGAATGACACTTCATCAAGGATTGCCCAGAGAATGGTACGCTGCAGAGAAGGCTAATGCTCGAGTATTCAAAATCACCAAAGCATATGCAGAGGCAAACCTGTTAGTAATATCAGGTGAACTATATTTCTCTGAAACCCCTGCATGCGAGCTAATAGACTCAGGAGCTACACATTCAATTGCATCACCAACATTCATTAGAAAGATAAAAAGGGTCCCTGATACCATAAATAGACCTTTTATCATCATGATACCATCAGGAAAAGTGATAAACTCGGGACGATTAGTTAAGGCATGCGAGGTCAACATTTGTGGTTATAAACTACATGTTGACCTAATAATCCTCGAAATGCATGACTATGATGTAATTTTGGGCATGGATTGGTTATCGAAGCACCATGCCCAGATAGATTGCAAGAAAAAGGAGCTAACTTTTCGACCACCACAAAAGGAATCATTCACTTTCAAGGGGGGGCATACAGAGAAAAGTGTACCAGCCATCTTTGCCTTAAAAGTGGCTAGATGATTAAGGATTCGAAGGGTACTTGGCAAGTGTGGTCATCGAAACAAGAGAACAGAGTCCAAAGTTGGAAGATATTCCAGTTGTGAATAAATTTCCTGAAGTATTTCTCGAGGAACCTCCAGGATTGCCACCAGATCGAGAAATTGAATTCACAATCGATTTATTACCAGGAACTACCCTAATTTCAAAAGCGCCTCATAGGATGGTTCTAGCAGAACTAAAACAATTAAAGAATCAACAACAAGAATTATTAGACAAAGGCTACATACGCCCAAGCCATTCACCATAGGGATCACTAGTATTGTTCGTTAAAAAGAAGGACGGTTCAATGCAAATGTGCATCAACTATCGAGAGCTTAATAAAATGACTATGAAGAACAAGTACCAACTCCCTCATATCAATGACTTATTTGACCAATTACAAGGAGAATTGGTATTCTCCAAGATTGATTTAAGGTCAGGATATCATCAGTTATGAATTATAGAGGCAGACATTCCTAAAACGGCATTCCAGACACGTTATGGATACTATGAATTTATTGTCATGCCATTTGGTTTAACAAATGCTCCAGCAGCCTTCATGGACCTCATGAATAGAGTATTTAAAGACTACTTAAACAAGTTCATCGTGGTATTCATTGACGACGTTTTGATCTACTCAAGAGCAGAGGAAGAGCATGCTGAGCATCTAAGGATCACTCTTTAAACATTAAAGGTGCCAAATTTAAGAAATGTGAATTTTTGCTTTAAAAAGTCATATTCATAGGACACGTCATGTCTAAAGATGGGATCTCAGTAGACCCTCGAAGATAGAAGCGGTAAGCCAATGGCCGAGGCCAACTAATACAAATGAGGTCAGAAGCTTTTTGGGATTGCCTCGATACTACCGAAGATTTGTGGAAGGTTTCTCCAAGATTGTAATGCCGCTGACCTAGTTGACGAAGAGAAATGCCAAGTTCGTATGGACGCCAGAATACGAGAAAAGCTTCAGAGAGCTAAAATAGCGGTTGGTCACTGCCTCAGTCCTAACCATTCCCAACAGCTCTGAGGAATTTGTCATCTATAGCGATGCATCCAAAAATGGCATGGGATGCGTCCTCATGCAAAATAGAAAGGTCATTGCGTATGCTTCTAGGAAACTAAAGGAATATGAGAAAAATTACCCAACACATGACTTATAATTGGCAGCGGTGGTGCATGCATTAAAAATATGGCGTCACTATTTGATGGGAGCGCATTGCAAGATTTACACTTACCACAAGAGCCTCAAATACTTCTTCACGCAAAAGGAGTTAAATATGCGACAACGGCATTGGCTAGAGCTTGTCAAGGACTATGACTGCTTAATAGATTAACATCCCAGAAAGGCTAATGTGGTAGCGGATGCACTAAGCCAAAAATCCAGCCTATCAACTCTAAAGATTCTACCTAAGCCAGTATAAGATGATATATGCAAAGCAGAGGTCGAGCTGGTAATAGGAAAATTGGCCTACATGACTCTTCGCTCAACCTTATTAGAAAAGATTAAAGAGGGACAAGAAAATGATTCTTACTTGAAGAACTTGAAGATAGAAGCCAACCCAAGGAAAGATATGCCATTCAAGAAGTCTGAGAAAGGAGTCATTTTGTTCAAAGATAGAGTTTGTGTACTAGATAATAAAGATCTAAAGAAAGAAATTATGCCAATTCTAAGTCGTGAAGATTTAGTGGCATGTACAGGGATCTAAAAAAGCATTATTGGTGGCCTAGAATGAAAAAGGATATAGTCAAGTTTGTGGGGCACTGTCTTACATGCCAACAAATCAAAGCGAAGCACCAGAGGCTAGTAGGACTTTTGGAATCCAATTAAGTTCCTCAATGGAAGTGCGAAGAAATCAAAATGGATTTCATCGTTCGACTTCCAAGGACTGCAAAAATGCACGATGCCATTTGGATATCGTCGATCGACTCACAAAGTCTGCTCACTTCGTGCCAATTCGAATGGCCTATGACATGGACCAGCTTGCGAAGATATACATGAAAGAGGTAGTAAGGCTCCACGGTATACCTGATTCTATTATTTCTAACCGGGATCCAAGGCTTACCTCAAAATTCTAAGAAAGGCTACAGAGCATCATGGTGACAAAATTAAAATTTAGTATAGCATTTCATCCTCAGATAGACGGTCAGTCAGAAAGAATAATTCAGACACTTGAAGATATGTTGCGATGATGCACCATCGATTTTCAAGGATCATGGATTAAGTATTTACCACTGATAGAATTTGCTTAGAACAATAGCTACCAAGCAACAATTAGCATGGCACCATATGAAGCTTTATATGGAAGAAAGTGTAAATCACCTATTCATTAGAATGAATTGGGCGAGCAAAAGTACCTTGGACCTGACTTAATTACTGCCTCATCAGAAGCAATCGAGAAGATACACCAAAGAATGCATGCAGCACATAGTCGACAGAAGAGTTTTGCAGATAAAAGGCAAAGGTTTTTAGAATTTCAAGTTGGTGACAAAGTATTCCTAAAAGTGGCTCCAGTAAAAGGGTTGATGAGGTTTGGGAACAAGGGAAAATTAAGTCCTAGATTTATTGGACCATTTGAAATACTTGAGCTTGTTGGGAATGTTTCCTATCGACTGGCCCTCCCACCATCATTATAAATGATACACAATGTCTTTTATGTCTCCATGCTAAGGAAATATGTTACGGACCCCTCTCATGTGCTAGATTATAAGCCTCTCCAACTAGAAGAAAATTTGACCTATGAAGAACGTCCAATTCAAATTCTTGACAGGAGATTAAAGGAGTTACGCAACAAAAGGATCCCTCTAGTTAAGATACTATGGCGAAATAGCTTAGTGGAGGAGGCAACATGGGAATGCGAAGACGAAATAAGGAATAAGTACCCTGACTATTCGATAAGTAAATTTCGAGGACGAAACTTTCAAAAGGGGGAAGGAAATTGTGAGGTACGACCTTCTCACCTAAGTATTAAAATAAAATCCCCTTAAATATTAAAATAAATTAATAATAATAACAATAATAATAATAATTTTAGGGAAATAATGACATAAGCATTGACATAAGTAATGATGTAATAAGAAATAATTGTAGAGACAATAAGTCTAGAAGTTACTAAGATATTTATGAGAGAATAAATCCTAACCATTGATCAAAAAGTGCGGTGGCAAAATCCTAGCCATCCCTTAGCTTTTGGAAAACCTATAAATACCGCCCTAACCCTTGCATTTTCAATCTAATCCTAGAATTGGAGTGCGCTTAGAAGCGGGATGCACTCAGCACTCAAGGCGGGATGCCCTTAGCAGCGGGGTTGCGCTTAGAAATCAGGCCACCCATACAACTAACCAACCATGGTGTGCTTAACAATCTTCCTACCAAGGCCCATAATCTAGAATTCTCTACAATTACCCATGGGCTAGAGTTTTCTAGAATTAGGCATTTAAGTCCCCATGATATATTGTACAAGTGGCATGGAACTCTCTAGACTCCCCATGGCCACCCCTATAAATATTGGCGGGCACTCCTCATTTATGCAACCACCCACCACACCACACCACACCACACAAGCACACACACAACACACTTAGTACACAAGCACTCAAGCTCTCTTGCCAAAACATCCAAGGGTAGAGAAAGTCATCAAACTAGGAGGGTTAGAGAATTCAAGATTTCAAGGTAAGTAACACTCCAACTGCAATGTAAGGACTAATTCCTTTTATGTTAGATTTAGTTTTAAATCCTTAGCCTTATGATAATTACTAAGATATGATTGTTTATTATTATTTATTCTTATATGGCACTGTTATTATTTATCCTCATGTAGTTTAGTTATTGGTTATGTAATAATATTACTTTACTTATCCTTATATGGTCGGCTATGCCGCCTACGTGATAATATTCCTTGATTTACCCTTATATGGTCGGCTATGCCGCATTTGTGATGATATTACATTAATTATGTTCATATAGTCAGATATGTCGCCTTCGTAATGATATTACATTAATTATGTTTATATGGTCAGCTATGCCGCCTACGTGATAATATTCCTTTATTTACCCTTATATGGTCGGCTATGCCGCCTAATCATGATGTTCTTATTTAATCATGCTATGGTTGGCTTTATCGCCTATAATGCAATACGTTCTTGGTTAATTCTCGCATGGTTAGCACTGCTGCCTAAATTAAAGATTGTTGACTTTGGGATAGTTTATGTGTTAGCTCAATTGTACGTTTAGAAGCTTTATGTGCTAGCAAGGTATCCAAAGCAAGGAGTCACATGGGTTGCTATATCAAAAGCTGTGCGATAGAGACAAGGTATCCAAGTCACTACTTATTTCACCAAAGGGTTCATATCCGGGATTCCTGGCATAAAATGCGTCAACAGGGTCCATTTGGGTGGCGGTTGATGTTGATAGTTTATCTATCTGCATACTGGCCTGATCATCAGTTTGTGACAGTAATAAGGTAAAATCTTTCCATGGGTCCTGAGCATCCTGGAATAATATGTCTGTGCAATCCTGATGTTCTTCTTTGATGACTAAGCCATTGAAATGACTTGGTGATGAAGGGCTTGGTAGATTGGTCTTGTTGGTTTTTGGAAATAATTAAGTTCGAAAAGAAAGTTTCTAAACTCAGTCAAGAGTGCTGGGTCTTGAATGAGTCTGTTTTGATTGGGAATAGTTTTCCACTCATAGGCTTGGTCTTGAGTCCAAAATAGTGTTGGTGACTGGATGTTGGAAGTATGGACGGTGAATAAAAAAGATGGAAGTTAGTTTAGATCTTTGGCTTTCTAGGAAGTGGTTAAGGTGATGCCTTTGGATGATAAGAGTGAGTTGTCGTCGCCACCAGGGGATTGGCGAGAACTATTCTAAAAGAGTCTAAAGAATGAAGGCTGTATTATCTGGATCATGTAGATGTTGGTGAAGAGCTTGAACAAGAGTTATCAACGGTGCGGCATACAAAGTGGACAAACACCAGGTACACCAAAGTTCATCATTTGTGATGTCTTGTGGAGGATGTAAGGTAAGACCTGTGAGGAAAGGGCATTCTAGACAAAAACTTAGAAAACTGGAAGTAGTTTTCTGTTGGATCCGGATGAGATATCTAATAACAAGCTTTTGTGCAAAATCTTAGATTTGTCGAAGAGAAGTGAAGGTGAGTTTGCATGGAAAAGTCTTTTTAAATAGGGCCGAGGTTGGTAGAGGAGAAGCCATGTACATTACTGGGACGGATTGGATAGAAGTGATGATGGTGGTTGAATTGGGTCTAGATAGCATATCAGGGATCGAGTTCTTATCTCCTTTTATATGCTGGACTGAAAACTCATAACGAGCAAACTAGTTTTTGAGATGAAATAACTATTTATCAAATAGAGTTTTGTTATTGAAGTTTAGAATCTTTGGGATGGATGAGTTGTCAATTCTGACAAGAAAGTGATGGCTGACAAGATGAAATTTAAATTTTTTAATGCCATATTTGACTGCCATTATTTCCTTGTAGATCACATGGTAGTGCTTTTCAGATTCTTTGAACTGACCACTAGCATGGGCACAGTAAGATTCTATTCCATCGATAGACTCAAGAAGGAAAGCTCCCCAATATTCATCACTAGCATCTGTCTGCAAAATCCTTTGACCTGTAGTGAGGATTTTTAGAGGCAAAGGCTTTTGGGTTATCTACTTTAGTGTTTTGACAACTTCTGTATGAGTAGGGTTCCATGGTGGAGTATTCTTTTTCAAAAGGCGAGAAAAAAGAGTGGTGTAAATGAAAACATGTGGCAAAAAATCTCGAAGATAATTGACAATGCCGAGAAATTGTTAGATTTATTTGCGACTAAGATCATGGTCAGGAAAGTGGAGTAACTCTTGGGCTATGTGAGGACCTGAATGAAAATATCCATCTTTAAGAATCATTCTCAGGAACTGTATGGAGGTTTGGCCAATAGAACTCTTGGTGTCTGAGATCATGATGTCGTGTTGGGCAATGATTTGATAAAAATCTTGAAGATGCCGTGATGGTTAAAATGATCTTTTGAAAATAGAAGAAGATCGTCTATGTGTATATGGGTGTATGATAAAATATAGGAAGATTTTAATCATGGCAATTTGAAACAACGATGGAGCCATTTTAAGACCAAATGGCATTATTATCCATTGGTAGTGGGCATTTAGAATACAAAAGGCAGTTTTGGGTCGATTAGTGGGATCAATTCCGAGTTGCCAAAATCCTGATAGATCAAATTTGGAGAAGATTTTTGTATCCTTGAGATGAAAGAACAAGGATTAAATTTTTGGCAGTGGGAACTTATCATCTTTCAGAAAATAGTTCAAGGGTTAATAGTCAATGACTAATCTTTTTTTCCTCTTAACTGTTCAGATCTTTTCTTAACATAGAATACTTGGCAAGCCCATTCAGAGTTTGTAAGTTCAATAAGACCTTGGGCTAATAACTGAGCACATTCTTCTTGGGCTAAAAGAATATCCGAAAGAGTCATACCCGGATGGGTAGCTTTAGTGGGATTAGTGTCTTTATTTAGCTTAAAAGGAAGCTTTACGAAAAATTCAGGATTTTTCCATAAAAGGTCAGGATGGACAAATTGGCTATGGGACAGAAGACCGAGCTGGAGAAGTTTATCTGTAATAGGTTGATAAGAAGAGGGAACATCTTAGAGAAAATACAGACGAAGGACGTCCGTATATGGTTACATCGTTTTATACCTAATACCTGTGGCTGTAATCTAAAGAGAGGAAACTTGGTGAAGTATATCAAAACTAATGAGGAGATCTTTATCAAGAAGATCAAGTGGAGAAGATTTGAATTTTAACTGGATGTTTGGAGATGAGAGTTGTATGGAAAAGTTTTCCATCAATTTCTTTAAAATACTCTTCATGGTATGTCCCAAAATCTGTTGGGAGAATAGAAGGATTTAACATACTCTCTTGAGCACCAGTATCAATAAAACTTATGACAGGAAGAGGTCTATGATACTTAGAGGGGAAGATTTGGAGTTGAACATAAAGAATAGAAATCTTAGTTTCAGGTGTCTGAATGGTGTGGATGGCATGAACATTGACTGACTCATCATCTGTTTTTGCTAATGCAAATATAGTGGAATCATCTGGTTCAGACTATTCTGAGAAGAGAGATTCAATTTTATCCTGATCAGGGAGAATGGATAGACTTTGAAGATGTTAGAAGAGATGAACAGTTTTAGCAGGTCTATTGGGATAATTTTTTGTAAATTGACCTTTTTTCTTACAAATGAAACTTCTAATGTTCTTTGTTTTGGTTGACCGGGATAGATCCTTCTGTCGGAAGAATAAAAAAGACTTAGATTTATGACGGTGTTGTGCTTCTTGTGAAGTTTAGAAGGAAAGGATTTGAAATAATGTTTCTTTTTGGTGGTACAAAGAAAATCTTTATCATCTTTGCATTTGATCTTAAGATGGGGCTTTTTGCAGGCAGTTTTGAATGGTTAGCAACTTTCAATGAGATCTTTGAAAAATTCTTTTTGTTCACACAGACATTTAAGGCTGCTAACAGCAAGTTGGTAGATCTTACCAAGGGAAACATTTGCATTATCTAACTAGTGAGTGTGAACTTGTCTCTGGATTTCAAGTTGGCGTTCTTTAGGAAGAGAAGCAATGAATACATGGTTTAGGGTTGGATCATTAAAGCCATTGAGCTTGTAATACAACCTTGTAATGGAAATCGAGATCTCTTAAATCCAAAAAACAACACTTCATTGAAGAAAATCTTTTCTCGCAAGGTCATTAGCTGCAGTGGGCTCTCCAAGAAACTGCTCATAGCTTACAGCTAGAGCAATTGAAACCTCAGTAATTTAAATGTACTGCAACTATCTGTATTGTCTGAGACTTTCAAACAAATCTCGGAGAGAGCCTATAAAATGTGAGTTGAATTCACGTAAGATAGATTGAGTATTAGCACCAGGTCGAATCATCTGGACATCAATCTAGGTTGTGAATTCTTGAAATCTGCTTACCCATTTAACCTTGGCGATATCATCGAAAGTAAACCAAGGGCCATTAGAAGGTTTAGAGGCAGAAGAATCATGTGACGAAGCTGTAGATTCAGCTGGATTTTCATCCGCTTCTTCAACAATAAATGGCTCTATGGTGCTAGTTGGTAGTGCAGATGGTGGTCCTACAGGGGTAGCCATAAGCAGCTTGGTTACATCAGCATATTCTGCCTCAGAATTATCTGAGGAAATTTCTTCAGCTGATTGAGAGTCTGAAGAATCACTGATGTCTTTAAAGATGTCAGATTCTAGTAGAGACTTATGGGAAACGATCTGAGACGACAATTGTTGCATGGGTTTTTTATCTTTTGGTGCTTTTGTTTCGGGGAAAATTTGTGAAGAAGAGGGTTCAGTGGTTCATTAAGGAGTAGGTGTTTTAGGAGAAGGTTCAGAAGTAGCTTGTGTAAGAGGCTTTTTCTGGAAAAGGGTATGAGTCATGCCAAAAAGTCGAAAGTAGTCCACAGGTTTTTGCGGAGTGTAGAAAGGCTGATATGTACTAAAGATAGAATGACAAACAGGAAGTGGTGATAAAAGGGCAAAAAATGATGGTTGTTTCTCTAAATCTATTCAGGATATCTCTGCTTTCAGTCTCCTCATTTCAGCTTCCTTTTATCAAATTCTGGACCCCAATACCTTTGTTGGATCATAGTACGGAGATCAGAATCAAGCTGAGTGATACGCTGCAGCATATCAAGATACATGTTGTCAACTTTCTGATCTGTCTGTTGAATCTGATTATTCACATGATCAAGTTGATTATCCAATTAATTCAAAGCTTTATCCAATTAATTCAAAGCTTTATTCTAAACAGTGGCATTTTTTGTTTGCCAATTAAGGACAGATTTAAAGTTTCTAGGCTCCTCAGGCTGTCGGGAGAATCTAGTATTCATTCTTACATGAGGAAGAATTTTTTTGCTAGCCATTTTAATCGTTTGTTATAGATAGGAAGTGGGGTTTGAGAATCTAGGTCGTCAAGTGGAAGAGAGGGAAACGTGTGACAAGGTTCTTTGGGGAAAATGACCTTTTTTCAACGGCTACGACACCGTGGTTGATCATCTTCTGAATCATAGTCATCAAGACAAGGATAATTGGGATCACAATTTCCTGAACCCGGAACATCCTATAAGAAATGACCATCCAATTTAGTAGGATAGATCAGATAACCATTTGAGGCAAAGGCTGAAATGGGGATTTTTTCTTGAGGGGTTTTTACTGAACTGATCATGGAAGAATAAGAGAAAGGGGCTCTGACTGGTTAGGTCTCCAGTGGTTGGAACTTAAGAAGAACAGTTTCGTCAGATTGTTTTTCAAATTGGGCATTAGTCGTTTGCATGGGTTGAGAGTTTTGATGAAACTTTTCATAATTGGAAAGCCACTCTAAAGGCATGAGTTACATGAGCTCGGCGTTTTGGATCTGTCTTGGGATCTCGACAATAGTTGTAACAGACTCATTAGCTACTAAAATCATTAGGGCTTTAGCAGAGGTTTGAGAAGTTGGTAGATCGAGGGCATGGTTTTGTAATCGATACACCAGTAGATGGTGTAGGGTCGCAGTCTTTGAAGTAACTGTCTGTTTAGCACCTTGAAGCTGAATTTGGATTTTCAAAGCTATGGACAAGTTGGGGTCTTGTAGTGAAAAGTTAAAATTTGGGTAAAAGGTAAGAAGAGCACTGCCAGTATGTAAAGTAGTGAGGGCTGTGCCAATGACAGCATGTTGGTATTCTTTGAATCTTGAGTCAAGGAGAGCAAGTCTGGCCATGATAGGAAATCCTTTTCAGCCATGAAGGGTAAGAATAAGACAAACACCACCTAGATGTAGGTAAGTGAATCCTTCTCTTTGCCAAGAGGCAATTAATTCAGGGGGGATCTCAAGAGTAACATATTGTTCTGCTGGAGTTGTTTGTAAAGAGCACTGATCCAGTCTGGATGACTGAACATATTCTTTTGGAGTAGGACGCTTAGTGGAAATGAGAGTTTTTATACTGCGGATAATAGAGTTTCTTCTTTTATACAACTGATAAGGACTGATTAAGGGCATGGAAGACTCATTAATTTGAGCTGACCCTGAAATATAGGAATATTCTACCAAATTTTATATTTTAAAGGCAATATTCTTAGAACATGACTTTGGAATAGACAAAGTAAATGAAAATAAAATTGGATTTAAATCAGATGTAGAACACGAGGATGTAGAAGAAGAAGTCGTAGTGAAGAGTAGCACCTCTAACTTCAAGAAATCCTAGAAATCTTACTTTTATACCACTTCTACAATTGAATGGGCTCTGATACCACTCGAGATCCACACTCAACATGCACCATGGGCTTAATATTCCTTATTAGTGCCAATTAAATCATGCCAAATAGTAATAACTTTGCACCAGGGAGACGGTTACCTAGTGCAATATTTAGGTAAGATTATTACTATATGTCGACGAAAAATAAAAAACATCCACATAAATCAAAGGAGAAGAGAACGTAAATTTACCAAATTAAGCTCATGGAATATGTTGAGACTTTACCTTCAACCCAAGCTTAAAAGAAAATTAGCTACTCATAATTAAAATAGGGGTAAAATGAAAATTTATTAAAATACGTAGAAAATATAAGATGGAGAAGGAATTACAGAAAATGGAGCTAAAAAATGAATTTAAGGTCTCAAATAAGGGGGGAGCCCCCTTTTTATAGATACAATGAGTAAATTATGGCCATCAGATTAAAATAATTTAGACGCCTAAGATTGCGCCACGTGGCAAATTCTGATTGGATAGAACACATCAGGGTTGTCATTCCATGTATATGCATGTACCGTACAAATATTTTTCTGGTCCATTAACATACTGCCATGTCCTTGGTCAACTCTACATCAACATTTTAGTCCAATAGGATCGTGACACATCATCAGTCAACGCCACATCATCAGTCAACGCCACTTAAGCAGTCAATGCCACATCATTCGTCCAATCGAATGCTGCCATGTCCTCGATTAGTGCCATGTCATAGGCTAGTGCCACATCATCGTACTGTATATATGAACAGTGTCGTGAACAGTACCATAAACCGTACCGTACATGTGAGCATTGTCATGAATAGTACCATAAACCGTACTATATTTATGAACAGTACTGTTTATCTTTTTATACTTCTCCTAAGTTTTCCGACTTTCCTGAGTTCAAAATTATTGTCCGTTTTGCTCTCTGATCTCTCGTTCATTGTGAAATAACCATGATACCCCCTGAAATACATAAAATACTTAATTAAAATAAAACACATATAATTAAATCACAAGGGACTTAAATATATAAAAGTAAAGATGCTAGTGAGACTTGAAGTATAAAATGACGACTTTCTCTTTTATAAATATACAATTTTTAGTACTCAACACATAGCTGAAAAGTGGTTGGAGCATTATAAAGGCCAAATGGCATTCTGGTGAATGTTGTCTTTTCTTGAACATTTTGGTGCAATGACAATTTGATTTTAACCTAATGTCATCAAGAAAATAATGGTGAGTATGACTATCTAATCTTTCTAACATTTGATCAATGAATGGCAAAGGAAAATAATCTTTATGAGTTATATAGTTGAACTTTCTATTCTCAATACAAAATCACCACACAGTTTAGACATGAGTAGATACTAGCTTATTCTCCTCCTTCTTAGCTATTGGTGACTCTAGATCTTTTTGAAACAACTTGGATTATACTTGCCCACTTTTATAAGAAAATATGATAGATTACACCAACATCTAGCAATTTCATAATTTCTTACTTCACAACTTCCTTCATTAGAGTGTTCAATCTATATTAAGCCTCTCTAGTCGACTTTGCTCTTTCCTCAAGCAAGTTTCTGTGCACGCGTATAAAAGAAGTAGTCCCTTTTTGTATTAGCTATTGTCCATCCATTTGCTACTCTGCATTCTTTTAAGACATGGACTAACTTTTCTTCTTATAATGCCATGAGATTCTTTGTAATGATTACAGTCAGCATGTCTTTCTCACTTAAAAACATACATTTAAGATATTTTGGAAAAGATTTAAGCTCCAATGTAGGTGCTTGAATCACAGAAGGCAAAAGTTTCTCATTAGACAAAGACCAAGGATGCAAAAGAAAGATTATACCTATCTGAAACTTTTGGCATTGATTCCAAAGATGCCACTGTCTCCTCAATATTGTTACAAAATTGGATATTCCTTTTGGGATCTTTAGTTCTTCTAACTTAAAGCTCTTTCAATAGCAATTTCTAATGAATCTTCACTTGTAAACTCAAAGATTTACTATGTTAAAAAATCAATAATATGAACTAAAAAAAGAATTCAAATCACTTAGATACCTTAGAGCATAAAAAATGTTGAAACAAATAACCTCTCCATCAAACTACATATCTATGTTAGTTCTCACAGTTTTCATAAATAGCCTCCCTAGAAATAATGGAGTTGGCATATGAGATGAATCATCCTCCATATTAAGAATATAGAAATCAGTGAATTAACATGCACTAAAACATCTTCTAAAACACAGTTTAGATAAGCATTATATCTATTGACAAGGCATGATATTAAAAAATGAACCTAAGTTGAACATAAATTTTTCAAACTTGGTGTTACCAATTATGCGTTGCATAGTGAAACTTCCTGGATCTTTATATTTTGATGGAAACTTCCTTTGCGAAATAGTAAATACATCTCTTCACACTTATTGCCTCATTGCCTTCGAGTTTGTATTTGTTGATGCATAACTCTTTGAGGAACTTTACATAACGTGGTACTTGCCTAAAAGCATCCAATAGAGGTACGTTAACTTGTACTTTATAAAAGGTTCCTAAATCTCTTTTTCATGCTCCTTTTTTCTTAGATTTTGCAAACCTAATAGGAAAATGCAAAGAAGGAACATTAAAAGAAGTGAGAACCTTAAAAATTATCTTAAATGTTGAAGTTGTCTCAACAAAAAATGTGGCTACATCTTTCTCAATAACTAAATCATCTTGTTGTTTTGAATCCATGGTTGATTTTGCTCTTTTTAGTGTTTCTTCAAGTTGTTTCCCATCATTAAAGTCACAACTGATGAGATTAAGGATAAAACTATCACAAGCACATGGGATGAGGCATATTCAGATCCTACTCAAGTTCTTGTCGGACTCGTTACAAGAGCTCGAGCAAAGAAATTCAAAGAAGCGCTTAATGGATTGATTCAAGCAACTTGGACTCAATCAAATTCGTGGAGCCCCGTTGAAGGAATCGCACATGATAAATGCATGATTCAAACTCTTGAAGTTTCCAAATAATCGCTTGCATGAAATAGGGAGTTGGCTTGCACATTATGGCGGGAAAATATATTATTTCCCTTTTTAAGATACTTTCCCGTTTCATGAGGAGGCTATTAGGGAAACAAATCAGTTATTTCTATTTTAATCGCCTAATTTCCATTTAATTGATATAAGGCATTTAAGCCAATTAGGATCATGATTTAATTTAAATTCTTTCCTATTTACTTATATTAGGATTCTAATTTGATTTAAATTCTTTCTTATTAGGGAAGATTTAGATTTAGATTTGATTTTTAATTAAGGATTTATTTCCAAAAATTCTTGTAACCAACCCTATATAATATACTCGTATCCAATAAACAGGGGGAAGTTTTTGATGCAATTAACGAGAGAGTTAATTCTATTTGGCTCTTTACAAACTCTTTGAACTTATCAGACTCCCTTGGCATTCAAACTCTTGACTTATCAATCAGACCATCCATAGTTGATTATGGTGTCTCACATACCAAGGTTCGTGCTTTCAATATGTCGAGGTTCCATTCAATTCCTAGTTTAAATTCGATCTTGGGGACAAAATTGATTAGAGTCGTGTCAGTTCTTGACAGATTGATGAGATTAAGGATAAAACTATCACAAGCACATGGGATGAGGCATATTCAGATCCTACTCAAGTTCTTGTCGGACTCGTTACAAGAGCTCGAGCAAAGAAATTCAAAGAAGCGCTTAATGGATTGATTCAAGCAACTTGGACTCAATCAAATTCGTGGAGCCCCGTTTAAGGAATCGCACATGATAAATGCATGATTCAGGTTCTTAAAGTTTTCAAATATTCACTTCCATGAAATAGGGAGTTGGCTTGCACATTATGACGGGAAAATATATTATTTTATTTTTTCAGATACTTTCCCGTTTTTTGAGAAGGTTATTAGGGAAACAAATCAGTTATTTCTATTTTAATCGCCAAGTTTCAATTTAATTAATATAAGAAATTTAAGCCGATTAGGATCTTGATTTGATTTAGATTCTTTCATATTTACTTAGATTTGGATTCTGATTTGGTTTAAATTCTTTCCTATTTACTTAGATTAGAATTCTAATTTGATTTAAATTCTTTCCTGTTAGGAAGATTCAGATTCAGATTTGATTTTTGGTTTACAATTTATTTTCAAAAATTCTTGTAACCAACCTTTTTTAATGTACTCGTATCCAATAAACAGGGGGAAGTTTTTTTATGGAATTGGCGAGAGAGTTAATTTTCTTTGGTTCTTCACAAACTCTTTGAACTTATCAGATTTCCATCGCGTTCAAACTCTTGCTATTCACATACCAAGATTTGTGCTTTCAATAAGTATTGGGTCAAGGTTCCATTCAATTCCTAGTTTAGATTTGATCTTGGGGAGTAAATTGATTAGGTTGCGTCAGTTCTAAACGAGGTTCATATCATTTGGAATCAAAGCCTAGGCAGCAAGGTCAGATCCATCTACCATTGTTGTTTTTCATTCTTGTTTGAATTTATCGTCCTTGTTCTAGTATCTACAAAAAAAAAAAGTTCCGTGAATAGTGATGTGTGAACAGTGTCGTGTGAATACTATTTACATGAATAGTATTTTTAGGATTTTTTTAAAATCCATTTTGCATCCTTATGGTTTAATTCTTCTTAAATCCACAAGTTTTGCCTATTCTTTTTTCTCTTAAAAAAAAAGATAGAGAGAGTTTTTCAAAACACTGAACCAGTTCAAGCAACCCAAGCCTCCTTTGAACGGCGTCTTGACGGCACCGTCAAAACAGTTTTTCAAGCACCAATTCCGGTGGTTGAACCGGAACCTCACAGGCTGTCATACACAATGATGATCTAGTTCGTCAAAACAAAGCAAGAAAAGAAAATTCCCATATGGGGATTTAACTCTGATGGCTATCCAGTCTACACGGACAAGATCAATGGTTATTTCATATGGGATACTAACTCCCGTATGTGTGATCGAGGTTGTCCTTGGGGGGATGACGACTATTCTGATGACGAGGATTTTGAAATCATGCGCAGGAGAAGAAAGAAAAAAGAAAAGCCTTGCTTTGCCAAAACACCCTGCAAATCCCAACCTCTATCAGATCCAGATGATAAATCTCGCCCTCGTTCTTCACCTATCCTCATAGACTTATTAGAACCAAAAGATTCACCTGAACCGCCTTCAATACCCATACACAACAGAGCCCTCAAAGCCTTGAAAAAGGAAAAACTTGTAGATCTCAAGCTACACCTCCTCATTTAACCCAAACATCACCGGTCCAGTCCTACATGATGTTTTCTACATCTGCACCAAGCTACCAAGAAAGCTTTCCACCCATGGAAATAAACACAGACCACAGACTAAAGTGATGTCCCAGCCGTACATCCAACCTGCCATATCCTCATCAGGCCATGCTGAACCTCTCAAGCAATATGAGCAAGTCATAAATTGGCAAACACAGAATGCCACAGCTCAAAACATTGCCTTGAAAAAAATTGGTCAAAAGATTGAAAGGGTTTCGACCCAGGTCAACAGAATAAATAGCAAAGTCAGTGCTATAACATCTCAATTGGACCAGATCTATCTCAATTTGCAAAACAGAATCACCCAGTTGGATATAGATCTCAGATCTATGATCAACAACAACATATGGGGTCCTGAATTTAATAAAAAAGAAGCAGAAATCAGAAGATTAAAAGCTGAACTTTCCATAATCGAAGCTGATAGACAACAACAGTTTCAACCGTCACTGTTTACCCAGTCTCAACCAATCTCAGTGTCACCTCCACTCTTCGGTACCTATCAACCTTTCTACCAACAGTCAACCGCACCCATTGACCCAACCAAGTTTTTTGGCTTTTCTCAGGCTACTCGCTTGTTTCAAGAAAAGCAACAGCAGCAGCAGCAAGCTGTTAAGATAAAAAAATCCAAAGAACGGTCACCTAAACACAGTCAAACCCAACCAACACCAACTTTTACATCACCGGTTTATACACAGCCGGAACCAACTATCCCACCTGTTGTATCAAGTTCCACATATCCAATTCCAGATCCCACACCATCTCATGGTTCCCTATAGATCATTCCTGAATACATTCCAGAACAACCTCAATCAACCCAAAAAGACAAACAACCTCTTCACTAGTTCCATATATCTTCCCATGTTAAACTTGTTGAGTCAGTTTTTATTCCTGAACCACTCCTTACTCCAGAAGCTGAAACTACCAGCTCAGAAACATTCTCAAGTTCAGATCATGAGCATACAGATCAGTTTGTCTCTCTGACAGACCATTCTACATCTTATGTTTACATCTCATCTTCGGATGAAGAATCTCAGCTTGCAGATATTTCAAAGCTAGTCTTGATGACCCAGACTACAAATGATCAAGCTGATTCTTCCACTAGAAGAACTACTCCTATTGTAGATCCAATATCTAGTGATGAAGAAACTGCTGAACAGAGCGGCACAACTCAGGTTGCTCTACCACCTTCTACTCAAACTCCTCAGGCTTCCAATAGCAATTCAAAGTCATCATCATTTCATTAGTTTACCTTTGATGATATTCCCAGACACAAATGGACAGAAAGATTCCATGAATTTGCTGCATGGATTGATTTGCAAATGTCCAGTCCAAATGCTGACCCTCAAAGTGTCCTGAAGGAATTCAATTCTCGTTTCACAGGATCTTTACGAGAATAGTATGAAAGCCTTGGAGATTATCGCCAACTGCAATTTCTCCAATCTGTCCTAGGAGCTGCACTTTTCTCCATCTATGATCAGTTCATAGGTGATCCTAGAGCTGTAGTTGACACTGCTAGGAATGAGTATTATCAAATGAAATGTTGCTCTCTCGAGAAGAAACATATGGATGTTCACTACAAAAGAATGAGCATGTTGTTCTAGAAGCTCAATGGATTTAACAATCCATCTCTTAAGCATGTCTTCATTGCTTCCCTTCTAGAAGAACTCCATTCTGATATTCAAAGACACTTCATTCAGAACAATCTTCCAATCGAAAGCATTTCTCTTGGAAAGATTTATCAGATTGCCCTACAATGTCTTGATAGGAAGTGTGATCAAAAGAAATTCTTCAAGGAGCTTATTGAAGAAAAGGCAACATATGCAAAGGCTTGCAAGAAGCCTTCCTACCTGGAAATCATGTGCAAAAACAAAAAAGAAGTGCACTTGTCCAACCAAAAAGAAAAAGCATTTCCAGAAGTTCCCTAAACACTATCCTCACCACCATCGGTCTTTCAGAAAGCCCAAGAAACACTACCGTTTCTTCCGTAGAAAAGACCCATCTACCAAACCCAGAAAAGCCATCTCTCAGAAAGATGCTCGTTGTTACATATGCAAAAAGAAAGGTCATTTTGCTAAACATTGCATGAACAAGCCTGCTAAATCAGTCAGGCTGAATGATGTGAATCCCACATTGAAACTTTGAAACACACACTTAATTTGAAGTTTCAACTTCCCAAGAAAGTTCTATACAGATTTAAGACAAAAAAAAACCTTGACCCAATGCTTAAGAAAACATGAACCAAAGGTATGGAGAATGATATTGACGCAACACTCAAGATGTAGATGAGAAGGTGAGTGATAAGTCTAGTTTTGGAACACCACAAGAATGCAAATTCTTGATAAGTTCACTAGTTCTCAAATTCAAAGAACATTAATCTCTAATTGTCTTACATAGCAAGGTTGCTGAGTTTAAATAGACCAATAGAGACCCAAAATCTGAAAAATACAAATGAAAACATTGGAACAACCCTCCAAGTATAAGTTTGTCAAAGCATGCTTCAAAAGTCTTCACCAACCCACCATAATTAATGCTATCATTGGCAAACTTAATGCTAGCCTACCATAATTAATGCTAGCCCACCATCATTGATGGTAGACTTACCTTACACATTGAAAAACAACAAATCAAGTTGAAAAAAACAAAGGAGTTGTTTAAAAATCCCAAGTCTGAACATGCTGTAATGAATTGGCCATAACTCTTTCTAGAAAACTCCAAATCTAACTTTGTAAAATTATTTGGAAAGCTAACTTAATTATCTTTCCAACGGTATATAGCTTGTACATTAATTCCAGCTCAATCAATACCAGTTTTATTCCGAATTTGACCTTTCTGCATTTGATCCGAATTGTGTATTTGGCTGCCCAATAGCTTGAATAATGCCCACAATGCCTTGACTTCTCTTTAAGCCCAATTCATGATGTCTTGCATCTTGAATTGCAGTTTCAATCCATATTTTCTCAATTAATCCATTCAAAGCAGCTTGAAGCTTTAATGGTATTCTCTTGATAGTTCTCATCATTGTTCCAGCATCTTCAGTCCACAAACCTGTTATCAGATAATGATGATATTGAATCCAATTTCTCAGAACAGTCTGAACAAAATTCTGACACTGCTTTCATCTTAGCAGAGTCCGGTCCAGATTATTCCAGTTCAGACACATATGATTCATCTGATACAGAACCCATATCCACAGTTTTCCAAGCCCAAAACCTTTTGTCAGTCCAGACCATACCCTTGGTAAAAATCTCAGTCCTGACCCAAAAGTTTGCAAAGCCCATACCAGTTATTGGCTTCATTGATACAGGAGCTGATGAATCCATGATCAACCCGTGTGTTTTACCAGAATCCTATTGGGAACCATTCCACAAGTATTTCAAATCTGCCATGGTGAAATTTTCAAACTTCCCTGATTACCAAAAAGCCCATTGGAATACAGTTTTTCCCTAACTGTATTGTTTGGAAGAAACTCATTAGATCAGATCTTCACAGCAAAGATCTTCTCATAGGTTTTGATCAAATTTCCTCAGCACAGAAACTTGTCATCAAACCCACAGGAATTAGTTTCAAACACACGTTCTTGCCATACACAGATATTCCAAATCAGTTTTCCCTTAAGGAGCATCCACCAGATTACCAGTCCATATCCCAGAAACTCCTTGAGTATTGTCCTGAAAATCACTCACAGTTCCATCATCCTCTTCCTCTGTGGAAGAATGAATCCTTCTTTGTTCAATTACCCTTCAAACTCAACGAAGATGTCAATCCTACTAAAGCATCCCATCCAGGAATGACTCCCTCAAACCTCCTGTTAGCACAACAGGAATGCCTCCAGTTACTATCCCAAGGCCTAATCGAACCAACTAAGTCAGACTGGGCTTGTCAAGCCTTCTATGTTGAAAAATGGTCTGAATTAGTCTGAGGAAAGAAAAGACTTGTCATTGATTATCAACCCTTAAGTACTTTTCTAAGGGATGATAAGTTCCCCCTTCCAAAAGTCCATGATAAAAATCTTTCAATCGATGCATGATTTCATTTGATTTACATTTGTTGTTCTCTGATCATGCACAGTGATTACTCTGGCGCTCATCTCATATGGCATTTGTCATCCGAAAGAAAGCATCATTGCTCGTCCAAGCTTGGAATGACAATTCATGATGGACGATACATGCGCACATTGCCGCACACAGAATTGATAAAGTTTCGGATGTCAATCTCACAAAGAAACAAATCCAACTTGGCATCATCAATTATCTTCGAGACTTTATCCCAAAAGTCGCGGACCAAGCCACCACCGGCGCAAAAATATTGAGAAAGAGCGTGCCCCATGGGGACTCTGCACAACAACAACTGCAATACCTTCGAGCGGATGGCTGTGACCATTACAACGAGACCTCTATCCAGTGATTGCACCTTGCTGCGGACCGGATGTTATCGCTAATCGCTCTCTAAAAAAATCAGTTCATCAGAAGAAGCAACTCGGCTTCTCATCTGGCGCCCGGCCTCTCAACATCTTCTTAATCCATAATGAGTCCGAACAAGCAACTGCTTGACACCTCTGCCTTTAGTCTCATGACTTTTGTTCAATGGCTTCCTGAAGAACTCCAGAACTTCATCTTCCAAAAGGTCATAAATCACAAATATGAATTTGACAATCAGAACCTTACATGGCGATTATGGTCTTTGATGGCCATACAAGAGTTCAGCCCAACTCAAAATGAGTTATGTCAACAGCCTTTCATCCCTCATCCAAACCCAGACCAGATGCATCAGCTTATCTTCAAGCTTCGGACTACCTTCCATCATGTAGTCGATGAACACTCCAGTTGGGGTCACTATGTCATCTCTGACACCCCCCCAAGCTTACTACATTTTCTGGTACTGGCTGAACCTATATCCAGTTGCCTTCCTGTTTGACCCTAATCTCATCCACACCAGCCGCAGATACGGCAAAGGAAAATGGTTTGACAAAATGTTCATCTCCATCTTCAAGGATCCTCTAACTCTTGAACTCACCACCGGAGATCAGATACAGCACCCTACTATCATAATTGTCAAGCTTACTGACATATAGGGTAGGTACAAAGAACCCATGGTCAACCCATACTCAATCACCATGACTGTGAATCCTTCCATCCTATATGGGAACAATGCCTCACAGCTAGAAATGCAATTGCAAAAGAATACGGCACTACTCCTACATACACAGACCACAGTCCTTTCTCCCCTAATGTCCAGACAACTCCAGACCTCTATTTCAGAAAAGAGATCAGAAATCGCAGACTCCATTCTGACAAAAATGAAGTTACCATCCTTCAGTACAGATATGATCTCTATCTTCGCAGACATGGAAAAACCCAAAATCAACAGCCAGAAAGAACGGACTATTCTGATATCCACCAGTGGCCTCAGCCGTGGATCCACTCTGAATCAGACTCAGACACATCAGTCTCGTCATATGAAACCATCTCCCTTTGATTTCCGTCCACTCCTTAGCATCCGAAAATCATGGCTTTTTAAGTTTTGTCATCAAGTGTGCTTTGTCGTTTAGCATAATGATGTTTGCTTAGCTTTTACTTTAGCTTTTGCTTTAGCTTTTGCTTTTGCTTTTGCTTTTGTAAAAGTTGCTTTAAGCTTTTGTTTGCTTATGCTTTTTGCTTTATCTTTTGTAAAAGATATTTTTGCTTTTGCAAAAGGAATCTTTAGCTTTATCTTTATCTTTTTGCTTTAGCTTTTACTTTAATCATGTTTGCTTTAATCATGATGTTCAGGATAAGGGTCCTGTCTTATCCTCTTTAGCTTTTGTTGTCTATATAAGCTAAGCTCTAGCTTTGTTTTCGGGGAGCCAAACAGAAAACAGACACTCCTCTAGTTTGAATAAACTAGTATGTTTTTCTAAAAGCTTTCTTTCTCTGGGAAGTCCTCCAAGGTTCATCTCTTCACTCCATAGTTCTAAGAGTTGTTTGCTTCTTCCTAAAAACCGAGTATGCTCTACACTTGCCTCTCTGAGGATCTTGTGTATCAGAAACGTTTGGAATCTCAGTGCTTCAGTCTATATTTCCAGATCTAAGAGAACCGAGTAAGGTCTAAACACCCCAATAGTTCGTCCGCCAAAGAGGTTAAGACCAAGAAGGTCGCGAGAACCTCGTCAGGATGATTACCGAGGGTCAACAGACTCCAATTGTCTATCTAGATCAATAGAGATAGAGCGAGTAAGCACGCCTATGTTCCTGCCTTCCGCTTAGTGTCTTGTGTAGACACCCCAGTGGTATTTGAGCAATTAGTTTGCCCTCATGCCATGGCCCCGAGTGCATATAAAAGGTGATCATAACCTCATTCCATTACTTCTCAGTTTACCTTTCCCATCATAGCCATGGTAACTTCACTTCCTAAAACAGCCCTCACACAAAAAACCTTTCCGCTCGAAAATTCCTTTTCATCTTTTTCATGAATATTTAAATGATGAATAAAGAACCCATGTTTTTCCTAGATTTTCATCCCGATCATCTTTTCCTTACAGGATTAGTAATTTCACCTCATCGAGATATTACTGAAGATGAACTTTGGTATATCTGGTGTCTTACAGTTATGTATGCCACAAAAATGATATTCCCTGTTTTATCTCTTCTTGACAGACTCAACAATTCACAACAGTCAGCCACTCTTTCCTGGACTCTCTTTGAATGGTTTTCACCATTACCATGGTGGTGCAAGAAACTTCAACAGATTGTTGATACACATCAGCTCAGAGAACTTCTAGATCAAGAAGGTAAACAATTTACCTCTATTTTTATCATCCATCGTCCATATTTCCAACACCCTCAAACCAGAGCTCTTTGGACACAAGATCATACTTATGAATGGATCACAGTTCCTCATATTGCATGTCTTGAACAAGACTTCCAGATTAAGACTTCCTTAAAGAACTTCCTCATGGAACTCAACCACATTCCTCCAAATCAACCTACTATCCTCTATACATTCCTTGGACTAAAACATGACATGTTCATGGTAGCCACACCCTCCTTACACTCTCAACCTCTCAATCGAGGAATCATCATAAAAGAAGAAAAGCCAAATTACACTGACTTTATATTTCAAGATTCCCAAGATCCATATGAAGGCTTCACCCCAATACCTCCACCAACACAATATGAACTTGGATCATCTTTTACTCCATATCCACCGTTCTCTTCTCAACCAAATTCTCCAACACTAAAAGCCCTAAAATTGCCTCTGGCCATGTGTCCCTGGTTGCTCTCATCCAGAAAAAATCTTTAAAAAGGATCAACACCCTGATCAAGATCCTGACGAGATAAAATCCTCATCTGAAGACGGAACTATTTCCCTTTGAAAAAGTTATTTGTCTTGTGTGTGCTTTAACTTTTGGAAAAAGTTGTTTGTCTTGTTGTAATAAGTGTGTGCTTTAGCTTTTCCAAAAAGTTGTTTATCTTGTAACAGCTAGACTTATCCGATATTAGCTTCTTGTAACACCCTCTCCTTTCGCTTATATAAGGAGATGTTTTGAATAAAAAAAGACAGACTTGGATTAGCATAAAAGAATTTATTCACTTTATCCATGAATAGCAAAATCCTTATTCTCTATCCCTTAAGTGTTTGAAAATTTCTAAGTCAGGAAACCTAATCGCCTACCTATTTATTTTTTATCTTGTGCTAGTATGCTCTGTACTTGCCTTGAAAAAAGATCATGTGCATCAGAACGCTGGTTATCGTCCTATTTTTAGGTAAGAGACAAGAACCCTGCTTTTAAGACTAATCGACCAAGGAGAGTCTATGTCTTTCTAGGGTTGTCTAGTTTCTCAGGAAATTGTATACAGAATGTCTGGTATATCGGCAGGAAACCAACGAAGTAAATTCTGATGGTCAACCCAAATGGGGATTAGATCGGTTTACACTGTTGGTAATAAGCCATGTACCACGTCACTCCTGTCCCATGTCACATAGTTTCACCTATAGTCCTGGTGACCCGGCCCAGACAGAATCAGAATATCATGTGCACATTCAAAATAGAAATCCAGTGTTGCTCCACACAGATATATCATATATTACGATTAGAATAAGAATCAGCATAACTATGGACAATGAGCTAGAACATTAGGAATTCCATACAATCATCAATAACTAAAATCTGACATGAGTACAAAACATTCGCATCAGATTCAGAAAAGTCCATAAAAATAATTTAGGCTTGTAAACTATTTTACAAATCATAAAAGGTAGTCATGTCATCAAAATAATTTACATATTGAAAAGCATTTATAAAATATTTTGTTAAAAGAATTAAGATTTGAAAACAATTTCATAAACTGGATTTGGTATGAAAATTTATTAATCTTCTAAATAGTATAGAAATATTTGTACTTATAATAATATCAAAATACTTAAACATATCCAGTATACTAGGAATACAAAAGATGTGAGGTACAACCTTCTCACTCAAGTATTAAAATGAAATCCCCTTAAATATCAAAATAAAATAACAATAATAATAATAATGATTAATTCTAGAGAAATGATGACATAAGCCATGAAATAAGTGATGATGTAATAATTGTAGAGACATTAAGAAATAATGACATAAGCCATGACATAAGTGATGATGTAATAATTTTAGAGACATTAAATCTAAAAGTTACTGAGATATTTATAAGAGAATAAATCCTAACCATTGATCAAGGAGTGTGGTGGCGAAATCCTAGCCATCCATTAGCTTTTGAAAAACCTATAAATACCCGCCCAGCCCTTCCATTTCCAATCTAATCCTAGAATTCCAATCTTCCTCCATTCTAAACCAAAACATCCAAGAGAGAGAAAGTCATCAAACTAGGAGAGTTAGAGAATTCATGATTTCAAGGTAAGTAACACTCCAACTGCAATGTAAGGACTAATTTCTTTTATGTTTAGATTTAGTTTTAAATCCTTAGCCTTATGATAATTACTAGGATGTGATTATTTATTATTATTATTTATTCTTATATGGCATTGTTATTATTTATCCTCATGTGGTTTAGTTATTGGTTATGCTTCGTAATGATATTACTTTATTTTACTTATCTTTATATGGTCGGCTATGCCGCCTGCTTGATGATATTCCTTATCTCTCCTTATATGGTTGGTTATGCCGCCTAATCATGATGTTCTTATTTAATCACGCTATGGCCGGCTCTGCCGCGTATAATGCAATATGCTCTTGGTTATTTCTCGCATGGTCAACACTGTCGCCTATATTAAAGATTGTTGACTTTGGGATAGTTTGTGTGTTAGCTCGATTGTACATTTAGAAGCTTTACGTATTAGGAAGTAAGTTGCATTGGGCATATGCACTCCATCATTTATTTTATAAATAAGGTATGTTAAGTTTGCAAAATACGTTGTTGTACTACTAGGTGGCAAAGGTTTCCAAGGAGGGCAAGCCCTTAAAGCTAAGAAAAGGTAATCTTTTGGGGACGGCGATACGTAACGCCCAAAAGACCAACTATAAGCCTAAGGGCATGATGGTAGAAAGTGCTAGCCTCATAGTACAACATACCCAGGGCCATAATAAAGTTAATCAATCCTAATGACTTAATCTATATGCATAATAATTCCTTGCATGCATCTAAGTGTTATCTTACTGGGCATTAGCTCACGTAGTCTTTACATTGCCGGTAACATCGAGTAGGGTTAGGAGAAGACAAGTCCCAACCGAGGCAAAGTGCATATGGGCATTGCAAACCTTGAGATTTACGATGGGCTCAACTATGAATCTTTCCAAATATAAATATCCATATTCTATTTTGTAACTATGAAGTCTTTTGGTATATATAGTAAAGAAACTTTAACTTTGTAATCAAGTTTCTATGTAACACTCTTAAAAAAAAAGGTTTCTATGTAACAAAGTTTTATGTTATACCTTTATAAAAAGTTTTTATTAAAACTAAGGCAACTTTTTAAGTAAATTATCTTACAAAAAAGTGGGGTGCTACAAAAGAATTTGAATTAACACACCTTTAAGCCTCTAAGAGCCTCAAACACTTCCAACACCTTAAACAAATTAGAAAATATGACTATCAATAACTTATTTTAAGAATATGATTTTCTACTTCATACTGGCACAAGTCTGGTTCTCTGAATTTTAACTCTTAATCTAAAAGTCAGAATGACATAAGATTTGACAAGGCTAATCTAGACATCTATGGGTATCGCATGTAAAATTTGGAAGAGGATCCGATGCCAAAAAAATTTTCAAAACTATTTATTACTTGACAAATTCGAAACTATTTCATGGTACCTCAACCGAACAAAACGTGTTCTGAGATTTTTATAAAATCAGATACAAATAAAAAAATTATGAAATTAAAACTGGTAATACTAGACACATATGTCAATAGTTAAATAAAATATCATAATTTTCTGAGTTCATTTAGTAGTACAAAGAATTGTGTGAATCTGATCTCCTTGCTGGAATCACTGTTTCTCAGTGTATTAGTGTCTGATTAAAAAATCCATATAAAATTGAAAACAAAGTAAACTCTTATGAAACAAAATTTAATCAATAAGACCTATATGTCTATTATTCATAAATATGAAGTTCTTAAGAAATATCATTCAGAAAATATATGTTTAAAATTTGAGATACTCATATTGTCCAGAATCTGTCCAGTGTGCTTGATGTACCAAGGGTTGATTATTAAAACCCACATAAATCTAAACCTTAAAAAAAACCTAAACACACCCTAAATCATATATTATGATCTGTAACAATATAAAATCATGCTAATATAAACCCTAAATAGGGTGATTAGAAATCTTATGAAAATGAATGGACTAGGGGGTATTTATAGAATTTCTTAAGCTATTGGATGGCTGAGATTTTGCCACCATAACCCTTGATCAATGGTCAAGATTATCCTTCATAAATACCTCACAGGTTGTCCACGTCACTATCAACTTCTGCAAAAGATTCTTTCCACCAAGACAAATTAGCATAGTGCTGTGCAAAGTTGATGGAAGATGAAGCCTCTAAAGTGCTAGAAGGGCTATCCCTGATTCTGCTCAGATCCGAGAGTCAAATCTCCCTGTAATGAGTCCTTACCAGCTGTATAAACAACCAGCTCTTGTCCGTAATATTAGAACTCTGATTTCAAAACGTAGGAATCTACATAAAGAATATATCCAGTCTTCAAAATTAGACCAGTGTTCACTCTAAGCCACTCGGGGTAGTGAATACGTGGCGTTGTTATACCAAAACAATGACGATTAGAAATCGTCCTTAGGACCAATAGCCCACATGCTCGAGTTTCCAGCCGATATACCCAAAACCAGAAATGGATAGCTCTTGGAAGACAAACCTAAATAGACACTTCAAATCTTTTAACCCTCGGTCATCATCCTAACAGCGTCACATAGACAAATAAACAGATGAACTATTGGGGTGTCGAGATTCTACGTGAAAGCTAAGGTTTGATTTAGGAGAACAAGACTTTTCTAGTGCACAGGATTCTCAACAGAGGCAAGTGTACAGCAAACTCAGTATAGAAGAGACAAACTGTTCGTAGAACAATAGTTTGCAAAGGATCCTCGAATTTCCCAGAGAAGAAAGGTTTAGAGAGAGATTTGCATATTTCAAAACTTAGATGTTTATTTCCCAAAAGTACCTCCCCAAACTCAAGGCCGGGGTAAACCTTATATAGCTTACAACAACAAAAGGATAAGACAGAACCCTTATCCTTATCAAGTATCTTTTACAAAAGTAAATCTAAAAGTAAAAATAAACATTTACAAAAGCAAAAGTAAAAGTAAAGAATAAAAGGCAAAGCAAAACATGCATGCTTAAAACAAAACAAACTGGGACAGGACAGGACCCCTATCTTTATTAAAGCCTTGATTCCCGGATGACTGCAATCATGGAGTATATGGGAATCTTGATGGAGACATGGACATTTTCTCTTTTTCATATTGTCGACGTGCCTTTTGGATTTGTCTGCAGAAAAGTATATCTTCAAAGTCTGAGGAGTCTTCACTATCTGTAGTGTGTCCTGTGTGGCTTGTTTGGCCGCGGACTTTCTTTAATTTTCCCTGGACTTTTGCTGGACAGGTATGGATTGTTGGTTTTTTATGCAAGCTCTTTTCTAGAGATTGTGGTGGAGGTTTTGTGACAGATGGTGTAGGGATCATGTAGTTGAAGTAGGGACTGGAAAACTGACTGACCAAGTACATGAATTCTTCCCATTAATCTTGGGAATCTTGAAACAGGATGTCTGTGTAGTCAGGTCTTTCTTTCTTAACTAAAATTCCTATAACAGTGGGATCAGGATTGGGTATTCCAGGAAAATGGTGAGGGAATAGTTGTAAGGTGTGTTAAGGACATATGGATGTATGATGGATGTTCGTGGGAGGCGATTGAACATTGTTTTATTCAAACAGGTAGGCTTTTAGGATTGAATTAGTAGATCGATCATAGAGAATTGGATATGGATGTGGGAAAGTCTGCCATTCAAAAGCTTGATCATGTGTCCAATAGTCTGCCATTCAAAAGCTTTAGAGACTTCGGTCTCCATATCCTCACCTTTATCCCTACCTAGATCTTGTACAAAACATCTATCCAGTAAGATAGAAAACCTTGTTGAATATTCCTATGTTCCTGACTCTGTACAAATTTCTGAGTCTTCCTTACCTCTTATTAGTCCCTACAAACTCTATCGTCGTCCTAATTCTGTAATTAGATCTATCCGGTCTATTATCACTTCTAGACGTCCTACTCCTAAAGAATATGTACAGTCTTCTAGACTTGATTAGTGTGCTTTGCAAGCAACACAAGCAGAGCAGTATGTAACCCTTGAAATTCCAGATGAGCTAATTACCAATTGGAAACGTGAAGGTTATACTCACCTCCACCTCAGGGGAGTACGTATGATCTTAACACTTCATAGCAGAAAAAGCTTGCCGGTCACGGCAAGAATGGCTCTCATGGATACTAGATTCAAAAAGTACCAACATGCTGTAATTGGTACTATTCTTACAACCCTTCATGCAGGCAGTGCACTTCTCACCTTTTACCCAAACTTCAACCTATCCCTAGAGGATCCCAACCTTTCCAAGACCTTGAAAGTCCAAATCCAGATCCAAGGTGCTGAGCAAGTGGTCACCTCAAAAATGCCTACTTTACAGCACCAGCTGGTTTATAGACTTCAAAACCATGCTCTTGACCTTCCAACTCCTCACACCTCCACAGATACCCTCATGATCTTAGCCGACAATGAAACCATACCAACCATTGTCCAAATCCCCAAAGAAATACAAAAAACCGAACTTCTCAAGTTGATGCTGTTGGAATGGCTTTCCAACTATGAGAAATTCCACCAGAATTCCCAACCAATCCAGACTTCAGACGCCCAATATGAAAAAAGGCCAGACGGTACTGTCCGGATGACCTTCCAACCCCCTGAAAGTCAACCTCCCAGAACTTCCTTTTCATACACTGCTCTGATATCTGCTGTTCAGATAGCCCAAAAAAAGCTTCCCATTCACAGTTTCACCTCTAATGGCTATCCTGTATACCCTAACAAGGTGCAAGGCCATTTAATATGGGATGTTCCAAGTGCTCACATGTGTGATCCCTACCGCCCATGCCGTGATGATGATCCACGACAAGACTGGGAATCAGTCTTCAGACACCGCATGCGTAAAAAGAAAAGCTCAAAGCGAGGTTCCTGTAAACCTCCACCTGATCCTTCATCTGAGGATAAACCAGATTTTACTCCAACTGAGACTACAACTCCTGTTGTCCTATCCTCTCAAGTCTCAATACCTCAAACCTGTAGGCAGCAAGTTAGCAACCAACTTCTGTGGCAAACCCCTATTCCAACCTGTTTCATGATTGGATCTAGTTCTTACCAAAGTCAGTTCCTTTCCTTGGGAAAACAAACAGATCCATAATTCAGAGTGGTTTCCAAACCATATGTCCAATCCTTGTACTACAGGCTGAATGGTCTTAATGACAACTCCCTCAAACATGTCTTTGTTCAGTCTCTTCCCAAAGAGATTTTACCAGACATTCAGAGACATCTGAACTTCTACCAGATAAACTTGGATGATATTACTCTTGGTAAGATCTATCAGATTGCTGTCTCTTGTCTTGAAAAACTTTGCGAACAGAGAAAGTTTTTCAAAGATTTTATAGAAAAGAAGGAACCCTTCAAAAGTGTGTGCAATACATCTCATCTTGTAATCAAATGAAAGGATGAAAGAACCTGCACTTGTTCTACCAAGAAAAAGTCTTATTTCCATAAGTTCTCCAAGCCCAAACATTCTTCCAGACACCGTTCTTCAAAGCCTAAACAAACCTACCGGTTTTTCAGGAATAAAACTATCAACATCTGGCAACAGAAAGATTCCAGGTGTTTCATTTGCAAAAGAAAAGGGCATTTTGCTAGATCTTGCCCTAACAATCCAACAAAATCAGGCAGACTTCTTCAGCATGTCAACACAATCTCTGCTCTCTCTGAGGATGATGATATTGAATCCCTGTATTCTGACGAGGATGCTTATGATGAAGAAACAGTCTTCATGATGGCTGAAGATCAGAATGAGTCCTCTGACTCTGATTCTGATTCTGTTCTCGAAGACTTTGCAACTATCCATCACATCAAGCATGTCAGTCCTATGTAACGATCTCTTCCATCCATACAAATCAGTATATCCTTCCTTCCAAATATGCCAAGCCTATCTCAGTTATAGCATTCATTGATATTAGTTCAGAACACAGTATGCTTAACCCGTCCATACTCCCTCCAGAATTTTGGAAAAGCCATAGTCAGCTCTTAAAAGCTGCTAATGGTGAACATTTTCATACACACCTGCTTACCAAGAAACTCATTGGTATCCAGTTCTTTCCAGATTGTATTCTCTGGATAAATGTCATAGGTTCTTCCCTCTATGATAAGGGCCTCCTCATAGGTTTTGATGTTCTACAACTTATCCATAAATTGAATGTCTCCTCCAAAGGTATCAGGTACAAGCAACAGTTCTTACCTTATACTGACACTTTGGGGATATTCTCAATTTCTGATGTTTCCTCACCCTATGAGTCTTTTAAAACCAAGTTCCTGTCGTTTTGTCATGAAAATCATCGGCAATTCACCCATCTTTTCCCTTTGTGGAAAAACCCTCAGTTCTTTGTTAAGCTTCCCTTTAAGCTTAATGAAGATGTGAACCCTACAAAAGCCACACACCCGGGCATAACGCCCTCAGATCTGAAACTTGCACAAGCTGAATGCCAACAGCTCATGGCGTGAGGTCTTATTGAGCCCACACATTCTGATTGGGCTTGTCAAAGTTTGATTTGAAATCAGGATTTTGGCAAATTGGTGTTCATCCTGATGATCGACCTAAAACAGCCCTCTGTATTCCCAATGCCCACTATTAGTGGACAGTGATGCCCTTTGGTTTGAAAGTGGCTCCGTCACTTTTTCAGAAGGCTATGGTCAAGATTTTCCAACCTATCCTTAAAAATGCCCTCATCTACATTGATGATATTTTGTTGTTTTCCAAGGATCATGGTTCACATCAACGACTCCTTGATTCCCGCCAATAGTACACTGAGTCATGATATCTGAGAAAAAGTCACAGGTGGGCCAGACTTCCATTGAATTTCTTGGCATGATAATCCAAGATGGTAACTATCATTCTGGACCCCACATTGCACTAGAATTATTGCATTTTTCCCACACATTGCAGTCCACACTTCGAAGTTGTCAAGGATGCTAAAGAAAGCAGCTCCACCATGGGGATCTGAGCAGACAACAGCTGTCCAGCATCTCAAGCAGATGACTCAGTAACCTCTACAGCTGAGACCTCGATCTAGTGATTGCCATGCTCTATCTGCAGATCAGAACCACCATTATTGGCAAGCACTGTTCACTGATTTTCTTTCTACGATCCAGTAATCTGGTTCATCCTCAGATGAAGGATCAGGTGGAGGTTTACAGGAACCTCGCTTTGAGGTTTTCTTCACGCTCATGCTCGAGATCGATTCCCGCCTTCATCATCGATTCATCATCCTGCATGGATAGCCGGATCACATGAGCACCGGAACATCCTATACGAAATGGCCTTGCACCTTATTGTGTACATGGATAGCCATTAGAAAGTGAAACCTGAACGGGAAGTTTTTGTGAGTTGTCCGAACAGATATCATAGCAGCTGAAAACGGAAGTTCCGGGAGGTTGACTGTGGTTGGAAGGTCATCCTGACAAGCACTGGCCCCGACCTTTTTTCATATCGGCCCCAAGTCCGGATTGGTTGAATTTCGTGGAATTTCTCATAGTTGGAAAGCCATTCCAACGGCATCAACTTGAGAAGTTCGGATTTTTGTATTTGTTTGGGGATTTGGACAATGGTTGGTATGGTTTCATTGTCGGCTAAGATCATGAGGGTATCTGTGGAGGTGTAAGGAGTTGGAAGGTCAAGAGCATGGTTTTGAAGTCTATAAACCAACTAGTGATGTAAAGTAGCCATTTTTGAGGTGACCACTTGCTCAGCACCTTGGATCTGGATTTGGACTTTCAAGGTCTTGGAAAGGTTGGGATCCTCTAGGGATAGGTTGAAGTTTGGGTAAAAGGTGAGAAGTACACTACCTGCATGAAGGGTTGTAAGAATAGTACCAATTACAGCATGTTGGTACTCTTTGAATCTAGTATCCATGAGAGCCATTCTTGCCGTGACCGGCAAGCCTTTTCTGCCATGAAGCGTTAAGATCATACGTACTCCCCCGAGGTGGAGGTGAGTATTAGCTCATCTGGAATTTCAAGGGTTACATACTGCTCTGCTTGTGTTGCTTGCAAAGCACACTGATCAAGTCTAGAAGACTGTACATATTCTTTAAAAGTAGGACGTCTAGAAGTGACAATAGATCGGATAGATCTAATTACAGAATTAGGACGGTGATAGAGTTTGTAGGGACTAATAAGAGGTAAGGAAGACTCAGAAATTTGTACAGAGTCAGGAACATAGGAATATTCAACAAGGTTTTCTATCTTACTGGATAGATGTTTTGTACAAGATCTAGGTAGGGATAAAGGTGAGGATATGGAGACCGAAGTCTCTAAAGCTTGAGAGTTTAAACTCGAACACATGAGTATCAAAGTATCTTTCTATTCTTCTTCTTCAGATCACAGATCTTCTATCATACCACTCTCTTCACGAGGGGCGGCGTGACTCACTCTTAGCCAATCGAACAAATCGCTAGGCTCTGAAAGAGAAAATTAAGTGTATTGCTTGTGAGATCATTAGAGGGAAAAAGCCAATTTGTGTGTTAAACACGAGAGTTGAGTGAATCAAATTGAGTGAACACACGTGAGGGAGTGTTGTGAGGTCTTATATCACAAAATATGTCAAAAGAACAAGAAGCTACAGGCCAATCAATCATGCTCAAAGCCATGCAGCAACAATTGGAGCGCATGAATCTGATGTTTGGAGAGATCCGTGACCAATTGGAAAGGCAAGACACTACCATAGCCAATCTACAAAAGGGGCAACAACCAATAGCTCCTAATGTAAGAGATAATCAAGGGCGTGCTGGCATGGGAGATCAAGATAGTGATGACCTAGATCATTTTGATGACCAGGCCACCATTGACATGCGTGGAAGAGATGATAGAAGGGCAAGACGCATAGATCGTGATTTGGGAAGTATCAAACTGAAAATTCTTTCTTTTCAAGGTAAAAATGATCCGGACGCTTCTTTGGAGTGGGAAAAAAAGGTGGAGCTAGTATTTGATTGCCATAACTACTCGGAGGAGAAAAAGGTAAAACTAGTTGCTGCTGAATTTAGTGATTATGCTATTATTTGGTGGGATCAACTTGTTTTGAGTAGGAGAAGAAACCGTGAAAGGCCTATAAACACTTGGGAGGAGATGAAGGCCATCATGAGGAGGAGATTTGTTCCTAATCATTATTATAGGGACCTGCACCAAAGGCTTCAAAGTCTTACACAAGGTTCCAGAGGTGTGGAAGATTACCACAAGGAGATGGAAATAATCATGATTCGAGCCAACGATGAAGAAGAACGAGAGGCCACTATGGCCAGATTTTTACATGGTTTAAATCAAGATATTGCTAATGTGGTTGACTTGCAGCATTATGTTGAATTGGAAGACATGGTTCAAATGGCCATGAAAGTGGAATGACAACTGAAAAAGAAAGGTTCCAGTAGAACCAATTTGGGTTCATCTTCCTCATGGAAGTCAAAATGGAGCAAAGACGAAAAAGCTATTTCAAAGCCTAAGATTAAACCATTCAAGGATCATAAAGAGGGAAGCAACCAAAGCAAAGGTAAATCTGATTCCCAAAACTCTAGAAATAAAGATATTAAGTGTTTTAAATGTTTGGGGACAGGTCATATTGCATCTCAATGCCCAAATAAGAGAGCAATGATCTTGAGGGATGATGGTGATGTTGAAACCGAGAGTGAATCAGATGATGATCCTATGCCACCTTTGGAGGATGCTAATGATGGTGAAGAGTATCTTGTTGATGGTAAATTGATGGTTGCTAGGCGTGCTCTCAACATGCTAGTAAAAGAGGATGCGGAGGTACAACATGATAACATATTTCATACTAGATGCCACATCAAAGATAAGGTATGTAGTATGATAATTGATGGTGGAAGTTGTACTAATGTAGCTAGCACTAGTTTAGTTGAAAAATTGAATTTGAAAACTTTGAAACATCATAGGCCATAAAAGTTACAATGGCTGAATGATTGTGGGGAGGTTAAAGTAAATAAACAAGTGCTGGTTTCATTCTCTATTGGGAGATATAAGGATGAGGTTGTATGTGATGTAGTACCCATGCATGCTGGACACATTCTTTTGGGGCAACCTTGGCAATATGATAGGCGAGTGACACATGATGGTTATCTAAATAGATATTCTTTTGAAATGAATAAAAGGCAAATCACTCTGGTACCCTTAACACCTAGGCAAGTGTATGAGGATCAAATGACAATACAAAATCAGAGTGATACAAAAAAAGAAAATGAGAGCACAAAAGAAAGAGAGATTGAGAGAAAAGCAAGTGGAAAGATAGAAAAAAATATTTTTGAGAGAAAAGAGAGGCAACAAGTGAACTTGTTTGCAAAAGAGAGAGAGGTTAAGAGGGCTTTTTTTTCAAAACAGCCTATCATTGTACTTTTGTGCAAAGTGGCTTGTTTACATACTAATAAGCTTAACTCTTTTTTGCCTAGTGTTATTGTGACTCTTTTGTAGGACTTTGATGATGTGTTTCCAAATGAAGTCCCTAATGGTTTGCCAGGTATTAGGGGAATTGAGCATCAAATAGACTTTCTTCCTGGAGCTACCATTCCTAATAGACCCACTTATAGAAGTAACTCCAAGGAGACAAAGGAGCTTCAAAGGCAGGTTGAAGCACTCTTAGCAAAGGGATATGTGAGAGAGAGCATGAGTCCATGTGCGGTACCAGTTCTACTAGTGCCCAAAAAGGATGGAACATGGAGAATGTGTGTTGATTGTCGTGCAATTAATAAAATCACTGTAAAGTATCGACATCCTATTCCTAGACTTGATGACATGCTTGATGAATTGCATGGTTCTTGTGTGTTTAGCAAAATATATCTTAAAAGTGGATATCATCAAATTAGGATTAGAGAGGGAGATGAGTGGAAAACTGCTTTTAAAACAAAATATGGTTTATATGAGTGGTTAGTAATGCCATTTAGGTTATCTAATGCACCCAGCACTTTTATGAGGTTAATGAACCATGTTTTGCGTGCTTTTATTGGTAAGTTTGTAGTTGTCTACTTTGATGATATTTTGATCTATAGCAAAAGTCTAGAAGAACACATTGAGCATTTGAAAAGTGTATTGATTGTTTTAAGGAAGGAAAAGTTGTATGCTAATTTGAAGAAGTGTGCTTTTTGTCCAAATCAGATTGTTTTTCTTAGTTATGTTGTAAGTGCTAAAGGAATTGAGGTTGATGAAGAGAAGGTAAAGTGTAACGCCCAAAAAAAAAAAAAATTCCTTATACTTTCACTAGGAATTATGGAGGCCTTTTTAACCCTTATTAGAAAAGGGTAGAAAAGGGTATTAAGTTATTAATAAGGGTTATTTAGAAGATAGTTTTGGAATAAAAGGTTATTTTTCCAAGATTCCATTCCCAATAAATTCATCTTTATCTCCCTTTTTCATAACCCTAAAAACTTATGATATTCTTGTTTCCTCTCTTATCAATTGTTCATAATTTTTTCTTCATTCAAATCCTAGGATTCAATCAAAGCAAACGGTATGTATACCCTCCTTGTTCCCTTCAAGAATTTCTTGTAAATCATTCTATTTATGGTTTATATTTGGCATGATTTTAGATTTCTTTTTATAGATCTTGATGCATGATATATGATGTGTTTAGGTTTTATTTAGGGTTTTGATTAATTAGGAGTTTGGTTAATCAACCCTTGGCATAATATAGGATGATTCTGGACAGCATGATATCTTGAATTTTAAACTGATGTTTTGTGAACGAATTTTTATTAGAAATTCATATTCTGGAAAATAGACACATAGAGCCTCCTTAATAAATTTTATTTAATCAAATTTGATTTCATTTTCAATTTAATATGAATTTTCGAATTAGAAACCACTGCACTGGAAAACTGCGATTCCAGCAGTGCGATCGGGTTTACAGAATTATCTTCACTATCAAATGAACTCGGAAAATTATGAAATTTAATATGGATGTTGAGATACGTGTATAGTATCTCCCGTTTGAAGTTCATAATGTTCTGATAAGTATTTCATTTTATAAAATTCTCAGAAGCGGTTCTGTTCGGTTAAGGTTATGAGAAAACCGTTTTGAAATTGTTGAGAAATAAATAGTTTTAAAAATGTTTTTGATCTCGGATCCTCTTCAAAATTTTAGATGAGGTACCCATGGATGTCTGGAATAGGTTTGTAGAATATTTTGTCATTCTGAGGTTTAGATTAAGAGTTCAAATTCTAAGACCAGACCTGTACAGGAATGAATTAGAAAGGCTGATTCTTAGAGTGAGTTATTAATAGTAAGGTTTTGTATTTGTTAAGGTGTTGAAGGCTCTTAGGGACTTAGAGGTGTGTAGTTCAAGATTTTCTTATTGAGGTAAGTAATTTCATTCCTAGTATACTGGATAAGTATAAGTGTTTTGATATTGTTATAAGTATAAGTGTCTTTATACTATTTAGAAAATTAAAGGATTTTCATACCAAATTCAGTTTATGAAAATGTTTTCAAATCTGAATTCTTTTAACAAAATATTTTATAAATGCTTTTATATATGTAAAATATTTAATGGCATTACTACCTTTTATGATTTATCTGTAAAGTAGTTTGCAAGCCTATATTATTTTATGGACTTTTACGAATCGATCTGAATGTTTTGTACTCATGTGAGATTTGATTATTGATGATTGTATGGAATTCTTAATGTTTTGGCTCATTGTCCATAGTTTTTTTATTACGATTCTAATCGTAATATACGATATGTCTGCGGACCAAGATCTTGGGTATAAGTTCGAATGTGCACACAATATTACGATTCGATTACATCTAGGATCACCGGGACTATAGGTGACACTATGTGACATGAGCTAACTTTTCATTTTCTGTACATGTGAATATGATTTGCCTTAATAAGTAACTATGTTTTTAACATTCTGAATTCTTATGGATTTACGTTATCTAATTGAAATACGTTATTTCATCATGGAATATAGTTTTTATGAAACTTATGGATTTATGAAATATGTTTTGCTCAAAGAAGGCTTGCAATATATTTTTGGGTATCGATAGGCCTAGTGTGTTAGGAATGGTTTTACTTACCGAGTTGACGGCTCACCCCTCGTCATTACTTTTTGCAGATTGAGTTCCTTTGAGAGGTATGCCTAGCCCTGGTGTTAGGGATTTTCGTTTCTGTTCGCCATTCGAATAAGAAGAAGAATGGACTCATGTTTCTTTTTAGTTTATTTCGATCATGAACTTGTAATTTGGGTTTTGGGACTTTGTTGTTTTTATTTTATATTTCTGGAGAGATTTTTCTAGTGTTTGATGTATGAACTAGTGGATTATTCTTATAAGAATTTGAGGTATATCAGTTTGGTATTTATGAGTAGAGATTACGATTCGTGAGTAACCTCCTTCTTTCACGTGCTCTGCACGTGTTAGATTTGGGGTGTTACAATTGTGGTATTAGAGCATAGGTTTGGGATTCTGTAGACTTTATTTGAGGATAGAATTCTTAAACACAATCAATTAGATCAATGGTATTGTTCGCCATAAGGTTATCAGAGATAGTAGATCTTTAGGGTAGGGAGTAATAAATACATAGCTAGAAATTTGATTTGGACTCTTTGGACCTTTTGATGACTTATGAGTGCGTGATAACTACTTTCATAGAGGATTCCTAGTATCAACATACCATGAATTACTTATTGATCCTATTGACAACCTTTAATTTGATTACCAATTTTCTCCACTTATTTATTACTTTCTGTGTTGGTACGACCTTTATTTATTACTTACCTTCCGTCTAATTGTTTATTTATTTGTTATTCCTATTTGTCATCGTATAGTCAAGAGATGTCACGTAGAGGAGGTGCTAGGAATGCCTCTAGCTCGAGGAATGTGTTAGGTATCGCTGATGACGTTGACCCAACCTTGCGCGAGATGGCAAACGAAGGAAATCCTATTATGCGCACAATGATTAGGTTGATGGAACAGCAGAGTAGGCTAATACAAGATATGGCTAGAGGTAGAGTTGGAGCACAGGAGAATGAGCCAATTGAAAGGCAAGGTGGCGCAAGAGATCAAGGAGCTATGATGAACATAGAACGATTTAAGAAATTAAGACCACCTACCTTTCAGGGGACTGCCGATCCCATGGTTGCAGAGGTATGGCTAAAACAGATGGAGAAGATATCCGTGGCTATGGGTTGTAATGATAATCAAAGGGTGATATTGGCCTCATTTGTCCTTCAGGATAAGGCAGACCACTGGTGGGATGCCAAATCCCGTCTCTTGAGAGCTGGGTTGCAAGATGCACCCATTACTTGGGAGTTATTTCTAGAGGCCTTTCATGAAAAGTATTTTCCTGAACGAGTTCGACATCAGATGGAGGCTGACTTCCTAAGATTGACTCAAGGAACAAAGTCTGTTGCAGAGTATGAGGAGTAGTTTACTGCTCTATCTCGTTTTGCTCCTACCTTGGTTGCTAATGAGGGAAGTAAGTGTAGGAAGTTCCTGGAAGGGTTACGTCCAAACATCAAAGGGAGGTTGACCATCCTTAAGCTTAATAATTATGCCGATTTGGTAGATCGTGCGATTATTGCAGAAAGGGATATGATTCAAGCTCAAGCTACACGATCTAGTCGACATAATAACCAACCAGGAAAACACGATGGCAATGGTAGCGAAGGTGAACATAAGGACTCTAATGGTGGGTTTATTCAAGAGAACAAACCATTCTGTAATCGTTGTGACAGGTACCATTATGGCACATGTTATTTAAAAATAGGAGCTTGTTTTGGTTGTGGACACATTGGGCATAAGGTTATAGATTGCCCAAAGACGCGCAATAGTAATGTGGATTCTACTGAGAACCAAAGGAAGAAGCCACGTGTCTTTGCCATGATGGAGCAAAATATTAAGAAATCGAATAATGAAGCCTCAGGTGCATTACCTATTTTCCATAGAAAGCCTTGAATTTTGGATTATGTGATATTGTGCTTTTCCTCCATATTTTCTTACTGGTTACACTATAACTCTGACTTTTAGCATATTATTCTTTTTTCATACCTTGAATTTTATGGTGCAACAGTAGGATATAAGGTATGATTTATAAGGCCAGTAGGATTAACTCAAGGTCGGATGGGGTAGGGACTAATATGATATATGCTCGATTGCCCTTATTAGAGGTGATTTGAAATGTACCATGTGAGACTGAATTGCTTATCAGTTGAACAAGAATTCTTGACTAATTTCGAGGACAAAATTTTTTTTTTTAAGGAGGGGAGAACTGTAACGCCTAAAAAAAAAAATTCCTTATGGAATTTGGGCTTTCACTAGGAATTATGGAGGCCTTTTTAACCCTTATTAGAAAAGGGTAGAAAAAGGGTATTAAGTTATTAATAAGGGTTATTTAGAAGATAGTTTTGGAAAGGTTATTTTTCCAAGATTCCATTCCCTATAAATTCATCTTTATCTCCCTTTTTCATAACCCTAAAAACTTATGATATTCTTGTTTCCTCTCTTATCAATTGTTCATAATTTTTTCTTCACTCAAATCCTAGGATTCAATCAAAGCAAACGGTATGTATACCCTCCTTGTTCCCTTCAAGAATTTCTTGTAAATCATTCTATTTAGGGTTTATATTTGGCATGATTTTAGATTTCTTTTTATAGATCTTGATGCATGATATATGATGTGTTTAGGTTTTATTTAGGGTTTTGATTAATTAGGAGTTTGGTTAATCAACCCTTGGCATAATATAGGATGATTCTGGACAGCATGATATCTTGAATTTTAAACTGATGTTTTGTGAACGAATTTTTATTAGAAATTCATATTCTGGAAAATAGACACATAGAGCCTCCTTAATAAATTTTATTTAATCAAATTTGATTTCATTTTCAATTTAATATGTATTTTCGAATTAGAAACCACTGCACTGGAAAACTGCGATTCCAGCAGTGCGATCGGGTTTACAGAATTATTTTCACTATCAAATGAACTCGGAAAATTATGACATTTAATATGGATGTTAAGATACGTGTATAGTATCTCCCGTTTGAAGTTCATAATGTTCTGATAAGTATTTCATTTTATAAAATTCTCAGAAGCGGTTCTGTTCGGTTAAGGTTATGAGAAAACCGTTTTGAAATTGTTGAGAAATAAATAGTTTTAAAAATGTTTTTGATCTCGGATCCTCTTCAAAATTTTAGATGAGGTACCCATGGATGTCTGGAATAGGTTTGTAGAATATTTTGTCATTCTGAGGTTTAGATTAAGAGTTCAAATTCTAAGACCAGACCTGTACAGGAATGAATTAGAAAGGCTGATTCTTAGAGTGAGTTATTAATAGTAAGGTTTTGTATTTGTTAAGGTGTTGAAGGCTCTTAGGGACTTAGAGGTGTGTAGTTCAAGATTTTCTTATTGAGGTAAGTAATTTCATTCCTAGTATACTGGATAAGTATAAGTGTTTTGATATTGTTATAAGTATAAGTGTCTTTATACTATTTAGAAAATTAAAGGATTTTCATACCAAATTCAGTTTATGAAAATGTTTTCAAATCTGAATTCTTTTAACAAAATATTTTATAAATGCTTTTCAATATGTAAAATATTTAATGGCATTACTACCTTTTATGATTTATCTGTAAAGTAGTTTGCAAGCCTAAATTATTTTTATGGACTTTTCTGAATCTGATACGAATGTTTTGTACTCATGTGAGATTTCAGTTATTGATGATTGTATGGAATTCTTAATGTTTTGGCTCATTGTCCATAGTTTTTTTTATTCTGATTCTAATCGTAATATACGATATGTCTGTCTGGACCAAGATCTTGGGTATAAGTTTGAATGTGCACAATATTACGATTCGATTACGTAGGATCATGGGACTATAGTTGACACTATGTCACATGAGCTAACTTTTCATTTTCTGTACATGTGAATATGATTTGCCTTAATAAGTAACTATTCTTTTAACATTCTGAATTCTTATGGATTTACGTTATCTAATTGAAATACGTTATTTCATCATGGAATATAGTTTTTATGAAACTTATGGATTTATGAAATATGTTTTGCTCGAAGGCTTGCAATATATTTTGGTGTCGATAGGCCTAGTGTGTTAGGAATGGTTTTACTTACAGGAGTTGACGGCTCACCCTCGTCATTACTTTTGCGATTGAGTTCCTTTGAGAGGTATGCCTAGCCACGGTGTTAGGGATTTTCGTTTCATTAGCCGTTCGAATAAGAAGAACAATGGACCCATGTTTCTTTTTAGTTTATTTCGATCATGAACTTGTAATTTGGGTTTTGAGACTTTGTTGTTTTTATTTTATATTTCTGGAGAGATTTTTCTAGTGTTTGATGTATGAACTAGTGGATTATTCTTATAAGAATTTGAGGTATATCAGTTTGGTATTTATGAGTAGAGATTACGATTCGTGAGTAACCTCCTTCTTTCACGTGCTCTGCACGTGTTAGATTTGGGGTGTTACAATTGTGGTATTAGAGCATAGGTTTGGGATTCTGTAGACTTTATTTGAGGATAGATTTCTTAAGCACAATCAATTAGATCAATGGTATTGTTCGCCATAAGGTTATCAGAGATAGTAGATCTTTAGGGTAGAGAGTAATCGTCTATAGCTAGAAATTTGATTTGGACTCTTTGGACCTTTTGCTGACTTATGAGTGCGTGATAACTACTTTCATAGAGGATTCCTAGTATCAACATACCATGAATTACTTATTGATCCTATTGACAACCTTTAATTTGATTACCAATTTTCTCCACTTATTTATTACTTTCTGTGTTGGTACGACCTTTATTTATTACTTACCTTCGATCTAATTGTTTATTTATTTGTTATTCCTATTTGTCATCGTATAGTCAAGAGATGTCACGTAGAGGAGGTGCTAGGAATGCCTCTAGCTCGAGGAATGTGTTAGGTGTTGTGCAAATTTTATTGAACTCGCAAGCGCACGAATCTATTGTAGAATAAATCAATGGTGACGAGTGTCGATCCCACGAGGAGGTTGATTTTAATTGTGTGTAGAATTAATTTTCTTTAAATAGGTGGTTGGATTTGTGGTGAAATTAATTTAAACTGTGCTAGAAATTAAATTGGAATAGCAGGAATAACTTAAACTAAATCTATTGAAATAAAGCACTTGGGTATCCGGATCTTGCATCAACATGCTCCATGGGCTAAATATTCCTTATTAATGCCAATTAAATCATGAGGGGGGATTCCACACCTCATGAACCACGCCAAATAAGTATGGTGCTAGGCGTATCGTGCCAAATAATAACCTTCTACTACGGTCTTAGGTTTAACCGGTGTCTGAACAAGACTATTATTATTTGTCGACGAAAAAGTCAAAACAACCACAAATATTAGAGAATAGAAAATAAATTTACCAAATAAAGCCCATGGAACATGTTGAGACTTCACCTTCAACCCAAGCTTGAAAGAAAATTAGCTACTCATATTTGAACTAAGGGTAAAAATGGAAATTTATTAAAATACATAGAAAATACAAGAAAGAGAAGGAATTACAGAAATCTAAGCTTACAAATGAATTCAGGGATATCAAATTAGGGGGGGGAAGCCCCCTTTTTATAGGTACATTGAGTGAATCATGACCATCGGATTAAAAACAGTTTGGGCCTTCGAGTTGCGCCCGTCGTGATCAACAGTCAACAGCCACTATTTGAACAGTAATACTATTTGCACAGTTCACACGGTTTGACCACTATTTGCACAGTAAACCGGTTTTTGCACAGTAATACTATTTGCACAGTTCACACGGTTTGACCACTATTTGCACAGTAAACCGGTTTTTGCACAGTAACACTATTTGTACAGTACCATGAACAGTACTATGCGTATGAATAGTTCCGTATATTTGTACAGTACCATGAACAGTACTATGCGTATGAACGAGTTCGACATCAGATGGAGGCTGACTTCCTAAGATTGACTCGAGACAAAGTGCATTGCGAGTATGAGGTAGTTCTTGCTCTGTCTCGTTTTACTCTACCTTGGTTGCTAATGAGGGAAGTAAGTGTAGGAAGTTCTGGAAGGGTTCGTCCAAACATCAAAGGGAGGTTGACCATCCTTAAGCTTAATAATTATCGATTTGGTAGATCGTGCGATTATTGCGAAAGGATATGATTCAAGCTCAAGCTACACGATCTAGTCGACATAATAACCAACCAGGAAAACACGATGGCAATGGTAGCGAAGGTGAACATAAGGACTCTAATTGTGGGTTTATTCAAGAGAACAAACCATTCTGTAATCGCTGTGACAGGTACCATTATGGCACATGTTATTTAAAAATAGGAGCTTGTTTTGGTTGTGGACAAATTGGGCATAAGGTTATAGATTGCCCAAAGACGCGCAATAGTAATGTGGATTCTACTGAGAACCAAAGGAAGAAGCCACGTGTCTTTGCCATGATGGAGCAAAATATTAAGAAATCGAATAATGAAGCCTCAGGTGCATTACCTATTTTCCATAGAAAGCCTTGAATTTTGGATTATGTGATATTGTGCTTTTCCTCCATATTTTCTTACTGGTTACACTATAACTACAGCTTTTAGCATATTATTCTTTTTTTTTTCATCCCTTGAATTTTATGGTGCAACAGTAGGATATAAGGTATGATTTATAAGGCCAGTAGGATTAACTCAAGGTCGGATGGGGTAGGGACTAATATGATATATACTCGATTGCCCCTTATTAGAGGTGATTTGAAATGTACCATGTGAGACTGAATTGCTTATCAGTTGAACAAGAATTCTTGACTAATTTCGAGGACAAAACTTTTTTTTTAAGGAGGGGAGAACTGTAACGCCCAAAAAAAAAAATTCCTTATGGAATTTGGGCTTTCACTAGGAATTATGGAGGCCTTTTTAACCCTTATTAGAAAAGGGTAGAAAAAGGGTATTAAGTTATTAATAAGGGTTATTTAGAAGATAGTTTTGGAAAGGTTATTTTTCCAAGATTCCATTCCCTATAAATTCATCTTTATCTCCCTTTTTCATAACCCTAAAAACTTATGATATTCTTGTTTCCTCTCTTATCAATTGTTCATAATTTTTCTTCACTCAAATCTAGGATTCAATCAAAGCAAAAGCGGTATGTATACCTCCTTGTTCCTTCAAGAATTTCTTGTAAATCATTCTATTTAGGGTTTATATTTGGCATGATTTTAGATTTCTTTTTATAGATCTTGATGCATGATATATGATGTGTTTAGGTTTTATTTAGGGTTTTGATTAATTAGGAGTTTGGTTAATCAACCCTTGGCATAATATAGGATGATTACGGACAGCATGATATCTTGAATTTTAAACTGATGTTTTGTGAACAATTTTATTAGAAATTCATATTCTGGAAAATAGACATAGAGCCTCCTTAATAAATTTTATTTAATCAAATTTGATTTCATTTTCAATTTAATATGTATTTTCGAATTAGAAACCACTGCACTGGAAAACTGCGATTCCAGCAGTGCGATCGGGTTTACAGAATTATTTTCACTATCAAATGAACTCGGAAAATTATGACATTTAATGTGGATGTTAAGATACGTGTATAGTATCTCCCGTTTGAAGTTCATAATGTTCTGATAAGTATTTCATTTTATAAAATTCTCAGAAGCGGTTCTGTTCGGTTAAGGTTATGAGAAAACCGTTTTGAAATTATTGAGAAATAAATAGTTTTAAAAATGTTTTTGATCTCGGATCCTCTTCAAAATTTTAGATGAGGTACCCATGGATGTCTGGAATAGGTTTGTAGAATATTTTGTCATTCTGAGGTTTAGATTAAGAGTTCAAATTCTAAGACCAGACCTGTACAGGAATGAATTAGAAAGGCTGATTCTTAGAGTGAGTTATTAATAGTAAGGTTTTGTATTTGTTAAGGTGTTGAAGGCTCTTAGGGACTTAGAGGTGTGTAGTTCAAGATTTTCTTATTGAGGTAAGTAATTTCATTCCTAGTATACTGGATAAGTATAAGTGTTTTGATATTGTTATAAGTATAAGTGTCTTTATACTATTTAGAAAATTAAAGGATTTTCATACCAAATTCAGTTTATGAAAATGTTTTCAAATCTAAATTCTTTTAACAAAATATTTTATAAATGCTTTTCAATATGTAAAATATTTAATGGCATTACTACCTTTTATGATTTATCTGTAAAGTAGTTTGCAAGCCTATATTATTTTTATGGACTTTTCTGAATACGTCTGAATGTTTTGTACTCATGTGAGATTTGAGTTATTGATGATTGTATGGAATTCTTAATGTTTTGGCTCATTGTCCATAGTTTTTTTATTCGATTCTAATCGTAATATACGATATATGCATGCGGACCGATCTTTGGGTATAAGTTTTGAATGTCACAATATTCGATTACGATTACATGCAGTAGGATCACGGACTATAGGTGACACTATGTGACATGAGCTAACTTTTCATTTACGTACATGTGAATATGATTTGCCTTAATAAGTAACTATGTTTTAACATTACGAATTCTTATGGATTTCGTTATCTAATTGAAATCGTTATTTCATCATGGAATATAGTTTTATAAACTTATGGATTTATGAAATATGTTTTGCTCGAAAAGAAGGCTTGCAATATATTTTGGGTATCGATAGGCCTAGTGTGTTAGGAATGGTTTTACTTACAGGGTTGAGCTCACCCTCGTCATTACTTTTTGCAGATTGAGTTCCTTTGAGAGGTATGCCTAGCCCTGGTGTTAGGGATTTTCGTTTCTGTTCGCCATTCGAATAAGAAGAAGAATGGACTCATGTTTCTTTTTAGTTTATTTCGATCATGAACTTGTAATTTGGGTTTTGGGACTTTGTTGTTTTTATTTTATATTTCTGGAGAGATTTTTCTAGTGTTTGATGTATGAACTAGTGGATTATTCTTATAAGAATTTGAGGTATATCAGTTTGGTATTTATGAGTAGAGATTACGATTCGTGAGTAACCTCCTTCTTTCACGTGCTCTGCACGTGTTAGATTTGGGGTGTTACAATTGTGGTATTAGAGCATAGGTTTGGGATTCTGTAGACTTTATTTGAGGATAGATTTCTTAAGCACAATCAATTAGATCAATGGTATTGTTCGCCATAAGGTTATCAGAGATAGTAGATCTTTAGGGTAGGGAGTAATCGTCTATAGCTAGAAATTTGATTTGGACTCTTTGGACCTTTTGATGACTTATGAGTGCGTGATAACTACTTTCATAGAGGATTCCTAGTATCAACATACCATGAATTACTTATTGATCCTATTGACAACCTTTAATTTGATTACCAATTTTCTCCACTTATTTATTACTTTCTGTGTTGGTACGACCTTTATTTATTACTTACCTTCCGTCTAATTGTTTATTTATTTGTTATTCCTATTTGTCATCGTATAGTCAAGAGATGTCACGTAGAGGAGGTGCTAGGAATGCCTCTAGCTCGAGGAATGTGTTAGGTATCGCTGATGACGTTGACCCAACCTTGCGTGAGATGGCAAACGAAGGAAATCCTATTATGCGCACAATGATTAGGTTGATGGAACAGCAGAGTAGGCTAATACAAGATATGGCTAGAGGTAGAGTTGGAGCACAGGAGAATGAGCCAATTGAAAGGCAAGGTGGCGCAAGAGATCAAGGAGCTATGATGAACATAGAACGATTTAAGAAATTAAGACCACCTACCTTTCGAGGACTGCCGATCCCGTAGTTGCGGTATGGCTAAAAGCAGATGGAGAAGATATCCGTGGCTATGGGTTGTAATGATAATCAAAGGGTGATATTGCCTCATTTGTCCTTGAGGATAAGGCGGACCCTTTGGTGGGATGCCAAATCCGCCTCTTGAGGCTGGGTTGCAAGATGCACCCATTACTTGGGAGTTATTTCTAGAGGCCTTTCATGAAAAGTATTTTCTGAGCAGAGTTCGACATCGGATGGAGGCGACTTCCTAAGATTGACTCAAGGAACAAAGTGCATTGCGGTATGAGGTAGTTCTTGCTCTATCTCGTTTGCCCTGCCTTGGTTGCTAATGAGGAAGTAAGTGTAGGAAGTTCTGGAAGGGTTACGTCCAAACATCGAAGGGAGGTTGACCATCCTTAAGCTTAATAATTATGCCGATTTGGTAGATCGTGCGATTATTGCGAAAGGGATATGATTCAAGCTCAAGCTACACGATCTAGTCGACATAATAACCAACCGGGGAAAACACGATGGCAATGGTAGCGAAGGTGAACATAAGGACTACAATGGTGGGTTTATTCGAGAGAACAAACCATTACTGTAATCGTTGTGAGTACCATTATGGCACATGTTATTTAAAAATAGGAGCTTGTTTTGGTTGTGGACAAATTGGGCATAAGGTTATAGATTGCCCAGGCGCAATAGTAATGTGGATTCTACGAGAACGAAGGAAGAAGCCACGTGTCTTTGCCATGATGGAGCAAAATATTGAAATCGAATAATGAAGCCTCGGTGCATTACCTATTTTCCATAAAAGCCTTGAATTTTGGATTATGTGATATTGTGCTTTTCCTCATATTTTCTTCTGTTACACTATAACTACAGCTTTTAGCATATTATTCTTTTTTTTTTCATCCCTTGAATTTTATGGTGCAACAGTAGGATATAAGGTATGATTTATAAGGCCAGTAGGATTAACTCAAGGTCGGATGGGGTAGGGACTAATATGATATATGCTCGATTGCCCTTATTAGAGGTGATTTGAAATGTACCATGTGAGACTGAATTGCTTATCAGTTGAACAAGAATTCTTGACTAATTTCGAGGACAAAATTTTTTTTTTAAGGAGGGGAGAACTGTAACGCCCAAAAAAAAAATTCCTTATGGAATTTGGGCTTTCACTAGGAATTATGGAGGCCTTTTTAACCCTTATTAGAAAAGGGTAGAAAAATGGTATTAAGTTATTAATAAGGGTTATTTAGAAGATAGTTTTGGAAAGGTTATTTTTCCAAGATTCCATTCCCTATAAATTCATCTTTATCTCCCTTTTTCATAACCCTAAAAACTTATGATATTCTTGTTTCCTCTCTTATCAATTGTTCATAATTTTGTCTTCACTCAAATCCTAGGATTCAATCAAAGCAAACGGTATGTATACCCTCCTTGTTCCCTTCAAGAATTTCTTGTAAATCATTCTATTTAGGGTTTATATTTGGCATGATTTTAGATTTCTTTTTATAGATCTTGATGCATGATATATGATGTGTTTAGGTTTTATTTAGGGTTTTGATTAATTAGGAGTTTGGTTAATCAACCCTTGGCATAATATAGGATGATTCTGGACAGCATGATATCTTGAATTTTAAACTGATGTTTTGTGAACGAATTTTTATTAGAAATTCATATTCTGGAAAATAGACACATAGAGCCTCCTTAATAAATTTTATTTAATCAAATTTGATTTCATTTTCAATTTAATATGTATTTTCGAATTAGAAACCACTGCCTTTGGAAAACTGCGATTCCAGCGGTGCGATCGGGTTCTGATTATTTTCACTATCAAATGAACTCGGAAAATTATGACATTTAATATGGATGTTAAGATACGTGTATAGTATCTCCCGTTTGAAGTTCATAATGTTCTGATAAGTATTTCATTTTATAAAATTCTCAGAAGCGGTTCTGTTCGGTTAAGGTTATGAGAAAACCGTTTTGAAATTGTTGAGAAATAAATAGTTTTAAAAATGTTTTTGATCTCGGATCCTCTTCAAAATTTTAGATGAGGTACCCATGGATGTCTGGAATAGGTTTGTAGAATATTTTGTCCTTCCGAGGTTTAGATTAAGAGTTCAAATTCTAAGACCAGACACATGAGAATGAATTAGAAAAATTCTTAGAGTGAGTTATTAATAGTAAGGTTTTGTATTTGTTAAGGTGTTGAAGGCTCTTAGGGACTTAGAGGTGTGTAGTTCAAGATTTTCTTATTGAGGTAAGTAATTTCATTCCTAGTATACTGGATAAGTATAAGTGTTTTGATATTGTTATAAGTATAAGTGTCTTTATACTATTTAGAAAATTAAAGGATTTTCATACCAAATTCAGTTTATGAAAATGTNTTCAAATCTAATTCTTTTCAAAATATTTTATAAATGCTTTTCAATATGTAAAATATTTAATGGCATTACTACCTTTTATGATTTATCCGTAAAGTAGTTTGCAAGCCTAAATTATTTTTATGGACTTTTCTGAATACGTCTGAATGTTTTGTACTCATGTGAGATTTGATTATTGATGATTGTATGGAATTCTTAATGTTTTGGCTCATTGTCCATAGTTTTTTATTCGATTCTAATCGTAATATACGATATGTCTACATACGGACCAGATCTTGGGTATAAGTTTTGAATGTGCACACAATATTACGATTCGATTACATCAGGCGGATCACCGGACTATAGGTGACACCATGTGACATGAGCTAACTTTTCATTTTCTGTACATGTGAATATGATTTGCCTTAATAAGTAACTATGTTTTTAACATTCTGAATTCTTATGGATTTACGTTATCTAATTGAAATACGTTATTTCATCATGGAATATAGTTTTTATGAAACTTATGGATTTATGAAATATGTTTTGCTCAAAGAAGGCTTGCAATATATTTTTGGGTATCGATAGGCCTAGTGTGTTAGGAATGGTTTTACTTACCGAGTTGACGGCTCACCCCTCGTCATTACTTTTTGCAGATTGAGTTCCTTTGAGAGGTATGCCTAGCCCTGGTGTTAGGGATTTTCGTTTACATTAGCCGTTCGAATAAGAAGAAGAATGGACTCGTGTTTCATTTTAGTTTATTTCGATCATGAACTTGTAATTTGGGTTTGAGACTTTGTTGTTTTATTTTATATTTCTGGAGATTTTTCTAGTGTTTGATGTATGAACTAGTGGATTATTCTTATAAGAATTTGAGGTATATCAGTTTGGTATTTATGAGTAGAGATTACGATTCGTGAGTAACCTCCTTCTTTCACGTGCTCTGCACGTGTTAGATTTGGGGTGTTACAATTGTGGTATTAGAGCATAGGTTTGGGATTCTGTAGACTTTATTTGAGGATAGATTTCTTAAGCACAATCAATTAGATCAATGGTATTGTTAGCCATAAGGTTATCGAGATAGTAGATCTTTAGGGTAGGAGTAATCGTCATAGCTAAAAATTTGATTTGGACTCTTTGGACCTTTTGATGACTTATGAGTGCGTGATAACTACTTTCATAGAGGATTCCTAGTATCAACATACCATGAATTACTTATTGATCCTATTGACAACCTTTAATTTGATTACCAATTTTCTCCACTTATTTATTACTTTCTGTGTTGGTACGACCTTTATTTATTACTTACCTTCCGTCTAATTGTTTATTTATTTGTTATTCCTATTTGTCATCGTATAGTCAAGAGATGTCACGTAGAGGAGGTGCTAGGAATGCCTCTAGCTCGAGGAATGTGTTAGGTGTTGTGCAAATTTTATTGAACTCGCAAGCGCACGAATCTATTGTAGAATAAATCAATGGTGACGAGTGTCGATCCCACGAGGAGGTTGATTTTAATTGTGTGTAGAATTAATTTTCTTTAAATAGGTGGTTGGATTTGTGGTGAAATTAATTTAAACTGTGCTAGAAATTAAATTGGAATAGCAGGAATAACTTAAACTAAATCTATTGAAATAAAGCACTTGGGTATCCGGATCTTGCATCAACATGCTCCATGGGCTAAATATTCCTTATTAATGCCAATTAAATCATGAGGGGGGATTCCACACCTCATGAACCACGCTCAAATAAGTATGGTGCTAAGGGCGTATCGTGCCAAATAATAATAACCTTCTACTACGGTCTTGGTTTAGAGGCGGTATCTAGACAAGACTATTATTATTTGTCGACGAAAAGTCAAAACAACCACAAATATTAGAGGGGAATAGAAAATAAATTTACGAAATAAAGCCCATGGAACATGTTGAGACTTCACCTTCAACCCAAGCTTGAAAGAAAATTAGCTACTCATATTTGAACTAAGGGTAAAAATGGAAATTTATTAAAATAGAAAATACAAGAAAGAGAAGGAATTACAAATCTAAGCTTACAAATGAATTGGGATATCAAATTGGGGAAGCCCTTTTATAGGTACATAAAGTGAATCATGACCATCGGATTAAAAAGCAGTTTGACGCTTCGAGGATTGCGCCGTCATCAATCAACAAGCCACTATTTGAAACGGTAATACTATTTGCACACACGGTTTGACCACTATTTGCACAAGAATGGTTTTTGCACGATGGCGGTTTTTTTTACTAAAAAGATGCGTTTCTAGAGTAACTACACTCCATATTCAGCCATCTTCTACTCAAAATGGTTAGTTCTACAACAAAAATTAGTAAAAACTTAACCAACATTCCACAATTGTCAACTATTCCCTCCCCCCAACCAGAATGAAACATTGTCCTCAATGTTTGAAAGGAAAGAAGTAGAGTTTAGAAGACATCACCTGGGTAGTGCAACACAGAAGAAAATATTTACAAACGGATAGTTAAATCTAATTTGTACTTCTTACTGCGGCTACTGTTACCATCATTATTTGAACACTCCAACACAATGGTCCTGGGATCTGTCTCTGATTGATAAGCTTGTAACAGATCAAGTAGCTCATTAGCAGTATGTGCACAAATAAAGACTTTTTTAACTGAGGAAGGAATGAAATAGTTTTTTATTGCATGGTTAAGAAATGTGATAAAGCCATCATAAAAATTATTGACATTTAACAAACCGATGGGTTTCTGGTGGATGTTCAGATGGGCCCAAGATGCTAATGTGATTAGTGCCTCTAGAGTTGCAAGATCTCCTGGAAGGAAAATAAAAGCATCAGCATGATTTAGCATTTCAATTATGCGTTCTTGCATACCTGAGACAACTAACTCTTCTCCAGTTGATGAGTTAGACAAACAGCCCAAAGGTTTTAGGATTGTTGGGATGATGCCTAACACTTGGCTCCCTCTGACATAAGCAGCTTCTGAGACCATTTTGGATAACCCTCGGTCACCTCCTCCATACACCAAGTGCAATTTTCTCTCTGCTATTCTTCGACCAAGATCTATGGCTGCCTCAACGAACTCTTTATGTTTGCCATAGTTAAATCCAGAGAGCACACAAATGTTCTTGAATTGTTTGCTGGGAGTAGCTGCCATTAGGATACTGCTCAAAAACAACTTGTGAGTGCACAACAACAAAAATTATATTTAAGAACCTTGGTGACAACGGGTCACAGCTGTGTATGAGGCATTATGTCAATGTCAATTAACACTAAGGCACATGGCTCGAGAGTCAAAAAGAAAACAGTAAAAAGGAAAAGCAAAACAATGATAACAAGAAAAAATTATTACAAGCAATAATGCGATGGTAAAATAACAGTAAAGTAAAACAACAGTAAAGTAAAAAGGATATCTACAGGTAGTTGCGACTGTGGCTCACATCTTCCTCTGGTTTTACGTCCAGAAACGGCTTGAACGCCCTCTATGGGTCGAGGATAGGCTTCCCATCCAGTTTTCTTACAAACTGGCAAACAGGGTCGTTTATAGTCTATTCAGATATCATGCACGTTCTTTCTCGAATAATGGCCATAACTGGAGAATCGCTCTTTGTACGTATCCACTGGGATGCGTTTCAAAAGACAAAAGGATATTATCCAATGACTCTTTATTCAAGCCATCCCTAATGAATTTAATCTTATCTTCCATGTTATCAGACACCATTCCTAAAGAACATGATTTTTTATTGCATATCGTTCTGGCACATTTATGACAAGCAACAGAAAGTCTTCGAGCTCGTCGTTTTCTCGCATAATTTCCTTTACCACAACCAGGCATGTATGCAATAAATTTAGGAGGCAACTCACCTGCCAAACGTACTTTGGCCTCGATTAACCAGCGGATGTCAGCAGGTATGCCATTCTTCATAAGCAATCGCATGCGTTCGGATCGGGCTTTATAGATTGAAAAGAGTGCATTCTGAGGAAGCGAAGGAATCGCTTGTGAAGCTTTGCTAAAATCTCGTCTCGTCCATGCCTTCGTCTTAGAATATCGCTTATTGTGGGAAATCAAGTAACCGACTTGATTGTCACGGAGATCATATCCGCCTCTTCACCGGGTGACAAACTTAAACACACAAAGCAAACTAAAACACACAAACAGAGAAACAAATTAAAACACACAAAACAAACTAAAATCGTCCTCTTATTGAATTTACCTCAAGCTCCATCGGGGTGTTGTAGATACTTCTATCAATATCTCTGAGTTGTCTTTCTAAATCCTCAACGTGACTAACTCGGTGGTTGCAACCCAAATCTGAGATGTTTTAAAAAATCGTATCTGTTTTCTAAGATGAGTTCGGATAGGTTGAAATGTTCTAAGCATGTACAAGAGGTATTGTCTCATGATTAAAATGATAAGAGAAAACTATAATGGATAAACAAACACACTTAAACAAAAATAATTTCAATCAGCAAAAGAATAATCAAAAGAAAGAAAAGAATCAAATCAAATTACCGAAAAGAAAAGAAAAACCTCAATTTAAACTTGGTGGGTCACTCAGATTTATTTCACTCTCCTCTCCATGTGGTTGGTATTCTAGATATGGCTTTAATCTTTGACCATTAACTTTAAAAGTAACGCCGTTCTTTGGATCCTTAATTTCAATTGCCCCATGTGGAAAAACAGTGTGAACAACAAATGGGCCAAACCATCGAGAACGTGACTTACCTGGGAATGGGTGCAAGCAAGAATTTAATAAAAGCACTTTCTGACCTGGAGTGAAAGATTTCCTCATAATTGATTTTCTCATAATTTGCTTGTCGTGAAAGACTTTTATTCGTTGCTTGTAAATCTTGGCCAGCTGTAATCTTCTTTTTGAGCCAGCTTGTTGCATGTCAAAATTGAATTTCTTGATGGCCCAGTACGCACGATGCTCGAGTTTCGGTGGTGATTCTGATGATGGGCTGAGTTTCTTTTCTGATGGCACTAGTTGTTCAACTCTTGACTTCCATTTATTTGTGTCCATGGATGGTGCTGAGTCAAGTAGTGTATTGACCTCATCGATTGATCTGTCAATGTCAAAATCCAAACCAAAGTGAGTTAAACATGTTTGTAAAGGGTCATCACTAAAGTTTGACAGAAAATTATTATCAACTGATGTTTCTATTAAATCCACATCAACAATTCCATCATCCACATTGTGAGGTTGTTTGGCAATGTTGAAAATATTGAGCTCCATGGTCATATTGCCAAAGGACAACTGCATATTTCCAGTTCTGCATTGAATGTGAGCATCGGCAGTTGCCAAGAAAGGTCGGCCTAGGATAATGGGGATGTGCTTCTTTGAATCCTGTACTGGTTGAGTGTCAATTACAATGAAATCAACAGGAAAATAAAACTTGTCTACCTGAATAAGCACGTCCTCCACAATACCACGAGGGATTTTCGTGGACCGATCTGCAAGCTGTAACACCACTGGAGTTGGGTGTAATTCTCCCAGTCCAAGTTTCACAAATACAGAATAAGGCAACAGATTTACACTAGCTCCTAAATCCAACAAAGCATTCTCAATTGTGTGGTTCCCTATACTACAAGAGATAGTGGGGGAGCCTGGATCTTTGAATTTTAGAGGCATTTTATGTTGGAGTATAGAACTAACATTTTCTGTTAAAAAGGCCTTTTTCTGAACATGAATATTTCTCTTTTTAGTGCAAAGGTCTTTAAGAAACTTGGCATATGATGGCACTTGTTTTATAGCTTCAAGTAAAGGAATGTTTACACTTACCTGTTTGAAGATTTCAAAAATCTCACCTGTGGATTTTCCTTTCTTCCCTTTAGCTAACCTCTGAGGAAATGGAGCTTTGGGAATGTATTCTCGTGAGTTGGTTTCTTCTTTCTCCTCTGGTGATGGGTCCTCAGTATTCACAGGTACAATCTGAGTTGATTTTGGCATCTCCACTTTGTTATCGATTTCTTTCCCTTTTCGCAAGGTCATGATAGCTTTGACCTCTCCATGATGTTGTGGTGAACTGGTACTTGCTTCATTCACTGCTTTAGGGTTAGGCACTGGTTGACTTGGAAATTTACCTTTCTCAACGGTCATTGTCAAGGTTTGAACTGAAGAAGCAAGTTGTCCCACCATTTTCTCGAGATTTGAAATTGATTGGGCTTGTGAGTTGAAGCGCCTCATCTCATTTCGCGTTCATCAATGGTGCGTTCACGCTCGATTCTAGAATGAGTAGAATTCTTGAAATTTTGGAATGTATCCTCCCATGGTCTGGGTTGAGAGTGGTTTGGGTTTTGATTGTATGGTCTAAATGGTGGTTGAACGGCTTGAGAAATTTGAGGAATTGGTGGAGGTGGAGCTGTTGGTTCATTTTGTTGGAATCCTTGAGACCATGAAAAATTGGGGTGATCTCTCCATCCAGGGTTGTATGTGTTGGAGTATGGGTTGTAATTTGATGGTTTTCTCATGACTCCTATGGCATTGACTTGATTTGAATATGAGTCATGGTCATGTGGTTCTGTTGAGTTGGCTGTCGTTAATGATGCTATTCGTCGAGAAAGGCCTTCAACCATCTCTTTGACTTCTTTAATTCCTGAGCTTGACTCGCCAACGTGAACCTCATTAACTCCCTTAATTCTCCTGGTATTTCTGAGTGATCGACTCCGTTGTTGGGAATTATCCGATTGGCGCTGGAAGAATTCCCAAATCTCTGATGCGCTTTTGGACATTAACTCTCCTCCACTGGTCGCCATTAGCCATTCTTGCACATGTGGCAATAATCCCTCCAAAAAGTATTGGCATTGGTGCCATTTCTCGTACCCATGATGTGGGCACTTCAAGAGTAGCCCATTGAATCGCTCCCATGCTTCGAAAAATTGCTCGTCTCTTTGGGTAAATTCTGAAATTTCCCTGCGAATAGCATTGGTTTTATGAACTGGGAAATATTTATTTAAAAATTTTGTTACCATTTGTTCCCATGATGTAATGCTATTAGCAGGCAATGTATTAAACCATGAACGAGCTCTATCCTTTAAAGAAAATGGGAATAATCTAAGTTTAACATCATCATCTGAAAAATTCTCATATTTAAAAGTCTGACAGATAGCATGGAAATCATTCAGATGATTATATGGGTCCTCATTTTCTAGGCCATAGAATGTTGGGAGACAATTTAGCACACTAGGTTTTAATTCAAAACTCCTAGCTGCTACATTTGGGTATCTGATGCATGATGTGCTCAAATTTGCTAAGGGACTAAAATAGTCCTTAAATGGCCTCTCCTGTGGTTCTGGTTGTTGATTTTGCAAATCCATGTCAATTTTATTTTTAAAAGAAATGTATTTTTGTGTGCGAAGTGTTTTTTCTAATTCTAGGTCTAAAGGCTCAAGATTAGGTGATAATGACCTTCGACCATGCATACAAAGATTAAAATAAATAAAAACAAAACAAAAAAATAAAAAAAAATAAAGAAGAGGGAGAAATTACGATACTAACCTTGTCACGTTGTTATAACTTTACTATGAAAACACACTCAATTGCTATAAGAAAAAGAAATTACGTGAAACAAATATTAAAATAAATTACAGAGAAAGATAATAAGATAAACAAAATTAAATTACAAAGAAAATGATAGGAAAATTAAATTACACAAATTTAAAGAAAAGAAAAAAATGAAATTCTAACCTAAAAATTTTTTTTTTCTAAATGAGAAAAGGAGAAAAATAAATTACAAGAAAACAACTAAAATAAATAAATATTAGAAAAAAAAAACTAATTCTATGAATTAAAATACTTACCTCCCCGGCAACGGCGCCAAAAACTTGTTGTGCAAATTTTATTGAACTCGCAAGCACACGAATCTATTGTAGAATAGATCAATGGTGACGAGTGTCGATCCCACGAGGAGGTTGATTTTAATTGTGTGTAGAATTAATTTTCTTTAAATAGGTGGTTGGATTTGTGGTGAAATTAATTTAAACTGTGCTAGAAATTAAATTGGAATAGCAGGAATAACTTAAACTAAATCTATTGAAATAAAGCACTTGGGTATCCGGATCTTGCATCAACATGCTCCATGGGCTAAATATACCTTATTAATGCCAATTAAATCATGAGGGGGGATTCCACACCTCATGAACCACGCTCAAATAAGTATGGTGCTAAGGGCTTATCGTGCCAAATAATAATAACCTTGTACTAGGGTGCTTTAACTGTAGGTATCTAGACAAGACTATTATTATTTGAAAAAGTCAAAACAACCACAAATATTAGAGGGGAATAGAAAATAAATTTACGAAATAAAGCCCATGGAACATGTTGAGACTTCACCTTCAACCCAAGCTTGAAAGAAAATTAGCTACTCATATTTGAACTAAGGGTAAAAATGGAAATTTATTAAAATACATAGAAAATACAAGAAAGAGAAGGAATTACAGAAATCTAAGCTTACAAATGAATTCAGGGATATCAAATTAGGGGGGGGAAGCCCCCTTTTTATAGGTACATTAAGTGAATCATGACCATCGAATTAAAAACAGTTTGGACGCTCAGGATTGCACCACGTCATCAGTCAACAGTCAACAGCCACTATTTGAACAGTAACACTATTTGCACAGTTCACACGGTTTGACCACTATTTACACAGTAAACCGGGTTTTGCACAGTAATACTATTTGCACAGTTCACACGGTTTGACCACTATTTACACAATAAACCGGTTTTTGCACAGTAACACTATTTGTACAGTACCATGAACAGTACTATGCGTATGAATAGTTCCGTATATGTGAACAGTGACATTTTTCCTTTTATGCTCCTCCTAAAGTTTTCGATCGTCCTGAGTTCAAATGTGACGTCCGTTTTGCTGTCTGATCACTCGTTCATTGTGAAACAATCGTGATACCCCTAAAATACATAAAATAACTAATTATAATGAAACACACGTAATTAAATAACAAAATACTTAAATAAATAAAAATAACAATGTTAGTGAGACTTGAAGTGTAAAATGACGAGTTTTTCCTTTATAAATATACACTTTCTAACACTTAACATTAGGTATCACTGATGACGTCGACCCAACCTTGCGCGAGATGGCAAACAAAGGAAATCCTATTATGCGCACAATGATTAGGTTGATGGAACAGCAGAGTAGGCTAATACAAGATATGGCTAGAGGTAGAGTTGGAGCACAGGAGAATGAGCCAATTGAAAGGCAAGGTGGCGCAAGAGATCAAGGAGCTATGATGAACATAGAACGATTTAAGAAATTAAGACCACCTACCTTTCAGGGGACTGCCGATCCCATGGTTGCAGAGGTATGGCTAAAACAGATGGAGAAGATATCCGTGGCTATGGGTTGTAATGATAATCAAAGGGTGATATTGGCCTCATTTGTCCTTCAGGATAAGGCAGACCACTGGTGGGATGCCAAATCCCGTCTCTTGAGAGCTGGGTTGCAAGATGCACCCATTACTTGGGAGTTATTTCTAGAGGCCTTTCATGAAAAGTATTTTCCTGAACGAGTTCGACATCAGATGGAGGCTGACTTCCTAAGATTGACTCAAGGAACAAAGTCTGTTGCAGAGTATGAGGAGCAGTTTACTGCTCTATCTCGTTTTGCTCCTACCTTGGTTGCTAATGAGGGAAGTAAGTGTAGGAAGTTCCTGGAAGGGTTACGTCCAAACATCAAAGGGCGGTTGACCATCCTTAAGCTTAATAATTATGCCGATTTGGTAGATCGTGCGATTATTGCAGAAAGGGATATGATTCAAGCTCAAGCTGCACGATCTAGTCGACATAATAACCAACCAGGAAAACATGATGGCAATGGTAGCGAAGGTGAACATAAGGACTCTAATGGTGGGTTTATTCAAGAGAACAAACCATTCTGTAATCGTTGTGACAGGTACCATTATGGCACATGTTATTTAAAAATAGGAGCTTGTTTTGGTTGTGGACAAATTGGGCATAAGGTTATAGATTGCCCAAAGACGCGCAATAGTAATGTGGATTCTACTGAGAACCAAAGGAAGAAGCCACGTGTCTTTGCCATGATGGAGCAAAATATTAAGAAATCGAATAATGAAGCCTCAGGTGCATTACCTATTTTCCATAGAAAGCCTTGAATTTTGGATTATGTGATATTGTGCTTTTCCTCCATATTTTCTTACTGGTTACACTATAACTACAGCTTTTAGCATATTATTCTTTTTTTTTTCATCCCTTGAATTTTATGGTGCAACAGTAGGATATAAGGTATGATTTATAAGGCCAGTAGGATTAACTCAAGGTCGGATGGGGTAGGGACTAATATGATATATGCTCGATTGCCCCTTATTAGAGGTGATTTGAAATGTACCATGTGAGACTGAATTGCTTATGAGTTGAACAAGAATTCTTGACTAATTTCGAGGACAAAATTTTTTTTTTAAGGAGGGGAGAACTGTAACGCCCAAAAAAAAAAATTCCTTATGGAATTTGGGCTTTCACTAGGAATTATGGAGGCCTTTTTAACCCTTATTAGAAAAGGGTAGAAAAAGGGTATTAAGTTATTAATAAGGGTTATTTAGAAGATAGTTTTGGAAAGGTTATTTTTCCAAGATTCCATTCCCTATAAATTCATCTTTATCTCCCTTTTTCATAACCCTAAAAACTTATGATATTCTTGTTTCCTCTCTTATCAATTGTTCATAATTTTTTCTTCACTCAAATCCTAGGATTCAATCAAAGCAAACGGTATGTATACCCTCCTTGTTCCCTTCAAGAATTTCTTGTAAATCATTCTATTTAGGGTTTATATTTGGCATGATTTTAGATTTCTTTTTATAGATCTTGATGCATGATATATGATGTGTTTAGGTTTTATTTAGGGTTTTGATTAATTAGGAGTTTGGTTAATCAACCCTTGGCATAATATAGGATGATTCTGGACAGCATGATATCTTGAATTTTAAACTGATGTTTTGTGAACGAATTTTTATTAGAAATTCATATTCTGGAAAATAGACACATAGAGCCTCCTTAATAAATTTTATTTAATCAAATTTGATTTCATTTTCAATTTAATATGTATTTTCGAATTAGAAACCACTGCACTGGAAAACTGCGATTCCAGCAGTGCGATCGGGTTTACAGAATTATTTTCACTATCAAATGAACTCGGAAAATTATGACATTTAATATGGATGTTAAGATACGTGTATAGTATCTCCCGTTTGAAGTTCATAATGTTCTGATAAGTATTTCATTTTATAAAATTCTCAGAAGCGGTTCTGTTCGGTTAAGGTTATGAGAAAACCGTTTTGAAATTGTTGAGAAATAAATAGTTTTAAAAATGTTTTTGATCTCGGATCCTCTTCAAAATTTTAGATGAGGTACCCATGGATGTCTGGAATAGGTTTGTAGAATATTTTGTCATTCTGAGGTTTAGATTAAGAGTTCAAATTCTAAGACCAGACCTGTACATGAATGAATTAGAAAGGCACATTCTTAGAGTGAGTTATTAATAGTAAGGTTTTGTATTTGTTAAGGTGTTGAAGGCTCTTAGGGACTTAGAGGTGTGTAGTTCAAGATTTTCTTATTGAGGTAAGTAATTTCATTCCTAGTATACTGGATAAGTATAAGTGTTTTGATATTGTTATAAGTATAAGTGTCTTCATACTATTTAGAAAATTAAGGGATTTTCATACCAAATTCAGTTTTTAAAAATGTTTTCAAATCTGAATTCTTTTAACAAAATATTTTATAAATGCTTTTCAATATGTAAAATATTTAATGGCATTACTACCTTTTATGATTTATCTGTAAAGTAGTTTGCAAGCCTAAATTATTTTTATGGACTTTTCTGAATCTGATACGAATGTTTTGTACTCATGTGAGATTTCAGTTATTGATGATTGTATGGAATTCTTAATGTTTTGGCTCATTGTCCATAGTTTTTTTTATTCTGATTCTAATCGTAATATACGATATGTCTGTCTGGACCAGTACTGGGTATAAGTTCTGAATGTGCACACAATATTCTGATTCTGATTCTGTCTAGGCCGGATCACCGGGACTATAGGTGACACTATGTGACATGAGCTAACTTTTCATTTTCTGTACATGTGAATATGATTTGCCTTAATAAGTAACTATGTTTTTAACATTCTGAATTCTTATGGATTTACGTTATCTAATTGAAATACGTTATTTCATCATGGAATATAGTTTTTATGAAACTTATGGATTTATGAAATATGTTTTGCTCAAAGAAGGCTTGCAATATATTTTTGGGTATCGATAGGCCTAGTGTGTTAGGAATGGTTTTACTTAGTTTGACTCACCCCTCGTCATTACTTTTTGCAGATTGAGTTCCTTTGAGAGGTATGCCTAGCCCTGGTGTTAGGGATTTTCGTTTCTGTTCGCCATTCGAATAAGAAGAAGAATGGACTCATGTTTCTTTTTAGTTTATTTCGATCATGAACTTGTAATTTGGGTTTTGAGACTTTGTTGTTTTTATTTTATATTTCTGGAGAGATTTTTCTAGTGTTTGATGTATGAACTAGTGGATTATTCTTATAAGAATTTGAGGTATATCAGTTTGGTATTTATGAGTAGAGATTACGATTCGTGAGTAACCTCCTTCTTTCACGTGCTCTGCACGTGTTAGATTTGGGGTGTTACATAAAGGCTATTAAGGAATGGCCTACTCCTAAAAGCGTATGTGAGGTAAAAAGTTTTCATGGTTTAGCTAGTTTTTATAGAAGATTTGTGAAAGATTTTAGCACCCTTGCTGCACTATTAACTGAAATTGTGAAGAAACATGTGGGATTTAAGTGGGGTAGTGGACAAGAAAGGGCATTTAATCTTATCAAGGATAAATTGGTTTCTGCACCATTACTTGCTTTACCTGATTTTGCTAAAACTTTTGAAATTGAGTGTGATGCTTCAGGTATAGGTATTGGAGCTGTTTTGATGCAAGAAAGGCGTCCAATTGCCTATTTTAGTGAGAAATTAAGTGGAGCAACCCTAAACTATCCTACTTATGAGAAGGAGATGTATGCATTGGTGAGAGCTTTGGAAACTTGGCAACATTATCTTCTACTTAAAGAGTTTGTTATACACACTGATCATGAGTCCTTGAAGCATTTGAAAGGGCAAGGTAAGTTGCATAAGAGACATGCCAAATGGGTTGAATTATTGAGCCATTTCCTTATGTGATCAAATAGAAACAAGGTAAGGAGAATGTGGTGGCTGATGCATTATCGAGAAGGTATGCACTTATCTCTACATTAAATGCAAAGTTGTTAGGATTTGAGTACATTAAAGAATTATATGTTAATGATCCTGATTTTGCTAATGTGTTTAATGCTTGTGAGAAAGTTGCATTTGGAAAGTTCTTTAGGCATGATGGGTTCTTATTTAGAGAGAATAAATTGTGTGTGCCATATAGTTCTTTGTGTGAATTGCTTGTGCGTGAAGCTCATGGGGGAGGTTTAATGGGACATTTTGGCATTGCAAAGACTTTAGATATTTTAAAAGAACACTTCTTTTGGCCACATATGAAACGTGATGTTGAAAGAATATGTTAGAAGTGTATCACTTGTAAAGTCTAGAGTTTTACCCCATGGATTGTATAACCCTTTACCCATCCCTAACGAACCTTGGGTTGATATTTCTATGGACTTTGTTTTGGGTTTACCTAGGTCAAAAAGGGGAAAGGATTCTGTTTTTGTTATTGTTGATAGGTTTTCAAAGATGGCACATTTCATTCTATGTCATAAAACTGATGATGCAACAAACATAGCTAATTTGTTTTTCAAGGAAATAGTCAGATTGCATGGAGTACCAAGGAGCATAGTTTCAGATCAAGATGCTAAGTTCTGAGCCACTTTTGGAAAACTTTGTGGGGTAAGTTGGGTACTTAACTTTTGTTTTCTACTACTTGTCATCCACAAACTGATGGACAAACTGAGGTTGTAAATAGAACTTTGTCCACTATGTTGCGTGCCATTATTCAAAAGAATTTGAAAACTTGGGAAGAATGTTTGCCACATGTTGAATTTGCTTACAATAGAATTGTCCATTCAGCTACTAAATTTTCACCATTTGAGATTGTATATGGTTTTAATCCATTAACTCCTTTAGATTTATTGCCGTTACCTATTGATGAGCGTGCTAGTTTGGATGGTCAAAAGAAAGCTGAATTTGTTAAGCAATTGCATGCGAAAGTACGACACAACATAGAAAAGAGGACTGAACAATATGCTACTCAAGCCAACAAAGGACGTAGCAAGTGGTTTTTCAGCCTGGAGATTGAGTTTGGGTGCATATGAGAAAGGAGACATTCCCAGCACAAAGGCGTTCAAAGTTGCTTCCAAGAGGAGATGGTCCATTTCAAGTGGTTGCACGAATCAATGACAATGCCTACAAATTGGACCTTCCTGGTGAGTATATTGTGAGTGCTACTTTTAATGTTTCTGATCTTTCTCCTTTTGATGTAGGTGAAGATTCGAGGACGAATCCTTTTGAGGAGAGGGGGAATGATGAGAACTATCAAGAGAATACCATTAAAGTTTCAAGTGACCCTTTGCACATTCATGAAGGGCCAATTACAAGAGCTAGAGCCAAAAAGATGCAAGTTGCTTTAAGTGGATTAATTGAGAAAATATGGATTGAAACTGCAATTCAAGATGCAAGACATCATGAATTGAACTTGAAGAGAAGTCAAGGCATTGTGGGCATTATTCAAGCTATTGGGCAGCCAAATACACAATTCGGATCAAATGCAGAAAGGTCAAATTTGGAATAAAACTGGTATTGATTGAGCAGGACTTAATGTGCGAGCTATATACTGTTGGAAAGATAATTAAGTTAGCTTTCCAAAGAAGTTTACAGAGTTAGATTTGGAGTTCTCTAGAAGGAGTTAGGACCAATTCATTACAGCATGTTCAGAGTTGGGATTTTCAACGACTCCTTTGTTTTTCAACTTCATTTCTTGTTTTGTTTCAAGTTTGTCAATGTGTAAGGTAAGTCTACCATCAAAGATGGTGGGCTAACATTAAGTTTGTCATGAATTTTATTGTACCATTTGTCATGAATTTTCCTTTACCATTTATCGATCAAATGCTTGATAGATTAGCAGGTCATGAATTTTATTGCTTTCTAGATGGCTACTCAGGATAAAATTAGATTCCCATAGCACCAAAAGATCAAGAGAAGACCACTTTCACTTGCCCTTTTGGCACTTTTGACCAAGTATTCCATCACTCATAAAGTGGTGACCCCATATCATCCACAAATCAGGGGCCAAGTTGAGATCTCCAATCGAGAAATAAAGCACATTTTAGAAAAGTCGGCGAGGCCCGACATAAAAGATTGGTCGTTGAGGCTCGATGGTGCATTATGGGTACATAGAACAACTTTCAAAACTCCAATTGGGATGTCACCCTACAGGCTAGTGTATGGAAAAGCTTGCCACCTACCTGTGGAACTCGAGCATTGTGCGTACTGGGCCATCAAGAAATTTAATTTTGACATACAACAAGCTGGCTCAGAAAGAAGATTACAGTTGGCAGAACTTGAAGAAATTCGCAATGATGCGTATGAAAATGCTAAGATTTACAAGCAACGAATGAAAGTCTTTCACGACAAGCAAATTATGAGAAAATCTTTCACTCCAGGTCAGAAAGTGCTTTTATTCAATTCTCGCTTGCACCTATTCCCAGGTAAGTTACGTTCTCGATGGTCTGGCACATTTACTGTTCACACTATTTTTCCACATGGGGCAATTTAAATTAAGGATCTAAAAAACGACGTCACTTTTAAAGTTGATGGTCAAAGATTAAAGCCATATCTAGAGTACCAACCATATGGAGAGGATAGCGAAATAAATCTGAGTGACCCACCAAGTTTAAATTGAGGTTTTTCTTTTCTTTTCGGTGATTTGATTTGATTTATTTCTTTTCTTTCTTTTCATTATTCTTTTGCTGATTGAAATTATTTTTGCGTAAGTGTGCTTGTTCACCCATTACAGTTCTCTCTTATCATTTTAATCATGAGACAGTACCTCATGTACATGCTTAGAACATTTCAACCTATCCAAACTCATCTCAGAAAGCAGATACAATTTTGTAAAACACATCGCATTTGGGCTTTGCAACCACCAGAGTTAGTCGTTCATGTTGAGGATTTAGAAAGCCAACTCAGAGATATTGAGAAAAGTATCTACAACAGCCAGTTGGAGCTTGAGGTAAATTCAATAAGAGGATGATTTTAGTTTGTTTTGTGTTTTTTAATTTGTTTCTCTGTTTGTGTGTTTTAGTTTGCTTTGTGTGTTTAAGTTTGTCACCCCGGTGAAGTGGCGGATAACGGTACTCTATGACAATCAAGTCGGTTACTTCAGTTTCCCATAATAACTAATATTCTGAGACGAAAGCATGGACAGAGATGAGATTTTAGTAAAGCTTCACAAACTATTCCCTTGGCTTTCTCAGAATGCCCTCCTTTCAATCTATAAAGCCCGGTCCGAACGCATGCGATTGCCCATGAAGAACGTCATACCTGCTGACATCCGCTGGTTAATCGAGGCCAAAGTACGCTTGGTAGGTGAGTTGCCTCCTAAATTTGTTGCATACATGCCTGTTTGTGCTAAAGGAAATTATGCGAGAAAACGATGAGCTCGAAGACTTTCTGTTGCTTGTCATAAGTGTCAAGAACGATATGCAATAAAAAATCATATTCTTTAGGAATGGTATCTGATAATAGGGAAGATAAGATTAAATTCATTAGGGATGGCTTGAATAAAGAGTCATTGGATAATATCCTTTTGCTCTTGAAACGCATCCCAGTGGATACGTACAAAGAGCGAGTCTCCAGTTATGGCTATTATTTGAGAAAGAACGTGCACGATACAGTGTTGGGAATCTAACTATAAACGACCATGTTTACCAGTTTGTAAGAAAACTGGATGGGAAGCCTATCCACGACCCATAGAGGGCGTTCAAGCCGTTTCTGGATGTAAAACCAGAGGAAGATGTGAGCCACAATCACAACTACCTGTAGATATCCTTTTACTTTACTGTTGTTTTATTTCATTGTTGTTTTACCATTTGCATTATTGTCTTTAATAATTCTATTTTATCATTGTTTGCTTTCTCCTTTTTACTCTTTTCTTTTTTACTCTCGAGCCATGTGCCTTACGCTTTAATTGATATATTCCTCAAACACAGCTGTGACCCATTGTCACCAAGGTTTTTAAATATAATTTTTTAGTAATATCCTAATGGCAGCTACTCCCAGTAAACAATTGAAGAACATTTGTGTGCTCTCTGGGTTTAACTATGGCAAACATAAAGAGTTCGTTGAGGCAGCCATAGATCTTGGTCGAAGAATAGCAGAGAGAAAACTGCACTTGGTGTATGGAGGAGGTGACCGAGGGTTATCCAAAATGGTCTTAGAAGCTGCTTATGTCAGAGGGAGCCAAGCGCTAGGCATCATCCCCACAATCCTAAAACCTCTGGGCTGTTTGTTTTCCTTCCAGGGGATCTTGTAACTCTTGAGGCACTAATCACATTAGCATCTTGGGCCCATCTGAACATCCACCAGAAACCCATCGGTTTGTTAAATGTCAACAATTTTTATGATGGCTTTATCGCATTTCTTCACCATGCAATAAAAAATTATTTCATTCCTTCCTCCGTGAAAAAAGTCTTTATTTGTGCACATACTGCTAATGAGCTACTTAATCTGTTACAAGCTTATCAATCAGATAATGATGGTAACGGTAGCCGCAGTAAGAAATACAAATTAGATTTAACTCTCCGCTTGTACATATTTTCTTCTGTGTTACACTACCCAGGTGATGTCTTCTAAACTCTACTCTTTTCCTTTCAAACATTGAAGACAATGTTTTGTTCTGGTTGGGAGGAGGGAATAGTTGACAATTGTGGAATATTGGTTAAGTTTTTATTAATTTTTGCTGTAAAACTAACAGTGGCTAACTTTTTTAGTAGAAGTTGGCTGAATATGGAGTTTAGTTACTCTAGAAACGCATCTTCTTAGTTTGAAAGTTAAAAACAAAAAAAAATTGTCTTATTTTCAGTGCGTTCTTTCTAACTTTTTCTTTTTGACTTCTCCTTTATAAATATACATTTTCAAAGTTTTTGAGTCGAAGATGGTTGAATATGAAGTGCAGCGACTCTAGAAACGCATCTTTTTAGTAAAAAAAAAAATCAGACATTTTTCTTTTCTATCATCTAATTAATTTTTCTGCATCATTTTTCATCTTTCTGTATGTATGTTTTCTTTTCATGTTTAGAATAGGTTGGGGGGGAAGAATGTCATTAAATAATAATAATAATAATATTTTGAATTTTGTGTGAGTTTACTGGATGACATGATGACTTTTGAATTTTAGTATTTGTATTATCTTTGGTCTTGAGTAATGTTACACCATGTTTACTATTCTACATGTTGATGTTGGAGACAAATATAAGTTGCTTGAAGGAATGCACATGTTATAATAAATTCCAAGTGAGTTTTTGAGCCTACTATTTTTCTTGGACAGTAACCCTTTTTGCCCATTCTTTATATACCTTAGCAGATTATTATTTTATATATGATCTCTAGATTTCCTTTAAGTCAACCCTCTAAAAAAAAATGTGTTGCTACATCTGAAGGTCGACCTAACTAGTAGATATGGAAGATTATTTAGAGCCTTAACAGATGATAGAAGGCCATTTTTGACCCGTTTGAGCCTTTCTAGCCATCTTTGTTGCAAAATATCCATAGTTAGCCCCTTTGAGCCTTTTATTTAAAAAAAAAGTCTTTTCTTTGTTAACTTATCATCCTGACCCACTCTAATTTGGAGTATTACCCGATGTTTTACAAGTTCCATTACCTATTCATGTTTGAGAAAAAAATATAAATAATTATTTTGTTCAGCAAAGTTGTGCCATACCAAAAAAAAAAGAGAGATACAATAATAAATAAGCAAAATGCACCTATTAAGATGTAGTGATGCATTAAAAAAAAAGAAAAAAAAAGAATAAATTGGGTTGACTAGTATTTTGTTTGAGATCGTATTATTTCTAAGGTGTTGGCATATTCTTTTCATCTTGGTGCGAGTATGTGATATTTCTTTATTATTTTCTCTCAATTTACCATTCATTGTGGTGACAATTTTTATTGGGTTTAATTTCTTTGTGAGAGTGTCACTACTACCGGTGGGATTTTGGGGTTTGACATGTCATTCTTGAAAGTGGCCTAATTACTATAGCCTACTGGACTGATGCATGTGGATGGTTGATGTGATTGTGACATTTCTTTAGACTGGAGATAATGCTTATACTTTTATTTGATTGTTGTCATTAATCTGATTGAATAAACACAATTGTTTAAAAAAAAATCATTTTTGGGTTTGAATTTTGTTTTTGCTAGCAATAAGCTGGTTGGGGGGTGTGTTTAGTGTTAGAAAGTGCATATTTATAAAGGAGAAAATCGTCATTTTATATTTTAAGTCTCACTAATATCTCTATTTTTATGTATTTATTTCTCTTGTGATTTAATTATGTGTGTTTTGTTATAATTAAGTATTTTATGTATTTTAGGGATCATAATTGTTTCAAAATGAACAAGTGATCAAACAGCAAAAAAGACATCACTTTTGAACTCGGGATGGAAAAAAACCTTAGGAGGAGCATAAAAGGAAAAATGTCACTGTTCAAATATACGGTACTGTTCGTGCATGCGGCACTGTTCATGTTACTGTTCACGACACTGGTTACATAGACGGTCCAATGACGTGGCGTTGATCGATGATGTGGCATTTAATGATGATGTGGCATCGACCGATGACGTGGCAGCACTTGATTGGAGAAAGATGTGGCATTTGGTTGCTTATGTGGCATTGACTGATGATGTGGCATTGACCGATGATGTGTCACGATCCTATTGGACTAAAATTCTTATGTACTGTTGATGGATAACGTGGCAGCATTTCAGTGGACCAAAAATCATGCGTACGGTACATGCACATACATGGCATTAATTATTATTCAAACCGCATTACTGTTCAAACCATGTGCAAACCGTGTACTGTGCAACGCGTACTGCTGACTAATGACGTAGCGCAATCTTGAGCGTCCGAACTGTTTTTAATCCGATGGCTATAATTCACTCAATGTATCTATAAAAAGGGGGCGCCCCCCTAATTTGACACCCCTGAGTTCATTTTTTAGCTTAGTTTTCTGTAATTCTTTCTTCTTCTTGTATTTTCTATGTATTTTAATAAATTTCCATTTTAGCCCTAGTTAAAAATGAGTAGCTAATTTTCTTTCAAGCTTGGGTTGAAGGTGAAGTCTCAACATGTTTCATGGGCTTAATTTGGTAAATTTATTTTCTCTTCCCCTCTAATATTTGTGGTTGTTTTGACCTTTTGTCGATAAATAGTAATAATCTTGTCTAGATACCGCCCTGGTTAAACCGGCACCCTAGTACAAGGTTATTATTATTTGGCATAATAAGCCCTTAGCACCATATTTATTTGAGCGTGGTTCATGAGGTGTGGAATCCCCCCTCATGATTTAATTGCATTAATACGGAATATTTATCCCATGGAGCATGTTGATGCAGATCCAGATACCCAAGCACGTCATTTCAATAGATTTCATTTCAATTCATTCTTGCCATTGTAATTTAAATTCTACGATAGTTTAAATTAATTTCACTACAAATCCAACCAACCCATTTAAGAAAATTAATTCTGCGCATAATTAAAATCAAGCTCCTCGTGGGATTAACACTCGTCACCGTTAATCTATTCTACAATAGATTCGTTCGCTTGCGAGTTCAATAAAATTTGCACAACAATAAACCCCAATTTATTGCTTCTTCTCCACCAATAATGCCTACTCCTTCAACTCGTTCTAAAAAAATAGGGTTTCGCGTAATAAGTTTTTGATATTCAGCAACCCCTGTTAAAAAATAATCGCAGAAATCCAAACATTTATCTATCCAACCATAGGGTAAATCAGCTGCTACTCCTCCGATACGAAAATAATTATGCATCATTCTCATACCGGTGGCAGCTTCGAACAGATCATATACTAATTCTCTTTCTCTGAAAATATAGAAGAAGGGAGTCTGTGCACCAATATCTGCCATAAAAGGGCCAAGCCATAACAGATGAGAAGCTATACGACTCAACTCCAACATAATTACTCTGATATAGCTGGCCCTTTTAGGTACGCGAATATTTCCCAACTGTTCTGGTCCATTTACAGTTATTGCTTCTGTGAACATAGTAGCTAAATAATCCCAACGGGTTACATAAGGCAGATATTGTATAATTGTTCGGTTTTCCGCAATTTTTTCCATCCCTCTGTGTAAATAACCCAATATTGGTTCACAGTCAATAACATCTTCACCGTCTAGAGTAACGATGAGACGAAGAACACCATGCATTGACGGGTGGTGAGGTCCCATATTGACTATCATAAATTCTTTTTCTTTTTCTGTAACTAGTATACTCATAGGTTTTTCCTCGATTCATTCTTACATGAATTGTTGAAAACAACAAGAAGTTCATCAACAGAAAAAATCAAATAATTCGAAATTTTTTTTTTTTTTTATTTCAAATTAACGATTTTTTGACTCCCGGATATTCAACGTACTAATTAATTCTTTATAACGTACTCTATTTTTCTTTGACAAATAAGCTAGTAGACGTTGGCGTTTTTCCAAAATTTTACGCAGACCCCTTTGAGATGAATAGTCTTTTCTGTGCAATTCTAAATGTGAAGTAAGTCTCCGGATCTGGTTGGTGAAACGAAATACTTGAAATTCAACCGATCCGCTGTTTTTTTCTTTTTTTTCTTGAACCCGAACTGAGATGAATGCATTTTTTACCATAAAACGAAACCCCTCCCCCTTCCTTTTTTAAGATGAATTTTACTGATCAGTAATAATAATACTAGTTACTTCAATTTGATATACACAATTATCTTAAGTTCGTTATGAACTTGCTAGAAAATCAATCCAATTTTCAATTTGATTAGGGATCCAAAAGGATGGATATTTCGGCAAAAGATAAAAATTTGGACCTAAAAAAAAGAGGTTCTTGATTCATTTATGGATCTAATTAATATGTTCGCCATTAATTTGGTATCTTGTATCAGACTGGAATGGAAGACAAGACATGTATACATTTCTTTGTTTTCATATCTCAAAATGGGACATGATAGATAAGAAAAGCACACTATTAACGAATTTTCAATTGTGGATACATATGGACCCTTACCATACTGAAACGACTCCCATTATTGGTATTAAACCAATACCGATTCATACAAATTAAATCTTCTAATCGAGAATTGGCCCAAATAAAGAACTTTAATTGAATTAGTTGATTTTTCTCTCTAATCCAAAACGTGGCCGCCGCCCTTTCCGTTATTAAAAAAATTTGTCTGCATACCATTTTGATTCTTCGGGTTGAAACAAATTAGGGTTCTTAATTCTCTACGACGTTTAGGGAGTAAAATATTTTCAGGAACAAGCAAATCATAATGATTTTTTTTTCTATTTCCAGTCATTTTTTGATGTTTTGCAATGAATTCATCAAAATCTTTTTTATCAACATAGCCTTTTTCTTGGTATCTTTTAGTAATTTTGCGCTTATTCTTATGAACCAATGCAATACCTACGGTTTGATATAGAAAAAATTGCCCATCATTTTTTACAGACAAACGACGGGGTTCGATAATAAGCATTCCCCCTTTCGTCAATTCTTTAAGAGCGAAATTATTCTTAGTGATCAAAATAGGCAGACTAATTTCTCCCCCTTGAATAGAGGCTATAGTAACGTCGCTAGGATTTATTAGTCGAACCAGGTGACAGTAAACTTTCATATCATTGAGTACTTTTTCTCTGAAAGAAACAGCACCCCTCCATCGTAACTGCAAACACAAATATCTTTTTAGGAAGAAATCGAGCTGTACTTCGGTTTCTCTTTTGTATTGCTTTTTCTTTATACGGGTTTTCATGTCCGATCCCGTATAATTTTCTTCACCATCTTTTTCTTGGTTTGAGAGAACTGATCCAAGAATTCCTTGCTTTTGTGCATCCGATCTCGGAGTTCCTTGGTCTGCGAGTTCGTTTTCTTCTTTACTTTGATTCGATAATTCAAGATATTCTTTTTGAGTAGGTGATATAAAAAGATCCGCCTCTTTCTTTCCGGTTCTATTTTTCTTACTATTTCCATTAAAATTGAAAAGAAGTAATTTGATTGGTATAATCCAGGGTTTCGTTCTATATGCATTAAAAAGTAGTACAAATTCTGGGAAGAACCAAGACTCCGGGTTTGATATAGGACAACTTAGTATTTCTTCATTCATTCCCATCCAATCACAAAAGAACCCCTTTTGAGTGGATGGGTTAATTTCTTCATCTTGATGAATTGTAAGATAAAAAGGGACTCTGTTATTAATTGCATCAATTTTTTGATAATTATTAGACCCAATCCTAGTATTTTGATTACTGCTGGTACCAGTATCCATATCAACCCAGGCTTCCATATTGGCCTTATTTCTAAGACAAAAATTAAGAATTTTCCAATCAAAATATTTTCTATACAAGAATTTTTCCATATCCATAATATCATCTTCCCCTATATAATTATTGATAGAGATACTTCCCAGCATAGCCAACAATTTTCCTTTCTTTCTATTGTAATTAGAATAATACTCGTCATTATTATTTACTTGGACTAGTGATCTATCAATATATGAGTCTTTCTTATCTTCATAATTAATCGATTTATATGATAAAAGATCATATCTATAGTGTTTTTTAAAATTCGATTTTTGATTACGTAATAGGTCTGCTTCAAAAAAATGTTGTTTTTCGCAATGAGTTAATCCATTTTTTTCATACGAATCTCTTTTAATTAAATCTTTATTTTGAGCCATACAGTGTTGATTGGCTCTATTTCTCCATTCTTGTGGTACTAATTTAGCCCATTTAATCCGAGATAAATCATATTGATAATGCCCGCTTAACCAGTGTTTTCGTGGATTCCTTCCAAAATTCCAAAGGGGTTTATGTCTTAATTGGTAATTAAAGATTCCGTGTTTTTCAAAAAAATCTTTTATTTCATTCTTAAGAAATAGAGATGTTCCGTGATATTGAAGAACGGGTCTTAAATTATAAAAGTTCAAAATTGGGACTTGTAATAATTTGTAAAATACATATGCTTGTGATTGTGAAAAAGATGATAAATTACAAGAAATCTTTGAATTCTTAGAAATCGATTTTTGGATAGTCGAAAAAATTCTATTTTGATTTGTTTTATTAATTCTTTCGGGATTTGCTTCATTATTGTGGATGTTTTTCTCAATAATTTTCATTTTTTTTCTTGTTGATTCACGAAAAGGTTTTGTATTGATTCTTGGAATAGTAAGGGTAGATAGAAAAATATTTCTGTATATCTTTTCAATGACAAATTTTAGAAACAAATAGGATTTACGGATTAATCGAGCATTTCTTTTTTTTAATATCCGCCAAATCCTTTTTGATGGGTCTAATATTTTAACAGAAGAAGTTGGTTTGTTCGAACTAATATTTGTTTCTTGAGTTAGCGATCCTTTTTTCTTTTCTTTTGTAATTATATATATTTTATTTCTGATTCTGCTTGTTCTATTAGTCAGATCTTTCATTTTTTTTTCGGTCCGGGATAATTTCGTCCAATCCATAGATGCAATTTCAATAGATGGTTCGTGAATCATCTGCTTACTGATTATCGAATTTTTTTGAGTTTCCCTCAATTTCTCGATTTCTCTCAAGTTTATTTTCGAAAGTTCTTT
>JASUUH010000231.1:600000-782500 GCA_030449925.1 Citropsis articulata | reverse complement strand
CCGCTGGCATGAACACAATAGAAATCTTTAATAACAGGCCCAAGAGTACCGCTCCTCAAGACCTGCATCCGTCTCAGAGATGCATTGTCCTGTAGTGGGAATTCTCAGCTGTAGAGGTTGCTGAGTCATATGCTTGAGATGCTGGACAGCTGTTGTCTGCTCAGAACCCCATGGTGGGGCTGCTTTCTTTAGCATCCTTGACAACTTCGAGGTACGAACTGCAATTTGTGGTAAAAAGTCTCGGAGATAGTTGACAATCCCGAGGAATTGTTGAAGCATGGGTTCTGGACTTTTTGTATAGACATTCATAAAAAACCTAAAAAGGAATTTTCGGGCAAAGTCCTGAATCTGGTGGAGAGAAGTGAAAGTCATATTGAGGGGGAATGACTTTTGAGTGAGAGAATGGTTTGGTAGGGATGAGACCATTGCGATAAAAGGAATATGACCCAAAGTGTGAATAAGGGAGATTCTTTTAGAGTGTCTAGCAAGAAGGTCAGAAATGAGATTTTTACTGCCTTTGATATGTTGAACTGAAAAATCATACCTGGAGAACCAGGTTTTAAGGCGGAGAAGATGCTTGTCTGGTAGCACCTTATTTTTAAATTCCATAATTTTCGGGAAAGAAGAGTTGTCTAATCTGACAATAAAGTTGTGCCCGATGAGATGGAATTCAAACTTCTGGATGCCATATTTGACGGCCAGAATCTCTTTGTAGATCACATGGTAATGCTTTTCAACATCTTTTAATTAACCGCTGGCATGAACACAATAGAAATCTTTTCCATCGATGTGCTCCAAGAGTACTGCTCCCCAGTACTCGTCACTGGCATCTGTCTGTAGGATGCATTGTCCTGTAGTGGGAATTCTCAGCTGTAGAGGTTGCTGAGTCATATGCTTGAGATGCTGGACAGCTGTTGTCTGCTCAGATCCCCATGGTGGGGCCGCTTTATTTAGCATCCTTGACAACTTCGAGGTACGAACTGTAATTTGCGGTAAAAAGTCTCGGAGATAGTTGACAATCCCGAAGAATTGTTGAATTTGCTTGCAGGTTAGGTGAGAGTCTGGAAAATGCAATAATTCTTGTGCAAGGTGGGGTCCAGGATGATAGTTACCATCTTGGATTATCATGCCAAGATATTCAATGGAAGTCTGGCCCACCTGTGACTTTTTCTCGGACATCATGACTCTATGTGCTTCTACTACTGACAGGAACTGATCAAGGAGTCGGTTATATGAATCATGATCCTTGGAAAACAACAAAAAATCATCAATGTAGATGAGGGCTTTTTCAAGGATAGGTTGGAAAGTCTTGACCATAGCCTTTTGAAAAAGTGATGGTGCCACTTTCAAGCCAGTGGCATCACCGTCCCACCGATAGTGGGCATCGGGAATATGTATATGCTTTAGGTCGATCATCAGGATGAATACCAATTTGCCAAAATCCTGATTTCAAATCAAACTTTGAGAACACCTTTGCGCGTTGGAGATGAACGAACAAATACTGAATCTTTGGCAAAGGGAACTTATCATCTTTGAGAAAACCATTAAGGGGTTGGTAGTCTTTGACTAGTCATTTCTTACCCCGAACAATTTCAGAACGTTTCTCAGCATAGAATGCTTGACAAGCCTAATCAGAATGTGTGGGCTCAATAAGACCTTGCGCCAGGAGCTGTTGGCATTCAGCTTGTGCAAGTTTCAGATCTGAGGGCGTCATGCCCGGGTGTGTGGCCTTTGTAGGGTTCACATCTTCATTAAGTTTGAAGGGAAGCTTAACAAAGAACTGAGGGTTTTTCCACAAAGGAAAAGGATGGGTGAATTGCCGATGATTTTCAGGATAAAACGGCAGGAACTTGGTTTTGAAAGACTCATAGGGTGAGGAGACATCAGAAATTGAGTATATCCTCAAAGTGTCATTATAAGGTAGGAACTGTTGCTTGTACCTGATACCTTTGGAGGAGACATTTAACTTGTGGATAAGTTGTAGAACATCAAAACCTATAAGGAGGTATTTATCATGAAGGGAATAACCTATGACATTTATCCAGAGAACACAATCTGGAAAGAATTGGATACCAATGGGTTTTTTGTTAAGCAGGTGTGTATGAAAATGTTCACCATTAGCAGCTTTAAAGAGCTGACTATGGCTTTTCCAAAACTCTGGAGGGAGTATAGATGGGTTACATCGTGTTCGAACCAAGACTAACGAATCCTATAACTGAGATAGGCTTGGCATATTTGGAAGGAAGGATACTGATTTGTATGGATGGAAGAGATCGTTGCATAGGACTGACATGCTTGATGTGATGGATAGTTGCAACGTCCTCAAGAACAGAATCAGAATCAGAGTCAGAAGACTCATTCTGATCTTCAGCGAGCATGAAGACTGTTTCTTCATCATAAGCATCTTGTTCAAAAAACAGGGATTCAATATCATCATCCTCAGAGAGAGGAGAGACTGTGTTGACATGCTGAAGAAGTATGGCTGATTTTACTGGGTTGTTAGGGCAAGATCTAGCAAAGTGCCCTTTTCTTTTGCAAATGAAACACCTGGAATCTTTCTGTTGCCGGGTGTTGATAGTTTTCTTCTTGAAAAACCGGTAGGTTTGTTTAGGTTTTGAAGAACGGTGTCTGGAAGAGTGTTTGGGTTTAGAGAACTTATGGAAATGGGACTTTTTCTTGAATCTTCCTTGTATTTGATTGCAAGATGAGGTGTTTTGTATGCACTCTTGAAGGGTTCCTTCTTTACCATAAAATCTTTGAAAACCTTTCTCTGCTCGCAAAGCTTTTCAAGACAAGAGACAACAATCTGATAGACGTTACCGAGAGTAAGATCATCCAAGTTTATCTGGTAGGAGTTCAGATGTCTCTGAATGTCTGGCAAAATCTCTTTGGGAAGAGACTGAACCAAGACATGTTTAAGGGAGTTGTCGTTAAAACTATTCAGCCTGTAGTACAAGGTTGTCATTCTTTTGTAGTGCTTATCAAGATCTTTAATCCTTAATGAACAGCACTCCATCTGATGGAATTCATATCTAGCAGATTCTTGTGCTAGATTTGGTTCTCCAAAAAACTGATTGTAAACAATCTCTAGGACTTGTGGAACAGTTGCCTGATATAACTGGAGCTGTCTGTATTCACCGATACTTAGGAACCAATCACGAAGAGATCCTAAGAATCTTGAGAAGAATTCTTTAATAACATTATAACTTTCGGCTCCAGGTTTTGCCATCTGAAGATCAAGCCAAATAGCAAGCTCTTGGAATCTATGGAACCATTTGACTTTAGGAACATCATCAAATTTAAACCATGGCCCATTAGATGGTTTAGAACTTGAATTAGACTGTGTTGGAGGCGCATCATGAACTGGAGGCATGCGCATCTCTTCAGGCTCATCTTCATCAAGAGGTTCACTGGGATGAAAATCCTCAGGAGTTTGAGGATCATTGGATGTGGATGGTTGTGCCATAAGAACATTAGAAATTTCCATATTTTCCCTTTAATCTGCGTAAGATACAACCGATTCTCTGGAGAAGAAGACTCGTGAGATGGATTCAAATCAACTGAGAGATCAACATCTTCTTCTCGAACTATAAGACACTGCAGAGCTGATGTATAGCTCTTTATCTTGGATGGTCCGATAGGTTCAGAATAGGTCGAAAGTATTCGTATTCTTTGAGGAGAAGGGGTAGAATTGTCTCAAAGATAGCCCTGTGTGTGAACCGCTTCAAGATAGGTGTATGTGCGCGGGCGTCGTGGCTCAGAGCCGTCGAGGTCTAGACATGGGCACAGTGCCTCAGGTGATGGCCTCAAGGCATAGGTTGATCAGATGGCCTCGAGGAGTGTTTGTACATGTTTCGAGACACACCAAAAATCGGTAACTCTTGGGTTTTTTACCGAGGAAGGAGGTCGATAGTGTCAAAGTATGGTGTAGAATGTAAAGGTTTAAGATGACCACCAAACAAGGACTATTGTTGACCTTGTTTCTCAAAGATCAATTCTTTCAAGCTTTGCCTTGTCGTTCGATCTCACTACTGGGTGAACTTTGGACCCAAATACAGTCAATCATGGTATGTAGCTCTATGTCCAGCCTAACAATTCCATGGAGGTTGTGATATAAATAATCCATCATTGCACGAAATAAGATCAACCTTCTTGTGAGTTGTCCGACTTGTGCTTGAACGCTCTCCATCCCGTGTCAAGAGATTCCGTGATTACATTACGGCTCGCATTCTGGTTTGCCGCTAAGCACTTGTCGCATCTGCTGGTTCCTCAAACCGCCCGGAGGAGAGAACAGTAGGATCGACATATGGTTTGGAAACCACTGGATTGTGGATCTGCTTTGTTTTCCCAAGGAACCGACTTTGGTAAGAACTAGATCCAATCATAAACAGTTGGAATAGGGCTCATGGATGTAAGTAGGTTGTTAACTCACGCCATGTTCGAGGTATCGAGACTTGAGAGGATAGGACAACAGGGTTGTAGTCTCACCGAGTGAAATCGGTTCATCATCCGATGAAGCGATCGTGGAGGTTTACAGTGAACCTCGCTTGAGCTTTTCTTTTACTCCCGCGTCTGAGATCGATTCCCAGTCTTCATCATCAGATTCATCATCCTGGCATGGACAGCCGGGATCACATATGTAAGCACCTGGAACATCCCATATGAAATGGCCTTGCACCTTGTTAGGGTACACAGGATAGCCATTAGAGGTGAAACTGTGAATGAGAAGTTTTTCTTGAGCTGTCTGAACAGCAGATATCATAACAGTGTATGAAAAAGAAGTTCTGGGAGGTTGACTTTCAGGGGGTTGGAAGGTCATCTGGACAGTATCGTCTAGCCTTTTTTCATATTGGGCGTCTAAAGTCTGGATTGGTTGGGAATTCTGGTGGAATTTCTCATAGTTGGAAAGCCATTCCAACGGCATCAACTTGAGAAGTTCGGCTTTTTCTATTTGTTTGGGGATTTGAACAATGGTTGGTATGGTTTCATTGTCGGCTAAGATCATGAGGGTATCTATGGAAGAGTAAGGAGTTGGAAGGTCAAGAGCATGGTTTTGAAGTCTATAAACCAGCTGGCCACTTGCTCAGCAGCTTGGATCTGGATTTGGACTTTCAAGGTCTTGGAAAGGTTGGGATCCTCTAGGGATAGGTTAAAGTTTGGGTAAAAGGTGAGAAGTACACTACCTGCATGAAGGGTGTAAGAACAGTACCAATAACAGCATGTTGGTACTGTTTAAATCTAGTATCCATGAGAGCCATTCTTATGTGACCGGCAAGCCTTTTCTGCCATGAAGCGTTAAGATCATACGTACTCCCCCGAGGTGAAGGCGAGTATAACCTTCACGTTTCCAATTGGTAATTAGCTCATCTGAAATTTCAAAGCTTACATACTGCTCTGCTTGTGTTGCTTGCAAAGCACATTGATCAAGTCTAGAAGACTGTACATATTCTTTAGGAGTAGGACGTCTAGAAGTGACAATAGACCGGATAGATCTAATTACATAATTAGGACGGTGATAGAGTTTGTAGGGACTAATAAGAGGTAGGGAAGACTCATAAATTTGTACAGAGTCAGGAACATAGGAATATTCAACAAGGTTTTCTATCTTATTGGATAGATGTTTTGTACAAGATCTAGGAAGGGATAAAGGTGAGGATATGGAGACCGAAGTCTCTAAAGCTTGAGAGCTTGAACTCGAACACATGAGTATCAAAATATCTTTCTATTCCTATTCTTCTTCTTCATATCACAGATCTTCTATCATACCACTTTCTTCACGAGGGGTGGTGTGACTCGCTGTTAGCCAATCGAACAAATCGTTAGGCTTTGATATACTTGTTGTTCAAATATATGTTGATGATATTATCTTTGGTTTTACTAATGAGTCTTTGTGCAAGGAATTTTCGTCATGTATGAGTAAGGAGTTTGAAATAAGCATGATGGGGGAGTTGAAGTATTTCCTTGGACTGCAAATAAAACAAAATAATGAAGGAATCTTTATAAATCAAGCCACGTATGTGAAAGACTTACTCAAGAGGTTTGGAATTGATGACTCAAACACCAAAAGCACTCAAAAGAGTACAACAATCAAGCTGATGAGAACTATCAAGAGAATACCATTAAAGCTTCAAGTGACCCTTTGCACATTTATGAAGGCCCAATTACAAGAGCTAGAGCCAAAAAGATGCAAGCTGCTTTAAATGGATTAATTGAGAAAATATGGATTGAAACTGCAATTCAAGATGCAAGACATCATGAATTGGGCTTGAAGAGAAGTCAAGGCATTGTGGGCATTATTCAAGCTATTGGGCAGCCAAATACACAATTCAGATCAAATGCAGAAAGGTCAAATTCGGAATAAAACTGGTATTGATTGAGCTGGAATTAATGTGCAAGCTATATGTTCTCTAGAAAGAGTTATGACCAATTCATTACAGCATGTTCAGGCTTGGGATTTTCAACGACTCCTTTATTTTTTAACTTCATTTGTTGTTTTGTTTCAAGTTTGTCAATGTGTAAGGTAAGTCTACCATCAATGATGGTGGGCTAACATTAAGTTTGTCAATGATAGCATTAATTATGGTAGGCTAGGATTAAGTTTGTCAATGATAACATTAATTATGGTGGGTTGGTGAAGACTTTTGAAGCATGCTTTGACAAACTTATCCTTGGAGGGTTGTTCCAATGTTTTCATTTATATTTTTTGGATTTTGGGTCTCTATTAGTCTATTTAAACTCAGCAACCTTGCTATGTAAGACAATTAGAGATTAACGTTATAAAGAATTATTCTTTCTTTGGTTTTTTTTAGAACTACTAAACTTATCAAGAATTTGCATTCTTGTGGTGTTCCAAATCTAGACTTATCACTCACCTTCTCATCTACATCTTGAGTGTGGAGTCAATATCATTCTCGATACCTTTGGTTCATGTTTTCTTAAGCATTGGGTCAAGGTTTTGTTTCTCTTAAATCTATTTAGAACTTTCTTGGGAAGTTGAAACTTCAAATTAAGTGTTGGTCTCAAAGTTTCAATGTAGGATTCACATCACAACTTCTATTTGACCATCAGTTTGAGGGTGACAAGTAGTTGAAAACAACAACTTAGTTTCTAACTTAGCCCATAATGTTTTCCAAAAGTAACATAAAAACTTAACATCCCTATCAGAAATAATTGTCCTGGGCCCTAAGGAATAAATCGGCGACATTAGAAGCATCTTCTGTTTTGCGCCATAGAATAAATGTGCCATCTTTGAAAATCTATCTACAACCACAAAAATTGAGTCTTTCCCTTGTTTAAACCCATGTAAACCAAGCACAAAATCCATCGAAACATCAGTCCAAGGTGCATTAGGTATTAGCAAAGGGGTATATAAGCCATAAAGTTGGACCTTTGAATTATTGGTAGTAAGAGAGAAAACCTAGGATACGACTTTCCGAGAAAATCATATCAAACATGGCTTCAACCTCTAGTTCAACATCACAGTTGTCTCCAGTTTCGTTATCATCTACTCTTCGTCTTCCAGAGTCTTGTAAAAAACAGTTAGCATCTAAAATAGAAAACCTTGTTGAGTATTTGTATATACCAGAGTCTGCACAAATAGAGTCTAGTCTACCTCTTATGAGTCCTTATGAGTTGTACAAACATCCCGGTAATACCCGTAGTGTAAAAACCCTACTCTTAAGGCGTAGAAGTCTTCCAAAAGAGTACATACAGTCTTCCAGATTAGATCAGTGTTCTCTTCAGTCTGCTTCTGCTGAACAGTATGTAACCCTAGAAATTCCAGATACTCTAATCTCCCAGTGGAAAAGAGAGGAATATTCTCATCTTCATCTTGGAGGAATCCGAATGATTCTCACTTTACATGGACGAAAAGGTCTTCCAGTTACTGCCAGAATTGCCTTGCTTGACACTCGTTTCAAGCAGTACCAGCATGCAGTGATCGGAACAGTTCTCACAACTCTCAACGCAGGAAGCGTTCTTCTCACCTTTTATCCAAACTTCAACTTTTCCCTTGATGATCCAAACCTCTCAAAAGCTCTCAAAGTACAGATCCAGATCCAGGGAGCAGAACAGTCAGCTACCTCAAAGATCGCAACCTTGCACCATCAGTTGGTCTATCGCTTGCAAAACCATGCGTTAGATTTGCCAACTCCTCAAGCATCCTCTGATGCTTTGATGATCTTAGCTGATACAGAATCCACCCCGACAATAATCCAAATACCCAGACAGATCCCAAAGAATGAACTGCAGCAACTCATGCCTCTTGAATGGATTTCTAACTATGAGAAATTCGATCAAAACACAGAACCAGTTTAAGCAAACAAGCCTCCTTTGAACGGTGTCTTGATGGCACCGTCAAAACAATTTTTCAAGCTCCAACTCCGGATGAACCCCCGGAACCTCACAGGTTGTCTTACACGATGATGATCCAGTCCGTCAAAACCAAGCAAGAAAAGAAAATTCCCATTTGGGATTTAACGCTGATGGCTATCCAGTTTACACGGATAAGATCAACGGTCATTTCATATAGGATACTAACTCCCGTATGTGTGATCTAGGTTGTCCCTGCGGGGATGACATTTATTCTGATGACAAGGATTTTGAAATCATGCGCAGGAGAAGAAAGAAAATAGAAAAGCCTTGCTTTGCCAAAACACCCTGAAAACCTACACCTCCATCAGACCCAGATGATAAATCTCGCCCTCGTTCTTTACCCATCCTCATAGATTTATCAGAACCAAAAGATTCTCCTGAATCACCTGAACCACCCACGGTACCCATACAGAATAAACCGTCCAAAGCCTTGAAAAAAGAAAAAAGGTGTAGCTTGATGGTATCACCTCCCCAATTAACCCAAACATCACCAGTCCAGTCCTGCATGATGTTTTCTACATCTGCCATATTCTCATCAGGCCATGCTGAACCTCTCAAGCAATATGAGCAAGTCCTAAATTGGCAAACACAGAATGCCTTGCAAAATATTGGTCAAAAGATTGAAAGGGTTTCGACCCAGGTCAACAGAACGAATAGCAAAGTCAGTGCTATGACATCTCAATTAGACCAGATATACCTCAATCTGCAAAACAGAATCACCTAGTTGGATATTGATCTCAGATCAATGATCAACAACAACATTTGGGGTCCTGAATTCAATCAGAAAGAAGCAGAGATCAGAAGATTAAAAGCTGAACTATCCAGAATTGAAGCTGATAGACAACAACAGTTTCAACCGTCCCTGTTTACCCAGTCTCAACCAATCTCAGTTTCACCTCCACTCTTCAGCACCGATCAACCCTTTTACCAACAGTCAACTGCACCCATCGACCCAACCAAGTTTTTTGGCTTGTCTCAAGCTACTCGCTTGTTTCAAGAAAGGCAACAACAACAGCAACAGAAACAAGATGTTAAAATCAAAAACCCCAAAGAACGGTCTCCCAAACACAGTCACACCCAACAAACATCAACCTTTACCCAGCCAACCTACGCACAACCGGAACCATCTATACCACCTGTTGTATCAAGTTCCACATCTTCAATACCAGGTCTCACATCATCACATGTTTCCCCACAGATCATTCCTGAATGCATCCCAGAACAACCTCAACCAACCCAAAAGGATAAACAACCCCTTCACCAGTTTCACATATCCTCCCAAATCAAACCTGTTGAGTCAGTTTCTATTCCTGAACCAGTCTTAACTTCAAAAACTGAAACTACCAGCTCAGAAACACTCTCAAGTTCAGATCATGAGCATACAGATCAGTTTGTTTCACCAACAGACCATTCTATATCTTCTGCTTATATCTCATCTTCGGATGAAGAATCCCAGCTTGTAGATATTTCAAAGCTAGTCTTGATGGCCCAGACTACAAATGATCAAGCTGAATCTTCCACTAGAAGAACTACTCTTATCGTAGATCCTAGTATCTAGTGACGAAGAAACTGCTGAACAGAGCAGCACAACTCAGACTGCTCTTCCACCTCCTATTCAAACTCCTCAGGCTTCCAATAGCAATTCAAATTCATCATCATTTCATTGGTTTACCTTTGATGATATTCCCAAACATAAATGGACAGAAAGATTGCATGAATTTGCTGCATGGATTGATTTGCAAATGTCCAGTCCAAATGCTGATTCCCAAAGTGTCCTGAAAGAATTCAATTCTCGTTTCACAGGTTCCTTACGAGAATGGTATGAAAGCCTCGGAGATTATCGCCAACTCCAATTTCTCCAATCAGTCCCAGGAGCTGCACTTTTCTCCATCTATGATCAGTTCATAGGTGATCCTAGAGCTGTAGTTGACACAGCTAGGAATGAGTACTATCAAATGAAATGTTGCTCTCTCGAGAAGAAGCATATGGATGTTCACTACAAAAGAATGAGCATGTTGTTCTACAAGCTCAATGGATTTAACGATCCATCTCTTAAGCATGCCTTCATTGCTTGTCTTCCAGAAGAACTCCATCCTGATATTCAAAGACACTTCACTCAGAATAATCTTCCAATTGAAAGCATCTCTCTTGGAAAGATTTATCAGATTGCCCTGCAATGTCTTGACAGGAAGTGTGATCAAAAGAAATTCTTCGAGGAGCTAATTGAAGAAAAAGCAACATATGCAAAGGCTTGCAAGAAGCCTTCTTACCTGGAAATCATGTGCAAAGACAAAAAGAAGTGCACTTGTCTAACCAAAAAGAAAAAGCATTTCCAGAAGTTCCCTAAACACTATCCTCACCATCACCGGTCTTCCAAAAAGCCAAAAAAACATTACCGTTTCTTCCGTAGAAAAGACCCATTCACCAAAAACCAAAACCCATCTCGTAAAGATGTCATTACATATGCAAAAAGAAAGGTCATTTTGCCAAACATTGTACGAATAAGCTAAATCGCCAGTCGATCCAAAGATCTTCACCACAAATCATATCGAAAGTGATGATATTGAGTCCAACTTCATTTTAGCAGAGTCCGGTCAAGATTATTCCAGTCCAGACACAGATGACTCATCTGATACAGAACCCATTCATAATATCTACCAGGCCTAAAGCGGTCTGAATTAGTCCGAGGAAAGAAAAGACTTGTCATTGATTATCAACCCTTAAATGCTTTTCTAAGGGATGATAAGTTTCCCCTTCCAAAGATCCAGTCTTTGTTCATACACCTAAGCCGAGCCAAGATATTCTCAAAATTTGATCTCAAATCAGGCTTTTGGCAATTAGGCATCCATCATCAAGATCCGGCCAAAACTGCATTTTGCATACCCAATGCCCATTATCAATGGACTGTCATGCCATTTGGTTTTAAAGTGGCACCATCCCTGTTCCAAAAGTCCATGATAAAAATATTCCAGCCCATACTGCATAGTGCATTGATTTACATTGACGACATTTTGTTGTTTTCATGCATCACCAAAGCGCATCAAAGAAGTTACTCACAGAGTTCTACACTCTCATCCAGCATTATGGCATCATGTTGTCAGAAAAGAAAAGTACCATTGCTCAGTCTTCCATCAACTTTCTTGGAATGACAATTCATGATGGTCATTACATGCCAGAACCGCACATTGCACAAGAATTGATAAAGTTTCCAGATGTCAATCTCACAAAGAAACAAATCCAACAGTTTCTTGGCATCATCAATTATCGGCGAGACTTTATTCCTAAAGTCGCGGTCCATACCAGCCAGCTATCAAAGTTATTGAGAAAGAATGCACCCCCATGGGGTCCTCTGCAAACAACAGCTCAAACAGATGGCTCAAGAAATTACACTGCACCTTTATCCAAAGGATTGCCACCTTGCTACAAGCCGCACTCCATCACATCGCAACCTCTGTCTCCTAAAAAATCCAAAGTCCACAGAAGAAATCGTGCCTATAAATTCAACCCAGGCATCAGCCACCACCATCATCTTTCTTCTGAAAACCAATTTCTCATCTGGCGCTTCACTACTCCTTTCCCTTCAAAAATGAGTTCCAACAAGCAATTGCTTGACACCTCTACTTTAAGCCTCATGACCTTCATCCAATGGCTACCTGAAGAACTCTAGAACTTCATCTTCCAAAAAGTCATAGACCACAAATGTGACTTTAACAATCAAAACCTTACATGGCGACTATAGTCTTTGATGGCCATACAAGAGTTCAGGCCAACTCAGAATGAGCTATGTCAACAACCTTTCAACCCTCATCCAAATCCAGACCAGATGCATCAGCTTATCTTTAAGCTCATAGTTACCTTCTATCATGTAGTTGATGAACACTCCAGTTGGGGCCATTATGTCATCTCTGACATCACCCCGCAAGCTTACTACATTTTCTGGTACGGTAAAGGAAAATGGTTTGACAGAATGTTCACCTCCATCTTCAAGAATCCTTTGACTCTTGAACTCATAACCGGAGATCAAATACAGCACCCTACTATCATAATTGTCAAACTCACTGACATATGGGGTAGGTACAAGAAACCCATGGTCAAACCCATTCTTCATCATCATGACTGTGAATCCTTTCATCCAATGTGGGAACAATGCCTTACAGCTAGAAATGCAATTGCAAAGGAATACGGTACTACTCCTACATATACAGACCACAGTCCTTTCTCCCCTGACATCCAGATAACTCCAGATCTTTATTTCAAAGAAGAAATAAGAAATCACAAGCTCCATTCAGACAGAGACAAGGTCACCATCCTCCAGCATATATATGATCTCTACCTTCACAGACATGGAAAAACTCAGAACCAATATACTGATGTCCACCAATGGCCACAGCCTTGGATCCACTCCGAATCAGACTCAGACACCTTAGTTTCGTCATATGACACCATCTCCCTTTGATTTCCGTCCACTCCTTAGCATCCGGGAATCACGGCTTTTTAGTTTGTCATCAAGTGTGTTTTAGCATAATGATGGTTGTAGCTTTTACTTTTACTTTTGCTTTTGTAAAAGTTGCTTTAAGCTTTTGTTTGTTTATGCTTTATCTTTTGTAAAAGATACTTTTGCTTTTGCAAAAGGAATCTTTAGCTTTAGCTTTATCTTTTGCTTTTACTTTAATCATGGTTGTTTTAATCATGATGTTCAGGATAAGGGTCCTGTCTTATCCTTTTAAGCTTTTTTTGCCTATATAAGCTAAGTTCTAGCGTTGTAATGGAGGAGGCAAGAAAAAATAAAAAAGAAGAATCGAAATGTTTGTGTAAAAACTCTCTTTCTCTGGAAAGTCCTCTAAGGTTTATCTCTTCACTCCATAGTTCTAAGAGTTGTTTGCTTCTTCCTATAAACCGAGTATGCTCTACACTTGCCTCTCTGAGGATCTTGTCTATCAGAAAAGTTTGGAATCTCTTTGCTAAAAGTCTGTCCAGATTCTAGAAAACCGAGTAAGGTCTGAACACCCCAATAGTTCGTCCACCAAAGAGGTTAAGACCAGGAGGGTCGTGAGAACCTCGTCAGGATGATTACCGAGGGTCAACAGACTCCAATTGTCTATCTAGACTCCAATTGTCTATCTAGATCGATAGGGATAGAGCGAGTAAGCACACCAGTGTTCCTGTAATTCCGCGATTGTGTCTTTTGTAGACGCCCCGTGGTATCAGAGCAATCAGTTTGCTTTGCCTACCATACTCAGTCAGTGGTATCAGAGCAAGGGACACATTTACGATAAAGTCTCTTAACATCTCATTTCATATGTGGCCAATAGAAGCGTTCCTGTAAAACTGCTCAAGTCTTACAACACTAAAATCATGGTCATTAGCATTCAATTCCTTAATACGTTCAAATCGAAGTAGTTTAGCATTAAATGTCGAGATTAAGGTATACCGGCAAGAAAGTACATCTGCAACAATGTTTTCCTTACGTTGCTTCTAACGAATGACATATAGAAATGTCTCTATGAATTCTACCTATCGAGCATGCCTATTATTTAGCTTGTGTTGGCCTTTAAGGTGTTTTAAGGACTCATGATCGGTGTAAATCACGAACTCCCTAGGCCATAGATAGTGTTGCCATGTTTCTAAACCTCGAACCAATGCATACAACTCGTTCTCGTAAGTAGGGTAGTTTAAGGCTGCCCTACTCAATTTTTCACTAAAGTAAGTAATTGGTCGTCCCTCCTGCGATAGGACTGCACCAATACCTATACCAATACCTGATGCATTGCATTCAATTTTAAATAATTTATTAAAGTTAGGCAAACAAAATAAGGGAGCATTAGTTAGCTTTCGCTTGATTATTTGAAATGCATTCTCTTGTGCTTCTCCCCACTTGAATCCAACATCTTTTTTTATTACTCCAGTAAGCAATGTGGAGAATGTGCTAAAGTCTTTCACAAATCGTCGGTAGAAACTAGCGAGCCCATGAAAGCTTCTCACATTACTTACACTTGTAGGACTCGGCCACTCTTGGATTGCACGTACCTTTTCCTCATCAACTATATACCCTGTGCACTCACAACAAATCCTAAAAACATAAATTTATCGATGCAAAAAGTACACTTCAATTACATCTAAAATAGATTTCAAATGTACTACATGATCGTTAATGTTTTTGCTATAATTGAGGATATCATCAAAATAAATAACAAACTTGCCAATAAAATCTCACAAGATATGATTCATAAGTCTCATAAAAGTGCTCGGGCATTAGTTAGACCAAAAGGCATGACTAACCATTCATACAAACCATATTTTGTTCATTCATCTCCTTCTTTTATTCTAATCCAATGATATCCACTTTTCAAATCAATTTTGGAAAATACACAAGACCCATGTAATTCATCAAGCATATCATATAGGCTAGGAATAGGATCTCAATATTTTATTGTTAAGCCATTAGTCAACACACATCCTCCATATCCCATTTTTCTTAGGAACTAATAAAATAGAAATTGCACATAGACTCATGCTTTCTCTCACGTACCCTTTTTCCATTAATTTATTAACCTACTTTTGAAGTTCCTTGGTCTCCTTCGAGTTGCTCCTATATTTGGAATAGTTGCACGGGGCACAAAATAAATTTGCTGCTCAATCCCTCGGATTGGAGGTAAACCATATACGGTGGCTTGTTAGTAGGGTCAAATTACCATTTATAGAACTAGGCAAAGTAGGGTCAAGTTCGTTAGTGTTTAAAAATGCCTCTCTGTCCAAAGAACATTCATCAATTGATTTGAAAACAACTCTTTTCTTATCTCACGGGCTCTCGCGTAGAAATTCTTTTGTTTTCTACTTGATTTTCGCTCAATGGCCTCATTTTTCTTTTTCTCTCACATTTTCCTCGACCTCTTTTTGAATTTCGCTATCATTTTCTCTTTTTTTTCTTTTGCTCACTCCCTCTCTGTAGGCTCACTTGGTCTCTATAAACCTACTTTGGTGTTAATAGAACAAGAGTGATGTTACGTTGATTAATTACAAATGAATATTTGTTGGCGAAGCCATCATGCTTCACATGTCTGTCGAATTGCCAAGGCCGCCCAAGTAACAAGTGTCCAGCCTACATTGGTACTACATCAAAAAGCACTTTATCTTTATACTTGCCAATCCGAAATGTCATTGTAGTTTATATGATCGTGGGTGTTTAAGTGTCGGAAGCCTTAACTTCTCTACCGTGAGAGTACTAGCAATATTAGTACAACTTCCTCCATCAATAATCATACTACATACTTTATCTTAAACATAGCACCTATTATAGAAAATGTTTCCCCGTTGCACTGTTTCGTCTTCCTTTACTCACACATTCAAAGCCACAAGAACATGGGATGAGGTATATTTAGATCCTATTCAAGTTCCCGTCAGACCCGTTATAAGAGCGCAAGTAAAGAAATTCAAAGAAGCGCTTAATTGATTAATTCAAGCAACTTGGGCTCATTCAAATTCGTGGAGGCTCATTGAAGGAAGCGCACATGATAAATGCATGATTTAGGCTCTTGAAGTTTCCAAATAATCACTTCCATGAAATAGGGAGTTGGTTTGCACATTATGGCGGAAAAATATATTATTTTCCTTTTTCAGATACTTTCCCGTTTTTTCAGGAGGCTATTAGGGAAACAAATAATTTATTTCTATTTTAGTTACCTAGTTTCCATTTAATTGATGTAAGGCATTTAAGTCAATTAGGATCCTGATTTGTTTTAGATTCTTTCCTAATTACTTAGATCAGGATTCTGATTTGGTTTAAATTCTTTCCTATTTACTTAGATTAGGATTCTGGTTTGATTTAGATTCAGATTTGATTTTTGGGTTTAGGATTTATTTCCAAAAACTTCTTGTAACCAGCCCTATATAATGTACTTGTATCTAATAAATGGAGGAAGAAGTTTTTGGTTCTTTTAACTCTTTAAACTTATCGGATTTCCGTGGCATTCAAACTCTTGACTCATCAATCAGACCATCCATAGCTGATTGTGGCGTCTTCGCATACCAAGGTTCATGCTTTCAATAAGCATTGGATCAAGGTTCCATCCTATTTTAGGTTTAGATTCGATCTTGGGAACTAAAATTGATTAGGGTCACGTCAGTTCTTGACGAGGTTCGTATCATAAAGTCAATTCCCCAGGGGCTATATACTCTTCATCTTTGATGTCCTCTGATGGTGGCATCTCATTTTCTTCCATTTCAACTTTAGTTACAATATCACCATTGTCCCTAATACCATAACTCTTTTAGTCACAGATTCACTTGCGATATGCCCCCTGCCTTCACATTTGAAATACTCAATGTCATGAATCCTAATAGTAAGACTCACGGTGTTACCTTGTGAATTGTGCTTGGAGTGCTCGGATCTTAGCTTAGATGCAATAGATAATTATGGCCTCTAGTCTCGTTTCACATAGCTTGGCTTCCAAGGAGTGGAACACGAGCTTGGGGCTGAACGGGTGTTACCCCTCCTCTTGAGTTGCTGTTTAATCTTGATGGCTTTGTGTACCATCTCCTTAATCTCCACATAATGTTACAACTCAACCTTATCTGCAATCTCCCGATTAAGACCATTTAAGAATCGTGCCATAGTAGTAACTTCTCTATCCTCCTGCACATTTAATCTAATCATGGCAATCTCCTTTCCTCTATAATACATGTAATTTTTTCTCCCTGTGTAAGACGTTGTAATTTTTTGTACAAGTCTCGATAATAGTGGTTAGGTAAAAAACGTCTCAATTGGACGTTCTCTATTTCGCCTCCTACTTATAACAAGCTGATCCCACCAAGCAATAGCATAGTCAGAAAACTCAATCACAACCAATTTTACCTTTTTTGCCTCTGAATAATTGTGGCAGTGAAATATGAACTCCATTTTCTTTTCCCATTTAAGGTATGCTTCTGGGTTGTATTTTCCTTGAAAAGGTGGGATCTTTATCTTTATGCCCCTTAATTCATTATCTCTATTCCTAGCTCTCCTACCTCGTCCATCTCTCCTATAGCTACCCACTAAGTCCTCCTCTTCATCATACTCATCCCTATAATAAGCATCAAACTCTACTCTAGCTGTGTGAGGAGCCAAACGTCCGTTCCTATCTGAGGTGGTATATGAAGGTTTTTGTTTGATCTTATGGCTATTAGAGAAAACATATATATAACTCATGGCTCCTTCTTCTCAATCCACCGATCTATCTCTTGTCATACTTTCATCTACTCTCTCTCTTCCTAGATCTTGCATTAATCATACAACTCAAAAATAGAAAATCTTGTTGAATATTCCTATGTTCCAGATTCAGCCCAAATCTCTGAGTCTACCATGCCTCTTATTAGCCCATATGCCCTGTATAAAAAAGGAAATCCACTTACCCGAAGCATCAAAACTTTCATCTCCACAAAGAGACCTACACCAAAAGAGTATGTTCAATCTTCTAGATTGGACTAGTGTGCTTTATAAGCAACACAGTCAAAAAAATATGTTACTCTGAAAATCCCTACTGACTTGATTTCTCAGTTGAAAAGAGAAGGCTTTACTCATGTACATCTTGGTGGAGTTCTTCTTGTTCTCACTCTACATGGCAGAAAAGGCTTACCAGTTACTGCCAGACTTGCTCTTCTTGACACCCGCTTCAAATAATATCAACATGCTATCATAGGCACAATATTAACAACCCTTCATGCCAGAAGTGTTCTTCTCACCTTTTATCCAAATTTTATTCTCTCTCTACATGATCCCAATCTTCCAACAACTTTGAAAGTACAGATCCAAATTCAGGGAGAAGAACAGACTATCACTTTAAAAATGACAACATTACATCACCAACTGGTATACCGTTTGTAGAATCATGCTCTAGATCTTCCTAGAACTCATACTTCTTCAGATACACTAATGATTCTAGTTGATATAGAAACTATTCCTACTATAGTTCAGATTCCACGACAAATTAAAAAACAAGAGCTTTATCTAACTATAAAAAATTTCACCAAAATTCCCAACCTCTTCAAACTTCTGATGCTCTTTTTGAAAAAAAAGATCTAATGGCAGAGTCAAAATGACTTTTGCACCACCTACAGACTAAACACCAAGAGTTTTTTTCTCTTATTCTTCCATGATTACTGTCGTCTGTACAGCACAAAAAGAACTGCCTATCCATAGTTTTCTATAGATGGTCATCCAATTTGTCCTGACAAGATAAATAGTCATTTCATATGAGATGTTCTTGAAGCCTATATGTTTGATACCAACTGTCCATGTTTTGATGATTATTCTGATGATAAGGATTATGTGGTTCACCGAAGACAAAGAAAGAAAAAATCCAATCCATCCTCATGCAGTTATAAACCTTCTCTACCCCCTGATGATTCCGATTTCTTAACACCTTTACCCATCTATCATAAAGCTTTAAGTATTCTGAAAAAAAAAGAAAATCTTTTCAACTCAAAACCCCATAGCCAAACATCTTCCACTCCTCAAATCAAATCTTGTCTGATGTTTTCCTCAAGTTCTTACCAAGAACAATTTCCTCCCTTGGAAAAATAGACTGATCCTCAGATAAAAGTTATCACCCAGCCTTTTGTTCCATCACCTATAACTCCTACAGGCCAACTTGAAGATCCAAGGCCTTTTAAAGTAATTCTTAACTGGCAAACTCAAAATGCCAGGGCTCAAAATGTTGCTCTAGAAAGATTGATTCTAAGGTAACTACTGTGGCATCTTAAGTCAGAAACACTACAACAAAGGTAGATTTCATTGCTACCCAACTTGACCAGATGTACACAGACATGCAAAACAGAGCCCATCAACTGGGTTCTAATTTAAGACTTATAATCTAGAAGCATATCTGGGGTCCAAAATTCAACCAGAAAGAAGCAGAAATTAGAAAGTTAAAAGCAGAATTTGCTTGAATAGATGCAGAAAAACAACAACCTTCCCTATTCACCAAATCTCCCTCTTTACCACTACAAGCGCCAACTTTCAGTACATACCAACCCTTTTATACACCACCCCTTTATGGCCAACCGGTTGATTATGCCAGACATTTTTTTTTAACTCATACTTTATTCAGATCCACTCCTTCAATAAAGCCAAAGTCATCCAGCTACCAACCATCCTCAACCAGTCCTAAACCACTATCTTAGAAACCATCTTCCCCTATTACTAATCCTGAAGCCTCTCTAGAACCTATTTCCCTACCTAAAGATAAAGTTCCTCTACATCAAAACTCCTCTTAACCTTCATCGTCTTTCCCTTCACATTCATCTAATTCTGCATCATCTAAATTTGAGTCTTCTACAGAACCTGCTTTATCCTCTGATTCTGAAGTTGAATTTACTGATCTCTCCAAGCTTCTCATGGTGCAACCTTCTGCTGAATCCAACCACCATCAGAAACTCTAATTGTTGAAGATAACAACTCTCCTCTTGTTACTTCTCCAGATACTTCTTCAAAGCCATCCAATGGTCTATGGTTCACTTTTGATGATGATCCTAAAATCAAACGGCTTGATCGTTTCCAAGAATTTGCTGCTTGGATTGATGTTCAAATGATTAGATCTAGTTCAACAACACAATCAGTCCTTAGAGAATTCAATTCTCAATTGATTGGTTCTTAAAGAGATTGATTTGAAAGCCTGGTGTATATGGACAACTTCAATTCATTCAAATTCCTGAAGTTTCCACAGCACTCGGTCTCATTTATGAACAATTCCTTGGTTTCTCCAAATGAAGTGTTGCTCTCTCCAGCAAGATCTTGATTTTCACTATAAGATGATGTCCACACTCTACGACAAGCTCAATGGTTCTAATGATCTCACATTAAAACATGTCTTTGTAGCATTTCTTCTGAAGGAATTGCAGTCAGAGGTCTAACGACAACTAAATGTTAATCATCAAGATATTGCTATTCTTTTTCTTGGCAAAATCTATCAACTTATAGTTAGCTATCTCAAAAGACTCTGTGAGCAAAAAGAGTTTTTCAAAGATCTCATGAATGACAAGCAACCTTTCAGAAATGCCTACCAAAAACCCTATCTCAAGGTCAAATGTAAAGATGACAGAGAAGAAAACTCATTTTCAAAAATTCTCACAAAAAAAGCACTATTCCAGACATAAAACGCCATACAGGTTTTTTAGAAAGAAAGATCCAGCTCAGTCTTATAAGACTAAACACAGCCGATGCTTTATATGCAAGAAGAAGGGTCATTTTGTAAAGAATCAAAACAAAACAGCGAAAGCAGTTCGTCTTGTTGAACATCTCCACAATTCTTCCATTCTCTCTGAACATGATGATGTTGAGTCAATATACACTAAACAAGAAAATTATGATGAGCCTATAGCATTTGCCTTTACCAATATTGACGATGCTTCAAGCCTCCATACCCAAGATTCCCATTCTTTCTCTCAAAATTCAACTCCTTCCAAATAAATTTGTTAAATCCATCCCTGTCATTGGATTTATTGATATTGGCGCATAGAAGAGCATGCTCAACCTTGCTATGCTTCCCTCACACTATTGGGAAAAACATACTGAGTATTTTCGTGCAACCAATGGAGAATTGTTCCATACTTCACTAATCACCAAAAAACCAGTTGGAATCCAAATTTTTCCTAACTGTGTTCTTCGGACAAAAGTTGTAGGTTTCGATCTTCTTGATAAAGACTTACTCATTGCATTTAATATTCTCTATCGTATTTCTAAACTCCAAATTACAACATTAGGTGTAAGGTATAAACACATGCTCCAACCTTATACAGATGAGTTACATCTCTATGCTCTCACCGATGCTCTTCCCCTTTATCAGCCCTTCACATATCAGTTTCTTCCCTTTTGTCCTGAAAACCATTCTCAGTTTTCCCATCCATCTCCACTGTGGAAAAGTAAGAAATTCTTCATTCAGTTACCTTTCAAACTTAATGAAGGTATCAATCCCACAAAGCTCACACACCCAGGGTTGACTCCCTCAGACTTACAGTTGCTTAAAATAAGTGTTCTCAATTGCTAGCTCAAGGTCTCATTGAGCCCACAAACTCAAATTGGGCTTGTCAGGCGTTCTACGTGGAAAAATGGTCAGAATTAGTTCGAGGAAAAAAAAGACTTGTCATTGATTATCAACCTCTAAACTGTGTTTCTCAAAGATGATAAGTTTCCATTACCAAAGATCCAATCCTTGGATGTGGATGCTAAGGTATTCTCTAAGTTTGATCTCAAAGCAAGTTTTTTGGCAACTTGGAATACATCCTTTTGATAGACATGAAACGGCTTTTTGCATCCCTAATGCACATTAGCAATGGACGGTTATGCCTTTTGGTCTTAAAGTAGCCCCATCACTTTTTCAAAAGGCAATTGACCCACATCTTTGAACCTATCTTCCACCACTTATTAATTTACATCGATGACATCTGCTTTTCTCACATGATCATGTCTCCTACCAAGCTCTTCTTTCCCTTTTTCTAAAGATAGTGGATACTCACGGGATAATGTTGTCGACCAAAAAAAGTGTTCTAGGACAATCTTCTGTTGAATTTCTTGGCATGATCCTAGAAAATAGAAATTACCATCCAGACCTTCATATTGCTCAAGAATTGCGTCACTTTCCAGATCAGCACTTATCTCGAAAGTAAATTCAGTAATTTTTAGGCATCGTCAATTATCTCTGTGATTTTCTCCCTCATGTTGCTATCCACACTAGCCAACTTTCCAAGATACTAAAAAAGTCTGCCCACCTTGGGGACCACTCTAGATTGTAGCAGTCCAGCAATTGAAACAACTGTCATAACGGCCTCTGCCTATGAAGATTCCCATAGATGGTCGGAGAATTCTCCAAACTGATGCTAGTGATTAATACTGAAGAGTTGTACTCCTTGAAAAGATTGATGACAAAGAATACTACTATGCTCATACTAGCAGCTAATTCAAAGACGCAGAAAAACAGTACTATGTGATTTATAAAGATTCAAAAGTTTGAATTTCATCTAGTAGGACACACTTTTCTGGTTCGACTAGATAATTCATCCTTTCTAAAAATTCTAGATTTCAAAAATAGGTCACTACCAGACAAATAACTCCTCCGTCTAAAAAATTGGTTTTCTAAGTATGATTTCTCAGTTCAACATATAAAAAGAGACTAGAACCTTATTCTTGATCTCTTATCTCGACCTCAACCAGCCATTACCCTCATTACTCCTGTTTTTTTTTCCCTGTCATAGCCACGACCTCTGCTTCATCAAATAAAGCTCTTACTCAAAAGATTTTTCCATGCAACCTCACATTCACATCCCTTCACCAAATTCAAGATTTCGCAAGGAAATTTCTGTTTCGGTATTTTATAAATATTTACCGAACCCAACCTTCTAGTTTTCCAAGTTTCCATCCAAAACACCTTTTCTTTACTAGCTTAACCATTGATCCCTCTTAAGATCTCACAGAAGATGAACTTTGGTATTTATGGTGTCTTACAGTTCTTTATGCTACCAAAATAATTTTCCCTGTTCAGCCACTCCTCAAAATCCTAACCGATCCAGCTTATGCCTAGTCCCTGCTCTAGACATTATTTGAATAGTTCTCCCCTCTCTCTTGGTGGCGTAAACAACTTCAACAGATCTCTGACGGACATCATCTTTCACATCATCCAGATCATGAAGGTGCCCAGTTCACTACTGTTTTTATCATACGCCGTCCTTATTTCCAACATCTAACCACTAAGCTTTTTTTGACCCAAGACCAGGTATATGAATGGAAAACTATTCCCCATTCTTTTCCTCCCCATCATGACCCAGCTATTATCACAGACCTCAAAAAATTCCTCTTTGAACTTAATCATGTGCCAACACCTCCCACATATATCCAACACACCTCTTTTGGACCACAACATGAACTCTTGTTTGTCCCTTGCCCTTCATCCAGTGTTTCAACTGGTGGTATTCTCCTAAAAAAAAGAACAACCAGACTACACTAATGTCTTGTTCTAAGATTTGCATGATCCTTGGAAAGACTTTGCCCCTCTACTCTAACCTTCTAGCACTTCAGAGGCATCATCTTTACGAATTCAACAACCCAGTCTTGCCAACCACCTGGCCCTTCCAGCACTTTAGAGGCATCATCTTCCATCAACTTTACACAGCACTATGCTAATTTGCCTTGGTGGAAGGAATCTTTTACAGAAGTTGACAGTGATGTGAGATTGTGTCCTCTGGATTAAAATAGTTAGTTCTTCTCTTCTTGATAAAGACCTTTGCTTTATGCAAAGTTGTTTATCTTATTTGTATCTACTTTTGAAAAAGTTGTCTGTTGGTGTGCTTTTACTTTAAAAAGGTCTATTGGTCCAATAAGTTTCCTTAACTTTAAGGAAAGTTTGTCTTTACTTTCGTAAGCTTTGTCGTGTTGTAATGATAGGGGTCCTGTCCTATCTTCAAGAATGCTCTATATAAATGAGCTGTTTCTTAAGTTTGTAATCAAGTTTTGAAGTTTAAAAGTTTAAAAAATATCTCATGGCGTTCTAAACTTCTCTCTATTTTCTCTAATGTACTTAAGACAGACAATCACCTAATTAGTTCATCGCCTCCTATAACGAGTATGCTCTGCACTCGCCTCTTTGAAGGATCTTGTGCATCATAAAGTTTTCAGACTTCATAAAACCCATTCTCACAAGTTCGCACTGTATCTTAACCATGGTGGCTTTTAACCCTTGTGTGGTATTGTGAGCCTGTATGTTTTTAGGGGCACTCTGTATATAGGCAGGAAACCGGCGACGTATATTATGATGATCAACCCGAATTGGGACTATATCAGTCTGCACTGCTGGTATAATAAGCCATGTACAGCTAACCCTGGTATAACAGGTTGTGGCTGCCCTGCATGTGTGTTCTCCATTTGATCCAATGCTTGTGTATAAGATCTAATTCAACCCTCATCATCCTTCTCACTCTCCTATCAATGCTTGAATTTGTAAATTATGAGTAATTGTGGATTGATCCTTTTCATTTGTGTTCATGGCTAACATTTGCAAACGAAAGTTAGAAATAATGTGGAAAAGACCTCACCTCACTCCCTTATGCGTTTCACTCAAGAAAATGACTCACTCAATTTTACTTGTGTTTCACTTAAATTAATTAGCTTTTAACCTCTAATACGCTCACACTTTCTTGCCTTTTTTCACTCGTAATAATTCTCACTCAGTTCTTATCAAACTAATCAAACCAATATTAGGATTCCAGCAGCATTTCACAAAGATTACACTAAGGAGACTCAAATTTCAAGAGTAAAAAGGCAATGTGTACGTAAAGTTGGGTTTTGATTTTATGCAAAATTTTTCACCAATGAGGTAAAACTAGTTTTAAACTTCCAAGATATAAAGAATGGAAATTTTGAAAGATTTTAAGAGGAGGTTGGCAATTCTCTCTATCTTTTTTTTTTTTTTTAGGAAAAGGAATAGGTAAACAAGGATGCAAAATTGATTTAAAAGAAGAAACCCCAAAAATATTGTTCACGCAGTACTGTTCACGCAAATACTATTCACGCGGAACTGTTCACGTGGCACTATTCATGGCCTTTTTTTTTTAAATACTAAAACAAGAATGAATAATTCAATGAAAAATGAAAAATAATAAAGATAGATGGATCTGACCTTGGTGCCTAGGCTCTGATACCAAATGATACGAACCCCATCAAGAACTGATGCGACCCTAATAAATTTAATTTCCAAAATCGAATCTAAATCAGGAATTGAATGGAACCTCGACCCAATGCTTATTGAAAGCACGAAACCTTAGGTGCTACAATCAAGTATGGATGGTCCGCTTGATAAGTCAAGGGTTTGAACACCACGGAAATCCGATAAGTTCAAAAAGAACCAAAGAGAATTAACTCTCTCACAAATTGCATCAAAACTTATGACTATTTATTAGATACGAGTACATTATATAGAGTTGGTTACAAGAACTTTTTGAAATAAATCCTAAACCAAAAATCAAATCAAAATTCTAATATAAGCGACTAGGGAAGAATCTAAATCAAATCAGAATCCTAATCTAAGTAAATAAGAAAAAATCTAAATCAAATCAGAATCCTAATTGGCTTAAATGTCTTACATCATTTAAATGGAAACTAGGTGATTAAAAATAGAAATAACTTATTTGTTTCCCTAATAGCCTCCTCCAAAAATGGGAAAGTATCTTAAAAAAAAAATAATATATTTTTCTGCCATAATGTACAAGCCAACTCCCTATTTCATAAAAGTGATTATTCGAAGCGCTAGGAAGTCATCTAAGTACTGCATGGGGTTGCTGCGCAAAAACTCATCTCGTGACAAGTGGTATCAGAGCTAAGGTTTGCGCCCACACAAGCTAGCTCAACGAGCAATGTCCAATCCCCTTAGCACTATACAAGAGGGCATAGTCAGTGTGGAGGTGCCAGAGCAAGCTTGTGGCCGCAAAAAGGGACGCCCACAAACAAAGTCTCGAGGTAAGTCCAAAGACCCTTCTATGGATGCCTTAGAGCCTCGTGTTGCCACGTTCAAGACTTCGATGCCCGCTGTCCAAGACACCCTCGACAGTTTGGATGAAAACGTCGATAGTCTCGAGGGCGAGTATGGTGAGTTCTCGGTAGCCACCAAGGCCCTCATGCAAAGACCAAGCCGACTCACTTCGAGGGGAGTTTCGAGCATTACGTGATGAGCTGTTTAACTTGCATAGCTTTATGCAAGATGAGCTACAAGTGGTCTATGCGGAGGTTGATGAGGTCCGCTTGGACTAGGCATGGCACAAGCGCACACTCACGCCTAACCCGGCTCTTGTGGGCTCAAGTGATGTGCGCCACATTGGCGTGCCGAAGCCCGACACCTATGATGGTGCACGCAATGCTACCATCCTCAACAATTTTCTATTTAGGCTAAAGCAATACTTTGATGCCATGGGTGCTCGCGACGAGGCATCGAAGGTGGGCACCATGCCCACATTCCTACGAGGCACCGCACAACTATGATGGCGGCGGAAGCATGGTGAGATGGGCAAGAGCATATGTGCCATCAACACATGGGCTGAGTTGTTGGGGAAAATTCAGTTTTAATAAAAAAACTTTTATGACCGATCTCATAAAATATATATGAATTCGTAATCTACAAATCGTGCCTTAATAATCCGAGAAGATGAACAATGAAAATTATTCTGGGTCCCAGATCAAGATCCTTCACCACCACATTCGTTAGATCACAATCCGTCACCAAACGATCTTCCGGGTTATGACTCAGGATTGATTTGCACTTGACGTGTGGGCGCCTTTATCACCACTATAAGCAAACTAGCAAGAGAAAATTTTTCTCTGGAAAAATTGGAGAGAAAAAACATTTTTCTCTGATATATATATATATAGTCATTTCCCTATCCTGTTTAAGAGAGAATAAGCCCTTTTATATCTCCCCCAAAGTGGAAAACCTTAGGCTGCAAGAATTGAAACTAACGTTATTTGCTTTACTTGTCATAAGGGCCCACCTTGTAAAATAACACAAGGCCCCTTAGACATAAGCATATTAAATGGAGCCTCCCACTAAAAGATATAATTATATTTTTAACCCAAATAGCTAGTTATCATGCTTATTAATCCAGTAGTGGTGCAGTCAATTAAATGAGCTAACCTAGGGATCATTTGGGAACATACAATAGTGGCTACAACAATAAAACTTGTAATTAAACAAGCTTAATCATTTAATTCCAACTCTACTCCACTATAAGATTGGAACTGACCTCCATAATTGTATGTTCGAATAATAATTCGTCTCAAGCCACATTGATTTCTTTACTGCTCAATCCTTTGTATGACATCGTTAATTAAATCAATATCTCAATTGTCCAATCGATTTAATCACATATTATTCCTTGATACTTACTGGTTTTCTCTAATGATCAATTTCAACATACTTAATATGTTGACACACTCTGGCCAGAGAATTTTATGATCAAGTACTGAAAACCCATTAAGAGATGTGTTGTACAAATTCTATATTGTTAATCTATAACTCCAATACTCATAATTGCTCCCACCAAAATACCGGGTAATCTTGACCACAAGTGTGTCGTGCCCATTGGTAATTCAAATGGAATAACAATTACAATCATGAAATCATAATTAACTCAAGATTAAGATTACAGTAAAATCAATGCCTATGAGATTTAATAAGTCTGACAGTCATTTCAAAGTTAATTAAATCTCATGTGCGATCCAGCTCAATGTAGTCAAACTACATCAGTAAATTCATATATGATTAAGACAAATCATTCAATGAATTTACTACAGTCTAAACCTAAATAAAGTGCCCAACTTTATTTATCAACTACGAACTTAATTTATTTAATCATAAGATAGCTTGTATTTATGTCTTCCTGATGGTGATCACATAAATACATATAATATGATTAAATGGACTTTACTCAAAAAATTATGCAATTAAGATATTTGAATAAAATACCTCATTTATTTTATTAATCAGAAAAATTATTTATTACAATTAAATAAAACACATATGCTTTAAAGAGCATATTTTCCCAACATGAGTTTCAATGAGAACTCTGCAAGCACTTTGCCCCGAGCAATACGGAAAGAGAGGCGCGAGCGCGCTTACGTTAGCTCAAGCAAACGGTAGCATCCGCGATTACATCAACGACTTCACTACCCTCATGCTTGAGATTTCTGACATGTCTGAGAAGGACTCTTTCTTCTACTTCCAAATGGCCTCAAGGATTGGGCCAAGGCGGAACTCGATAGGCATGGCGTACAGACTCTCAATGACGCCATTGCCGTCGCAGAATTACTTAGCGATTACTCCGCCCAGTTCAAAGACAAAAGGTCTAGCTACGACAAAAGTGGGGGTGAGAGCCATGAGGATAAGGCCAAGACCACAAGAAGTGGGAGAAGGAAAAGTCTCCAAGCTTCAAGAGCGGGCAAGGCAAGTCAGAGAAGCTGCCCAAGCCTCGCACAACCCATGCTTCATCTGTAACGGGCCACACTGGGCACGCAACTATCTGGAGAAGAAGTCACTTACTGCTCTCGCTGCCCAGCTCAAGAGACACTCCACACCGTTGATAGAGGAACCCCCACACAGCATGGGTTCGCTCCAACGCCTTAACACACTTAAGAGCCAGCCACCTACACCCACAAGGAAAGGGCTTATGTTTGCAAGTGAGCTCATCAATGGCGAAACCGTTTATGCACTCCTCGACACTAGAGCAACGCACAACTTCATCTCCGAAGATGAGGCCAAGTGCCTAGGCTTCAAACCAACCAAGTACAGAGGCACTATCAAAGCGGTAAACTCACCCGCCGAGTCATTCACGGAAATTGCACGAGGCGTACACGTTACGCTCGGGACCTGGAACGGGAAGCTTAACTTCTGCATAGCAATAAATATAAATTCTTAGCACAAATTAAGTATTCAAGGAAATAAATTATTCTTATGGATTAAGAATTATGAAAAAAGTTGTGTAATTGTGAGGTCATGTATTACACAACGAAGGGTCGTGTGGTATATGAAGTCATGGTAACATGACCTTAAGTCGTGTATTACCCAACCAATTGATAATTTACACAACCTATCCAATTTTCACTGTTTCCACGAAAAAAAAAAAGTTATGAAGTTTATTTTTTATTATGTTATGAGAGACCGACAACCAATTTTATCTATTTTTTTCAACATAAAACCCTAAATTTTTGCTTTGTTTTTTTTTTCTGAATCTCAAAATCCTATCAATTGATTGCAAGAAGGAAAATTAAATACTTATCCTAAGAAGTTGTCAACTGCAGTAGTAATGAACTTTTCTGATGATAAAAAATAGTCTAAGTATTTCGATGATCGACACTTTAAAGTTTGGCGTTTGAATATTAGATTCGATCTCTTCTCCAAACTTCAAAGTCAAATTAGTCATGTACAAAAGTTGTGTTATTTATATCCATTTTAAATTGAGGATATATTAAGTAACTTGATGTGACTATTTAAAGGGTGCGGCTATTTGAACCCACCAAACTACTCACTAAACCCACTTTTTAAAAATATTTTTTTATGATTAAAATACTCCTAAATTAAATTATAATTATGGACATTAAAATAAATTAAAAAGGAAAAATATAATTTTTACTCTTTGAACCTATCTTTACATTCAACATAATTTTATTAGAGCAATGATATAGCCACAAACTCTTGTACAAACTTATTTGAGTGATGATGTAGCCACAAACTCTTGTACAAACTTATCTTGTACAAATTAATGTGGCATTAATTTATTGGTTGAATGAAAATATAAAATAATATAAATAAATCATGTGGGCTGAGAGATATTTAATTCAACCAATAAATTAATGTCACGTCAGTTTTTATGAAAAATAAGTTTAATACATATTTATTTATATCATCCTAAACATATTTTTGTTAAATGCTAATCGACTAGAGGTGTGATTCTTCTTCCAAGCCACATATATTTGTTAATTGGGCACATATGATTGGATTAAGGGTAACAAATTTGTTGTTATATCTTCGTTTCTATTTGAAGGAAAGCTAAAATGAACATGGAATCTTATTGTAAATCACATCTAGAAACTTTTGAAATATTTTTATATTTAATGATTGAAAGATGAAATCCATTTTGATTACTGGAAATTGATTATTTCACCGATGATAGAATGCCCCATCTCTCTGCATATTTGTCCTTTTGCTTGCTGGAAGTAATTCCATTCTTCTGTTGTGGTTAAGAAATCCAAATTGATCGTGCGGGCAGCATTTGTAGCATCTTCTTGCTGCTTCCCCAGTGAACAGGGTTGCCTGCTGATGATGTTTCGAAGCTCTTCCAAACTCAAAAGTTGTAAAGATGCTTTTGCTTTTTGTAGTTTCTAACATTCAATTGAACAACAGCCTCTTGCTTGGCGGCAAGACTTTAATTTTATTATTATAAAAAATTAATTGATTTAGTGAGTAAAAATATTATTATTATTATAAAGATTGAATTTAACAAAAGTATATTAGGTATTTAAGTGAATTTATTTAATAAAATTTAAGGATGAATTTATTTAAAAAATAAATTTAGTAAGTTGTTAAGTGGGTTCAAATGGCCCATCACTATTTAAACTGTATTTATGAAATTTATTTTAAAAATTCTATTTTTAGGATACTAAAATTAAAGGGTATCTGCCCCAATTACCTCAGCATAAACGGCAAGCGAAAAAGAAAAAGCCCACCAAAATTGCCATGCTTGCAACAACCAGCACAATCAGTAGGGCTTCCAGTTTCACTTGCATGTTCAAGCTGTGTCGTCCACTTTTCGCACTCTCAACCAGAACCCAGATGGAATCTCCGCGCGTGAACTCTGCTCTTCGTTCTCCTGCAAGAGAAACTTATGTCGGAGACACTGACGATGGGTTCATTACACTGCAGGAGTGGCAGGGCTGGGGCGCTGTGTCTCCATTGCCAGCTTTGGTTCAGCAAATTGTTGAGGACTTGAAAGCTTTGGAGAAAAAATTTGATGCCCCCATGAGTTTTGGTGGTAATGGTGGCAGACTTCAAGTACTATATTCAATCTAAAAATTCCCCTTTTCTTTTCCTGTTAATATTAGTCTTTGATTAGTTTGGTTGCTGGAATGGTCAAAATGTAAAATTTTAATCTTGAGAAGCTGGTAATTTTTTAAGTGTCAATTCTGAAAATTGATAATGGTTTCGTTTCTCTGTGGTATAAAGGTGCTCAGTAGGCATTAGTGTGACATGAACTGTTCTTTATTAATTGTGTTTGTGAAAGAAATGAACTATTAGATGCTTGATACTGACTTGGTTTTATAATGGCTATTGACTGTTTAATATGCAAATTAGTTGAATTTGTAAAATATGTTAAGGTAATTTTAATTAGGATAATTCTGCTGAGGAATTTTTTTCAGATATGTGGGTGTTGGTCTCACCAGTTATTCAGTAATCATTTCATCATTTTCTTGAGTTTATATGTACAGAAGTATGTGTCATCAAATGTGGGCAGCGGCTAGTTTAGTTACTAAAGTCTCGAGTTAAAAATAAGAGGTCTGAGGTTTGAACTCCTCTCACATGTGTTGCAAAGGAATTAGGCTGTCATCCGGCTAAAAAAGGAAATAGGTATGTGTCATCAAATGCAGTTGTGGTAACCTTCCGCTGTTTTGTAAACAAGACTATTGTAAACCTTAGGTGCAGATGCAACTTCTTGCTTATATAGGAACTGTATATTTTGCTTTCTATTTATGGCTTTGTGTGACTGACTAGTTCTTATTTCAACTGCTTGTGGTTCATGTGGCTGGAAAATATATATATATTTTTTTAACCTATCGCTGCTTGCTGGTAATACGTATTTATTTATCTTCTACTGCATATTTCAGGGGGATTTCAAGATTCTAGAGGATAAGAAACACAGAGCAACATACCAGACTTTGGGCGAGTCTGAAAAGAAGCTTCAATTCTTTACAGCTCGACAGATAGCTTGCCGTTTGCTCGGAAGTCAGGGTTACCTTTGCCAGAAGGTATATGGCTGTCTTTTGGAGCATTAACTACATTATATGTGCTTTTTGGTTTAATTATTTAGAAGGTACTTTTTATAAGACAAAGTTCGTGGTTAGATTAGAATGGGTATCGTGCCTTCTAGTTGTCTCAGATTCTTCATTATCCTTTTCTCTTATTTTTAATGTTCTTTACTCAATCGGCAGTGCTGGATTGCCATGGAAGACTGCATGTGCTCAAAAGTCAATCACTGCTCTCTATGGCATGGTGTACGGTTTTGGCTGTACATGCATCCAAAGGTTAGGATATTATTGTCACTTTGCTACATGTTATCTGGAGGCATAAGGTACTTTTTAAAGAAAACACAATGTGATCATCCTCTTTCAGGACTTTCTACGACAGAACAACACTGGAAAGTTACTGTGGCAAGTACTTGGAGTTCAAGCTGCAACTTTGTGCCTCTATGGCGTTGCAGAAGATGAAGAAATTATGTGGAGTGCATTTAAGCATGCAGGTTTCCTTCTTCTCTTCTCTTTTAGCTGTTTTAGTTTTCAAAGATTTTGGGTGCCAATAATTTGTAGTTGGCAATTAGTTATAGAGTTCAAATTTCATTTAAAAGCAAGTGGAGTGATTTTACTCCCAACATCAGTGTCATAGAATTCAAAGTTATTCGATGTTTTGTTACATATTCAATTTTTAAAGGAAAGTACTTTATGTTTTTATTCTCTGTTAATGGATTAAGTGATATATGGAGTATACATTGAGCCAAAGTAACAAAGTGTAGCCTTTTTATTTTGATATAATTCATTTGGTGATTGGAATCAATAAATGAACTTTCTGTTAAAACTTAACATTTGCCAGTCATCTCTGTAATAAGCTAATATACCTCATAGCTATATTTCTGTGACCGTGATCGTCCATGTTTAAATAAATGCATATATGAAACCTTTGCCCTACGACTCTTATTTCATCAATTTCAGGGAAAAGCAAGGTTTGGTGCCTTTATCCCAATAAGAATGCAATGACAATGTCAGTCCAGGATACCCTTGGTTATGGATCTTCAGAGGATCTAGAATACACACCAATGATGGTATTATCTCTCATTATTACTTTCTAATATTATATAGAGTTGTGCACTCATATCAGCATAAGCAAATTTATTTCTTGTTTTGTGTAGCATGCTCATAATAGATTGGAACTTAGTGTTAATGTTTCATTTGCATATCCCATCAAATAGATACTTAATATGAGAATTAAGATTATCCGTTTATAGCTAACTGTTTTCTTCTTTTTTTTTTGTGTTAAATTGTTGTAGAACTCTATGAACGACTTAGAATAGTAATAAGATAAAGATTTATTAGTATTGGTCCAATAAACCTGGATCTTCCTTTAATAAGAAAACCAATTCGAACAGGTAAAAATTGAATAACAGCATTAATATAACTGAATAACATTTTCTAGTTATCTAATAAATCTTAATTTCCATTCCCCATCACTAATAGTAAAAAATTCAAAAAAGAAAGCAGTCGTGTGAGGGAACTCATATGCATTTAGATGATGAAATAATTTAGGATCATCCTGGGGCATGGCTCGAACAATGCAATAACCAATTTGTTGATGTTCGATGATGTACAGGGCTGGCTTGGATGGGACGTAGATTCATTTGACACAGTAATTGTTCATGTGTGGGCATAGGAAGTGCATGAAAGTGGTTTGCTTAGTAATTTCTAACAGACATTAGGGTCAGAAGTTGTAAGTGCAAATGAATTTGCATGCTGAAAGCATATTAGAAGTTGTAAGTGCAAATGAGTTTGCATGCTGAAAGCATATTAGTACAATTTAGTTTGGAAATTTTGCCTTTTCTCTGACAAAATTTCATTGTTCATGCAAAGTTTGAAGTCTCTTTATGTCTTCTTTCATTTAACTAGGCAGTAACACAGATGTTGGTTCTACTGCACAGACTGATGGAGATAAAACTCTAAATTTTGTTTTGATTGATGGCACATGGAGCAACTCTGCTGCAATGTTCAACCGTTTAAAGGTTATTTATTTCTTTCATATTTGCAGACTAATTTTGTATAGATATTTGGTTTCTCTGCATTTTCATCTCTCTCTCTCTCTTTCTCGCTCGGGGTGAACGACTGTTGTGTATGAAGAGATGCATCTATTGGAATTCCTGCAGTCTTCTAAACACTTTGAAATCTGGTCAAACGCAGTGGCTTTCATCTATGAACTTGGAATTTGGTGATTTTTAGATTACCTGTGCTTAGTAATTTCACAATATTTGGCAAATATATGATGGATTATGAGTTTAAAATGTTCAATTCTTGGCTGGAGTTTTCTGTGGATACAAGTTTAAATATTTTTGGGATACCCCTGAAAAATTTACTAATGAAACCATGTTTTGACAAAATTGACTTTAAGCCACTTTCTTCATATTCTTTCCTAATCATTATACTGACCAGGTGTCTGCAGCTCTTGGGGCATGACTAATCCTCAAGCTTAACTGCAGTCATCGATCGGACCATCTCCCACGTACTACAACAGTGGCATAGATCCTAAAGTTGGATCTAAAGCCGGATCCCTGGGATTTGTGGTGCTTATATGATTTTCAATTGTTGATTCATAAAGTGAATGATGTGGGTATTTTCTATGTCCAGGAGAAAGCTAAGACAGTTTGGGACGAGGAGGGCATTCCTTGCATATCTCTAACCATGGGTGCATCAGCAATGCATAAACTTCGGTAATTAGTGTATATTTGTTAAATCTCTTCTTTAATGATCTCATGTACAGTTTTTTATGCAGCCCTCTCATCCAATTAAACCTCTTGGGAGTGACCATATTTTGTAATTTTAGTGCAGGCCCCAACCGTCCTGGGACCGCACCTGCACAGCAGCTGCCGCCATTGGCCTCCTTTCTGAGCTGCATCTCCTTCCAAAATTTAGTTCATGTGGATTGGATGAAGTGGTTGAAGCAATAGAGGATGCCTTGGCGGTTTTGTTAGAAGCACTAACGACCAGACGGCTTCGAATGGGCAGGTCCGTCACTCGTAAGGCAAGACATAACCTCAACCTCTGGTAGCCAACCGATAACGCATTCTGCTCTGCATGGGTATTACATACTGTTAGTCGGATAAAAAATAGGAGAACCTTGCCTCATCATTTCCAGCCAGAATCCCACTGATCTCTCTTCTTTGAGCACAAGTTAGCAGCAATAGCACAGATTTATACTCACCAGTTGACACACGGATAGTTTTCATGCTCTTTCCTTTCAGTTGTGGGTGTTACGGAGTTTAGCCTCGCTTTTTGAGCATAAAAAACTTCGTTGTAATAAGCTTAAATTGATTTACTACTCTACAACATTAAAACCCCCATTGGCTTCCTATCATTTTAGCCCATTTTGACTTTTTTACCCCTATATTCTCTCAATTCATAAACATTTTGATTAAGAGCAATTGATATCATTGGTTCAGCACCATCTGTATTCTCATAATAAGATTTTAGTAAAATCTTAATCTTTTTTTGTGGATAAGAGTAAAAATATTAATTTAAAATTAAATACAACCCCACTTTTTCACCGGTAAGTAACCGAACCAATGCCTAAAGGGCAAAAACATGGAGCAATACTAAATGAACAAAATTGTAACAAAAAGATTTGTCTTTTAATTAATTTTAAGGATTTTAGGAAAAGAATCACTAAAGGAAATTTCAAAAATTCACAAACAAAAAAAATATTTTGTTGGCAGTTAGGTAATTTTACACACCTTTCATACCGACCACAGGACATGACCTGAGTCAGCTGACTGGTTGTCTTGTTGCCACCATTCTTGCAACATCTTCCTCTCCTCCGTTTCTTCCGCTCTGCTAAATAAAGTAAAATAGAAATGAACATAAAAAGAAAGGCGATAACAACCTGGGAAATTTTCTGTAAAAGGGCGAGCCCATTACAGGAGTCGGAGATCGTATCATTGATCTCTGAAAAAGAGAGACAATGAGCTTCGACCACTGCGTTCAATTTATTCTCTTCTTTCTTCTCATTCAATGGGCTGCTTGCTCTTCTCTAGTATCCGGTAACTCGCTGTTCGTCCTTATCGTTGCAATTTGGTATCCCTTTTATATATATATATATATGTATACATATATATAACGGTTGGCCTTTTTTTGGATGTTTGCATGCAGATGATATCTTTGAATCCTATAAAGCTACCAGCCGTAACCTTCTTCAAGTCAAAGAAAGTATGTTCTTTGTAAATAAATTAATTCTTAACTGCTCTTTTTCTTTTCTTTTGGCAGAATGTAGACTTCGCAGATATTGATATTTCAACGTTGAAAAGCAGGCATCTATTAAGTTAAATTATCATTCGTATACCTTTAGTTTATTTCATTATCAAATATATTATAATACTTTGAGAGTGTATCAATCGTCTACCCTAAGTTGACAAAATGTATTAGCCAACCACCAAACTATTAGTTGCCGTTTAAATATAATGAAGTTAAAGGAGTAATCTGATCTTTTCATATGATACAAGTGATAATTTAAGGATATACAAGTAATAATAAGAGAATTTAAGGGTATACAAGTGATAATTTTCAAGGGTAAAATTGTCAATTCTCTGTAATTCCGTTAACTTTTAAGTGGTAACTAACGGTTTGGTGGTCGGTTGATATATTTTATCAACTTATGGTAGACGATTAATACACCCTCAAAGTATTATAATATTTTTGATAACAGAACAAATATAAGATATACAAATGATAATTTCCCCATCTATTAATTAGCTTCCAAAATAATGTACATACACCGTTTGTTTCTACTTTTTCAAATAAAAATTTTGCTTAGAAATTATAAAATAGCTAATTGGCTGTTGTATCTGTCACAGAAATGAATTATTACTTTAATAAAGTAAATAACTTTACCTTCATTTAATATTATATATAACACCATTTGCAATACACTTATAGTGTATTACCTTATGGTGTATCACATTAAGATATTTGGTATACTTTGGACTGTATTATATATAATATTATTTTATAATATTATTTTATATTAATATTAATGTTGAAATAGTATTATTTAAATTTATTATAAATTTATTTTTCAAATTAATTGTTAAAAATTTAATTTTTATATATTATAAAAATAATTTAATAATATACTATTATCAAATAATATAATATTATAATATTATAAATATAAATATAAATAAAATAATTATAATATAATATAACACAATATACTATTAAATTTTCAATTTAGTCATAAATTAAATTTCATTTATTAATGTCAACAATAATTACTTAATTAATTTTTAAATTTAGTGTTATTAAATAATAAATTATTGAATAATTAAAATATTTATTATATATTTAAACTAAAATAATTAAAATGATTTTATGTAATAAAAGTAAAATAATGCATTATATTATTATTTAAATTGAATTGCATTTAATAAAAATAAAAATTAATATTTAACAAATTTAAATTGATTATTCAATAATAAAAAAAATATATGAATAGTATTTTAACAAAATATAATCTATGCCCTACTTTTTCATGGTTTTATTTTATACTCCTTTCATTGTATTAACCACTTTTTTAATATAATATAATGCAATTAAAAATTGTAACCAAATACAAATTTATAAAAAAACAATATTTTAATACAATACCATACAGTGTAATACGATCTGCCAAAAGCATCCTTACAATCCCAAAAGATCATGGATATTGTCATGGTTGACGATTTGTTTTCTTGGCTAATTATGCATTGATGTTGCTTAACAACTTTTAACGGGCATGAAAAAGATTCCGTGCGGATATGCCTTATAGATCCTTCTAAAAAATCTAGTGACATTAGTTGTAAAAGTATGCTACGATGATATGTTTTGCTTATTACAATCTGCAGAATGTCCTGAAAATTTCGAGGACAAGAACTACACAATCATCACAAGCAGGTGTAAAGGACCCGAATACCCAGCTGATCAATGCTGTCCGGCATTTAAGGAGTTTGCTTGTCCCATTCGCGATAAGATTAATGACCCGAAAACCGATTGTGCTCAGACAATGTTCAGTTACATAAATCTCTATGGGAGATTCCCACCTGGCCTATTTGCCCACAAGTGTCGTGAAGGGAAAGAAGGTCTCAAGTGCGACGAACCTACTCTCCCACCATCGGGAAGTGCAGCAGCTGTTCATTCCACCTCATTGCTTCCCACAGCTGGCTTCCTGGTGTTACTGCCCTTGATTCTGTAGAGGTTTAAATGTGAAAAACCAATAATACGTTTTCTTCATTTTATATGTTTTTTCTTTTCTTTTTCTGAATCAAAAATGGCTTCTTCATGAATTCATTTTCAGATGATTTCTTTGCATAATTGCATAATAGAGTCGGTTCTGCCTTGAGATTATAATCTCATAATCCAAACTTTTTTGACTAGTCAAATCCTAGCGTGTAGCTGTAATTGAACAATTGTTCATCTTTTCTCACACAATTTAGTCTGCTTCAACGAGCCTTTTGGTTCCCATAACAGAGCACATGTGAGTGTGTGAGACCATACTGTTACATTCTGGAATAATTCTTGGTATGTTTGGTTGCAAGGGTCGCGAAACAAATAAACAAATTGAATTTACATTGAATCTTAAACAAATTGAAATTTAAGGATTCAGATTCGATTTGTTTATTAAACAAATTTTTTATTCGATTTATTTAATTCATTTTATAAAATTAATAAACGATTCGAATCTGAATTCACTTATTATTCATTCAGCCTATAACAAATACATAACAAATCGAAATGAATGCAAATTTGTTTACAAAAATATAATAAAATGAAGCAAAATAAAATATAAAAACCACAAATTTAATATCTTACAAAATACAAACTCATTATCATTTTTAACTACTATATTAGCCTCCAAACTTTAAAATTTTTCATATATTTTAAGGATAAATAAGTAATTTAATTAAACAAATTTTAAACAAATAGATTGTATTTGATTAATTTATAACCTACTTATTAAAAGAATCCTCAATGAATAAACGAAACAATGCTCTCAAACCCAAATTCAATTCTTTTAATTTACAAATCAAATCGAATTCACTTATTTAATAAATGAATCAATTTTTTTAAACACAAAACTCATTTAATTTGCATCAAATCGGATAAACCAATCTTGACCTAAATTGCCACTATTAAATTCTTGTTCACTACAAAAGCTATTGATATTTTATTTACAGGGTGGCATAGGGCAATGGTTTCACTATCTTGTAATAAAGGTATGCCATACCAAAAGTGATAAGAAATGTCATCAAGTGATGGAGAGCACAGTTACTTCTCAGTTCCCACACTTTGGAAAGACGCTACAATGGTAAAACCAACATGACGATCACCAGAAATATTCAAGGACACCGTTGGCCAAAGTTAAGTTAAGGTGTGTTTGGGAGTGAGGTGCTGTAATTTTTAAGCTGCAGTTGCTGTGGAGAATGAAGTAGAAGTTGGGAAAAAAAATTTATTAACCTACCAAAGCCCAACTACAAATATTACCAAGTACTTTAATAACTGATCTTTGTGACAAATGCAACATGCAACCCACACAAATTAATTCCACAATTAATCCTGAATTTCTGCAAAATCTGCCTAATTTAGGTGTCATGACATGTTAGGATATTGATCATAATCTTTCACTGGAAACGGATGATGCGTACATTGAAACTATATCATTCAGGGGTGAGTAGAATGATTCTGCCAAATGGATTAGTAACAAACAACTCCAATTAAGCTTAATTAACACTTGTATACTAATTCCAGCTTGACAGAACATTAAAGCAAAATGAGTTTTTACTCAACCAACCATGCAACTTTGAACATTTAATTTGATTGGCTTACATGGTTAAAAAGCAATCAAATTCCACAAGTAAACTGAAACAAGTAGGTCTTTCAATAAAGGGTTAATATGAAATGTCAGCTTTACACTCAGATATATTAAGGATTCCTATGAGACACGCATTTTACATCTTTGATCCAAAATGTACCGAAGCATATCAAAATGTTATCAAAGCAGAAAAGAAACTTCTCAAATGGTCAATTGACTTGGTGAAATTACCATTACAGAGCCTGAAAAATTACAAATTTTTTTTCTCCTCTTTAAAAATCCAGCAGAAAAATTAAAAATTAATAGAAAAACTCTTGTTTCTCATCTGTGAGCAGTGACCAGAGTCTCAATAAACCTCAACCCATCAAATCTTGGAGCAAATTTTTCAGTTGATGATGATCTTTTTGTTGAATTCTCATGATCTTTCTTTGACGAAACATCCTGACATACAAATTAAAAGAACAATAAATCCACAATCTACGGAATTTATAAAAAGAAATCAACAAAATTAAGACACTGGATCCAAAGGTCGACTCCAGCAACAACTGTCTAACAAAGAAACAGAGAGAGAAAGAGTCGAGGACAGAAAAATGATTGAATCTGGATCTAAAGACAAATTCCCGGAAACTATTTTCTGTGCAAACAATCAGTAAAAATTCAATCAAACCGATAGAAACAAAAGAAACCCAATTCCCAAAAGGGGAAATTTGAAAATCTAAAAATAGGGAAACCCAGGAAGGGATTTGAAGATTTACCTCATGGGAAGCTTGAAAGTTTGAATTGCAAGCTAAGTTTGTGGTCGAAGAATCAGAGATAGCTGTAGCAGAAGCTGCAGCAACTGAGGCTGCAAAGAGTCCACATTTCTTCATTATTGCTAGGCGATGAAACAATTTATTTCCCGGAAATCAGAACCTTGGTGAGCACAAGATAGTGTTTTCTTAGAGAGAGAGAGAGAGAGAGAGAGAGAGCGTGAGAAAGAGTCTCGTGTGGAGAAGTTACTGTGTTTGACGGCAAATTTATAGTGCAGGCTATCGGTTGGTTAGTGGTAATTTCGAACATTTACGCGGCAACTGTCACGCCTTATTCTTTAGATTCTGCAATTACGTCATTAACCTTAGAATTTGTGTGGAATAACTTTATTACCTAAATACCCTCACTGTTTTGCTTTATTGACAATTTTCCTTTGGCCACCTCGAGGAATATGATCTTTTTTCCTATTTCAAAAGATGGTAAGATTAATTTTTTTTTAACATAGGGTAAGATATTTGGCTTGACGCTACATGGATGGTTACTTTCCCTAAATGAAAATAAGTTAAATTTTGTCAAAAATAATTCATATATATCTTTATTGGGTGTGATTAAGTTACATTATATTATAATTTATATCAATTTAAAAGTTATAATCAAAGAATATTTGATAATTAAATTATATTTAACTTGTTTTGTACAATTCTTAAACTAATATCAACTACACTATCATGTAACTTAATAAAGTCCATCTTTTCTAAAATAATAGATCTATATGGGGCGTGGCGTCAAAGCTGGAAGCCTGAAACTTTTGAAAAAAGGGGAGAAAAAAGACAGCACAACATGATAATTGAGATAGCAATGGAGCCCACAAATTCGTTTGCCAAAACTGGTCCGCTATGGGTAATTTTGTGAGTTGCAAGCGGATTTGATATCACAAATTAAAACCTGCATTGGGTTGCGGGCGAGTTTGGCATATGCTAAATATCTGCAGGTATTTGCCAACCCGCACATTTTTTTCAATTATTTTTAAAATTTTAATAATTTTTAATACTTTTTATAATTATTATATACAAATTAATTTTATTATATAATTATGGACCATTATATACTTATTATATAATTATGGATCATTACATATTATAACTTTGTTCTTCATATTAGAGTTTAGAAAATATTAGTGTTCAGAAAATATTAATCTTAAATCATTATTGTAGGAATCATATTGAATGGGGTGATAATAGTGATGAATAAAATGAAAATCTTAATTCCTGAAGTTTGTGTTGAATGAGAATATGAGATGATAATATTTTATGGTATAGTGATGCTACTTTTTGTATAATTGTGTTATTAGTTTTGGATATTAGTTTGTTTTTTTTTTTTTTTACTGAAACCATTTTTGCATTTTGAAGGATTTGCATATTTCATATTTAATTTGAGAATTAGTTTTGGATTGATGTTGAAATTTTAATTTTTCATTTACATTTATTAAATTTAGAATTGAGTATTTGTTGTGAAATTTTAGTTTATTGATATAAATTTACATACTGAGTTATATAATTTTAATTTTTTTAGTTTTATTAAAAGTATCTTTTAACTTTTTTATTTTAAATATAGGAACTCGCAAAAAATCTATCGAGTATCATAATTGTCAAAATCCGCAGCAGATAGATTTCTAAAAGAATTAAAATCCACAACGAATTATAGGTAAATTTGATAATTTAAATTTTGTGCCTGTGTGAATGCACTAGGAATACCCACAGTGGATCATTATGAAATAAAATAAGGGTTTCTCTATGATACTGTAATTTATTTACAGCATCAATAATGTTTTAATTGTATACCGTTGGATTTAATCAATGATATACAATATTTGTATAAAGAAAAAAATAAATAATTTAAAAATAATGGTAACGGTTTGTTATCTACTTAAGGAGGTGGAGAATTTTTATAAAATAACTATGAGGACCCTTAGAGTATGAAGTAATTTCATTTAAATAGCATATTTTATTTAAAAGTATTTTTCAACCCTCCTTTAAATTTATAATGTGATAATATTTTTTAAATAAATCTTCTAAAATCTATTACCGTTAAGTATAGAATATAATATCAAGTAAGTTATTTAACACAAATCAAATAAATTAGTTGCAATTGCAAAATTTACATATGATATAACACTAAAAAATAACACAACTAAGTAGATATACTTAAATAAATGTCATGGTTACATCAATAAACTCATTGGTGAGATTGCTTGGAATCTAAAAAATACTTGACTACATATGTTTTAATAAAATTTAATATTATATATTAAAATACCTATTCTCTAAACTTTTAGTTTAGAATTTCTCTATAATACTCTATGAGTTTTTACAACATTGATAATGAGATTGTTGTGGACTCTTGGATTTTAGTATTTTCATCTCTACCATTCCTTTGATGCAGTGAATAAAAAATTAACTATTTAAATCATAACAAGTAATCTTCATATTGCAAATAAATATAAATTTTTTTAATTAATTGATAAAAGAAAATTTATATTATAATGGATAAAAATCTCACATTCAGTAATGGGATCATTGTATTTAATATTAGAATATTCACCCTTAATTTAATTTTAATGGATAAGTAATTATGTAACAAGTAAACTGCAAATTGTGATATTTCTTCACACTTTAAATTATTTTTTATCTAATCAATTGATAAATATTTTAAATCACTACAAAAAATTAAAGAAATACAAATAATTTGGAATCAAAATTATTACATATAATTCTATTACTTTACCATTTTTCCTTTTTTTTTTTTTTACTTTCACATTTAGTAATTAGAAATGTATTTAATAGCATTAACAATTAAATATATTTAGTAATTAGAAATGTAATTAACAAGTAATGTTATTTCAATAATACTTTATATAAAGATATTACATAAAATCTTATAATAATTTGTATTGTATGAATTTAACTACAAACCATTAATACCTAAACAATAATGATAATAGAAGGCATTGCAATAAACTATTTCATATATGTTTTTATTAATAATACTACATGTGATGAGATTAAGGATAAAACTATCATAAGCACATGGGATGAGGCATATTCAGATCCTATTCAAGTGCTCGTTAGACCCGTTACAAGAGCTCGAGCAAAGAAATTCAAAGAAGCGCTTAATAGATTGATTCAAGCAACTTGGGCTCAATCAAATTCGTGGAGGCTCGTTGAAGGAATTGAACATGATAAATGCATGATTTAGACTCTTGAAGTTTCCAAATAATCACTTCCATGAAACAGGGAATTGGCTTGCACATTATGGCGAGAAAATATATTATTTTCCTTTTTTATATACTTTCTGATTTCTTGTCAAGGTTATTAGGGAAACAAATCAGTTATTTCTATTTTAATCGCCTAGTTTCCATTTAATTGATGTAAGGCATTTAAACTAATTAAGATTCTGATTTGGTTTATATTCTTTCCTATTTACTTAGATTAGGATTCTGATTTGGTTTAGATTCTTTCCTATTAGGGAAGATTCAGATTCAGATTTGATTTTTGATTTAGGATTTATTTCCAAAAATTCTTGTAACCAACCCTATATAATGTACTCGTATCCAATAAATAGAGGGAAGTTTTTCGACGAAATTGGTGAGAGAGTTAATTCTCTTTGGTTCTTTACAAACTCTTTGAACTTATCGGATTTTCGTGGCATTCAAACTTTTGACTCATCAATCAGACCATCCATAGCTGATTGTGGCTTCTTCACATACTAAGATTCATACTTTCAATAAGCATTAGGTCGAGGTTCCATTCCATTCCTGGTTTAGATTCGATCTTGGGAACTAAATTGATTAGTGTCGTGACAGTTCTTGACAAAGTTCATATCATTTGATATCAGAGTCTAGGCACCAAGGTCAGATCCATCTATCTTTGTTGCTTTTCATTTTTGTTTGAATTTTTCATCCTTGTTCTAGTATCTATAAAAAAAAAAAAAAAAATTGTGAACAGTACCGCATGAACAGTATTTACGTGAACAGTGTCGTGTGAACAATATTTTTAGGGTTTCCTTTGTAAATTAATTTTGCATCCTTATGGTTTAATTCTCCTTAAATCCACAAGTTTTACCTATTTCTTTTCCTTAATATATATAAAATCGCCAACCCGCTCTTAAAATCTTTCATTTTTTTCCATTATTTGTGTCTTGGAAGTCTAAAACAGGTTTTACCCATAAGTGAAAATTTTGCCCAAAATCAAAACTCGACTTTCGTACACATTGCCTTCTTACTCTTGAAATTCAATTCCCGTTAGTGTAGTCTTTCTGAATTGCTACTAAAATTCTGATATTGGTTTGATTAGTTTAATAAGAACCAAGTGAGAATTACTAAGAGTGGAAAAAGGCAAGAGAATGTGAGTGTATTAGAGGGTAAAAGCCAATTAATTTGAGTGAAACACAAGTAGAATTAAGTGAGTCATTTTCTTGAGTGAAACACGTAAGGGAGTGGGGTGAGGTCCTTCCACATTATTTCTAACTTTACAACCTAGAACGAAACACAAATGAAGAAGATCAATCCGCAACTACTCAGAATTTATAAATTCAAGCATTGATGGAGAGATAAGGACAATGATGAGGGCTGAATTAGAGCTCATACACAAGGATTTGGATCAGGTGGAGAACACATGTGCAGGACAGCCACAACCCGTTCCCCAAGCACGTAAGAGAGAAAGAGCTTCCAGCTAGAGGAGAGATTGATAACTATTATAGGGATGAGTATGATGAAGGGGAGGACTCGGTGGGTAGCTGTATGAGAGATGGACGAAGTAGGAGAGCTAGGAATAGAGATGATGGATTGAGTGACATGAAGATGAAATCTCATATTTTCAAGGAAAATTTGACCTAGAAGCATACCTTGAATGAGAGAAGAAAATGAAGTTCATATTTGATCGCCACAATTATTCAGAGGCAAAAAAAAGTAAAATTGGTTATGATTGAGTTTTCTGACTATGCTATTACTTGGTGGGATCAGTTTGTTATAAGTAGGAGGTGAAATAAGGAATGTCCAATTGAGACATCGGATGAAATAAAATCATTGATGAGAAGGCGTTTTGTACCTAACCACTATTATCGAAACTTATACATAGGGTAGCTAAAGTGTTGAGGATTATTATAAAGAAATGGCCATGATTAGAGCAAATGTGGAGGAGGATATAGAAGTTACCATGGCACGATTCTTAAATGGTCTTAATCGGGAGATTGCAGATAAGGTTGAGTTGCAACATTATGTGGAGATTGAGGAGATGATCCACAAAGCTATCAAGATTGAGCAGCAACTCAAGAGGAGGGGTAACACTCATGCAGCCCAAGCTCGAGTTCCACTCCTTGGAAGCCGAGCTATGTGAAATGACCTAAGGTAAGATCCGCGACAAGGTAACATCGTGACTCATACTATTAAGAATCATGACATTAAGTGTTTTAAATGTCAAGGCAGGGGCCATATTGCAAGTGAATGTGTGAATCAAAGAGTTATGGTGTTGCGGGACAATGATCAGATTGTAACTGAAGATGAAACAGAAGAAAATGAGATGCCACCATTAGAGAATGTCGAAGATGAAGAGTATATAGCTCCTGGGGAATTGACTTTAGTAGTAAAGAGAGCTTTGAGTGTGCTAGTAAAGGAAGACGAAGCAGTGCAGTGAAAAAATATTTTCCATACTAGGTGCTATGTATGTAGTATGATTATTAATGGAGAAAGTTGTACTAATGTTGCTAGTACTATCATGATGGAGAAGTTAGGACTTCTGACACTTAAACACCTACGGCCATACAAACTACAATGGTTAAATGACAGTGGTGAGGTGAAAGTGAACAAGCAGGTACTAGTGACTTTTCGGATTGGCAAGTATGAAGATAAGGTGCTTTGTGATGTAATACCAATGCTGGCTGGACACTTGTTACTTGGGCGTGTGAAACATGATGGCTTCACCAACAAATATTCATTTGTATTTAATCAACGCAACATCACTCTTATTCCATTGACACCAAAGCAGGTTTATGGAGACCAAGTCAGCCTACAAAGAGAGAGTGAGCAAAAGAAAAAAAAGAGAAAAAGAGAGTGAAATTAAAAAAGAGGTCGAGGAAAATATGAGAGAAAAACTAAAGAAAAATGCAGCTATTGAGCGAAAAATCAGATGGAAAACAAAAGAATTTCTACGCGAGAGCGAGGGAGATAAAAAAAGTATTGTTTTCACATTAGCCGATGATTGTACAAAGAGACATTTTTTTAACACTAACGAATTTGACCTTACTTTGCCTAGTTCTATTACTTTTCTTTTGCAGGAGTATGAGGATGCCTTTCCTGAGGAAGCACCACATGATTTATCTCTAATCCGAGAGATTGAGTATCATATTGATTTTGTGCCTGGTGCAGCCATTCCAAATAGACCAACCTATAGGAGCAATCCGGAGGAGACCAAGGAACTTCAAAGGCAGGTAAATGAATTAATGGAAAAAAGGTACATGAGAGAAAGCATGAGTCCATGTGCAGTTTCCGTTTTATTAGTTCCTAAGAAGGATGGGATGTGGAGGATGTGTGTTGACTGTCGAGCCATCAACAACATAACGGTAAAGTATCGACATCCCATTTCTAGGCTAGATGACAAGCTTGATGAATTAAATGGGTCTTGTGTATTTTCCAAAATTGATTTGAAAAGTAGATATCATCATATTAAAATGAAAGAAGGACATGAATGGAAAGCTGTCTTTAAAATAAAATATGGCTTTTATGAATGGTTAGTCACGCCTTTTGGTCTAACTAATACCTCGAGCACTTTTATGAGACTCATGAATCATGTCTTGCGAGCTTTTATTAGCAAGTTTGTTTTTGTTTATTTTGATGATAACCTCATTTATAGCAAAAACATAAACGATCATGTAGTACATTTGAAATCTGTTTAGATTTGCTTAGAAAAGAAAAGTTGTTTGCGAATATGAAGAAGTGTACTTTTTGCATCAAAAAAATTATGTTTCTAGGATTTGTTGAGAGTGCACAGGGTCTACAGGTTGATGAGGAAAAGGTACGTCCAATCCAAGAATGGCCAAGTCCCACAAGTGTAAGTAATGTGAGAAGCTTTCATGGGCTTGCTAGTTTCTATCGACGATTTGTGAAAGATTTTAGCACATTAGCCGCACCACTTACTGAAGTGATAAAAAAATTCTCCATTGGCTGCTTTGAAATATCCGGTATCAATGAAACCTATGACAGAGATAGGTTTGGCAAATTTTGAAGGGAGGAGACTAATTTTTATGGAAAGAAGAGGGCTATAGACGAGGTTGATTTGTTGAATGTTGTGGATAGTTGGGATTCCTTCAGAATCAGAACTATCGCTCTGTTCTCCTAGGATGAAAACTGTATCATCATCACAACACTCTTGTTCTGAGAGCATTGATTCAACATCCTCATCATCTGAGAGAGGAGACACCCTGTGGAGGTGTTCAAGTAACCTAGCAAATTTGGCTGGATTATTAGGGCAAAACTTTGCAAAGTGGCCCTTCTTTTTACAGATGAAATACCGGGCATCCTTTTGGCTTTTGATCCCTAGACTAGAGGATTTTCTTTGGAAAAACCTTTAGGGTTTTTTAGGTTTTCTGAAGCGATGTTTTGCAGGGTTTCTAGGTTGGGAGTATTTCTGAAAATGAGACCTCTTTTTGGTAGGACAATGGCAATTTTTTTCATCCTTGCATTTGATAGCAAGGTGGGGCTTTTTACAAGCACTTTTGAAAGGTTCTTTGTGTTCCATGAGATCTTTAAAAAACTCTTTTTTTTCATAGAGTTTGTCCAAACAAGAGACTGCCAGTTGATAAATCTTTCCCAGAGAGAGATTAGCAACATCTTATTGATAAAGATGCAACTGTCTCTGCAATTCTGGTAAGATTTCCTTGGGGAGAGACGCTACAAAAACATGCTTGAGAGAAGCATCATTGAACCCGTTGAGTTTGTAGTACATGGTCGTCATCCGTCTGTAGTGAAAGTCAAGGTCTTTGATTTTTAATGAGCAGCACTTCCTTTGATGGAACTCTTGTCTAGCTGCTTCTTGTACCACTGTCGGTTCTCCTAGAAATTGCTCATAAATAAGTCCTAAGACTGGAGGAATCTGTGCCTGGTACAATTGTAATTGCCTATACTTGCCAAGACTCTCGAACCAGTCTCAGAGAGATCCTATGAATCTCGAGCTGAACTCTCGAAGAACAGATTGGGAGGTAGCTCCAGTTTTTAGCATTTGAACATCAATCCAGGCGGAGAACTCTTGAAACATTTGGAACCATTTGACTTTTGGTACATCGTCTAATGTGAACCATGGCCCATCGGAAGCTTTAGGAATTGGATCAGGTTGGGCAGGAGGTACATCCTCAGCTTCTTTAACTATAGGTGGTCCCCGTGAAGAGGAAGGAGGAGGATCTTCTGGAAAATAAGGAGGAGGAGGATCGTTGGATCCTGTTAATGGTTGAACCATTAGTAAATCAAGAATATCCACATAATTTTCTTCTGAATTTATTGCAGAGTATGAGGCAACTAATTCTGTTGGAGAAAAGGATTCATCAGAAGATGAATTTAACTCTGATGGTGTGTTTACTTCCATGGAATGGGAATGAGCTGGAATGGGAATGGGCTGAGAATGAGAATGGGCTGGAATGGGAATAAGGAATGGGAATGATATTCTAATGTTTACTTGGCAAAAATAAATGGGAATGGGAATGTGTTCGAATGCCATTGATGTGTTTACTTAGCAAAATAAATAGGAACGATGAATGAGAATGAGAATTAATTTACTAAAATACCCACAGTATTAAATAATGCAATTTTTTTTAACTAGATACATGTATAAATATTATTATAAAATTGATATTAATTAAAAATAAAATTAATAATAATAATAATAAATATTAATAATTATTATAAATATTATTATTATTAATAAATTTTATTAACTTTATTATTTTAGTTACTATTAATTATTGTTATTGTTATTATTATTTTTATTAATATTATCATTATTATCATTTATTATTATTATTATTATTAACTTTATTATTTTAGTTATTATTAATTATTGTTATTATTATTTTTATTAATATTATCATTATTAACATTTATTATTATTATTATTATTATTAAAAAAATTTATTAACTTTATAATTTTATTTATTATTAATTATTGTTAATATTATTTTCATTAATATTTTCATTATTAACATTTATTATTATTATTATTATTATTATTATTATTATTATTATTATTATTATTATTTTAGTTATTATTATTATTATTATTATTAATTATTGTTATTATTATTTTTATTAATATTATCATTATTAACATTTATTATTATTGAATTCTATTAACTTTATTATTTTAATTATTATTAATTATTGTAACTAAAATAATAATAATAATTTTTATTATTTTTATTGTTAATAATAATAATATTAATAAATTAATAATTAGAAGGGTACAAAAGTAAATTCATCTGTCATTCCTATTCCCACATTTTCATTTCCTACCCCCCATGGGGATGAGATTCTCATTCTTTATTCCCAAATTACATGGGATCCACACAATATATTCTCATTCTCAAATTCAATTTTGTTAAGTAAACATAGTTTTGATTGCCATTCCTCCATTCCCATTCCTTATTCCAAGAAGTAAACACACCATGAGTTTGCTAAAGAAGCACTGGCTTCTAAAGGAGTAAAGCCAGAATGAATTCTTTTCGAAGAAAGTTGGTGCATGGGTCCTTTATCTTTTGGTGGTCGTTGAGTGGGTTCTGGAGTAGATTGAGGAGAAGGAGGTTGAGTTTGTGGTTTTGGAGAGGATTTTGAGGTAGATGGTTTAGTAGATGATTTTGGTTTTGAAGTTGGTTGTGTTGTTGACAGATGGGATAACCCAAAGAACTTTGCATAGTCCACGGGTTTTTCACAGGTGGAAGGTTTGTACAAAGGCTGGTATGTAGTGAAGGTTGGAGTGTATGCGGGTAAGGTCTGAGTTTTGGTAAACAAGGATGGTTGTTAATTCTCCGCATAAATTCTTGCTAGTTCAGCTTTAAGTTGCTTGATCGCAGCTTCTTTTTTATTGAATTATGGTCTCCAATATCTGTTCTGAATCCAGTCTGGCAATTTATTCATGGAGGTTAAGATACAGCTGCTCTAGCTGAGCCGTAATCTTGTCAACCTTCTGTTCAGTATTTTGGACTTTTGCTTGAACATTATCGAGCCTGGTGTCAAGCACGGCTTCATACTGCTTTGGTTCTTCTATTTGTCCAGTGAGAGTACCCGAGGAGTACGTGGCGTTGTTCTACCAGAGCAATGACGAACTTAATCGTAATTTGGGCCAGTAGCCTGCATGTTCGGGTTTCCAACCTATATACTCAATACTAAAGAAGAAACCATAGCACATACCACCCAAAACTGGAGCCTCTCCTCAGGCATAATGGAGGATGAATAGTATTTTTGGTGATTGGTTCTGGTGTTTGGTATAAAGGAATAGGACTTTCTGATACACAGGATCCTACAAGAGGCAAGTGTAGAGCATACTCGTCATTAAACCAGATAGAGGGTGAACAATTAAGAGGAATATGTGATCTTTATTAGAAGAATAGAAAGAGAAGAGTTTAGCCAATCATGTTTAAGGCAAACCTCAAACTTCAATTGGAAAGAGCTTATTTTACTAGGAGGATAAGACAGCCTTATATACGCGAAGTCTTTCTCTAAAGGAGGGCAAGACCCTTGCTATGATTACAAAGCGACAAAAGTAAAAGTAAAAGCAAAAGAAAAAGCATCCGCTATTGGGAAAGCAGATTCTTTTTAGAAAAGGACAAAAGATAAAGATAGGACATGTTTCCTATCTTTAGTAAAGTAAAGCAAACAATAATTACAAAATGACAAATAACTTTTAAAAGTTAAAGCACACGTATTATAACAAGACAAACAACTTTTTTAAAGGGAAATAGTGCCATCTTCAGATAAGGATTCTGTCTCGTCAGGGTCTTAATTAGGATCCTTGTCTTTTTTTAAGACTATTTCTGGATGAGAGCAACTAGAAACACATGGCCAAGGGCAATCTTGGGATTTTGGTAATTGAGGGTCTGGTTGAGATGAGAATGTCGGGTATAGATCTGGTGGGTATGGAGTAGAGGATGATCCAAGTTCATATTGTGTTGGTGAAGGTATTGGGGTGAAGTCTTCATATGGATCTTGGGAATCTTGAAATAAAAAGTTAGTATAATCTGGCTTTTCTTCTTTGATGATGATTCTTCGATTACGGGGTTGAGAATGGGAGGATGGTGTGGGAACCATGAACATGTCATGTTTTAGTCCAAGAGATGTATGAAGGATAATAAGTTGGTGGAATGTGGTTGAGTTCCATTAAGAAGTTCTTTAAGGAAGTCTTAATCTGGAAGTCTTGTTCAAGACAGGCAATATGAGGGATTGTGATCCATTCATAAGTCTGGTTTTGTGTCCAGAAGGCATTGGTTTGTGGGTGTTGGAAATATGGGCGATGGATTATGAAGACAGAGGTGAACTGTTTTCCTTCTAGATCTAGAAAGTCCTTGAGGTGATGTGTGTCAACAATCTGTTGGAGTTTTCGGCGCCACCATGGCAATGGTGAAAACCATTCAAAGAGAGTCCATGAAAGAGAGGTTGAGTGGTGTGGATTATTGAGTCTGTCTAGAAGGGGTAAAATAGGAAAGATCATTTTTGTAGCATACAGAACTATAAGACACCAAGTATACCAAAGTTTATTTTCAGTAATATCTCGGTTTAGTGGAATTACTAATCATGTAAGGAAAAGATGATCAGGGTGAATGCTAGGAAAAACCATGGGTTCTTTATTCATCGTGTAGATGTTCATAAAAAACTTGAAAAGAAACTTTCGAGCTAAATCTTGGATTTGATGAAGAGAGGTGATAAGATTTTTGTCTCCTTTGATATGTTGCACTGAAAAATCATACCTGAAAAACCAAGTTTTAAGGCGAAGGAGATGTTTGTCTGGTAGTACCCGATTTTTAAATTCCATTATCTTCGGGAAAAGAGGAGTTATCCAGTCTGACAATAAAGTTGTGGTCGATGAGATTGAATTTAAACTTTAGGATGGCATACGTTACTGCCAAGATCTCTTTATAGATCATGTGGTAGTGCTTTTCAGCATTTTTAAACTGTCCACTGGCATGTGCACAGTAAAATTCCTTACCGTCAATGCTTTCTAAGAGTACTGCTCCCCAGTACTCATCCCTGGCATCTGTTTGGAGGATGCGTTGTCCAATGTAAGGGATTCTCAGTGGTAATGGGTGCTGAGTCATCTGCTTAAGTTTTTGGACAGCTGTTGTCTGCTATGGTCCCTAAGGTGAGTCATGTGAATCCCACATTGAAACTTTGAAACTCACACTTAATTTGAAGTTTCAACTTCCCAAGAAAGTTCTAAACAGATTTAAGACAAACAAAACCTTGACCCAATGCTTAAGAAAACATGAACCAAAGGTATGGAGAATGATATTGACGCCACACTCAAGATTTAGATGAGAAGGTGAGTGATAAGTCTAGATTTGGAACGCCACAAGAATGCAAATTTCGGAATAACACTGGCATTGATTGAGCTGGAATTAATGTGCAAGCTATATACCATTGGAAAGATAATTAAGTTAGCTTTCCAAAGAATTTTATAGAGTTAGATTTGGAGTTCTCTAGAAGGAGTTATGACCAATTCATTACAGCTTGTTCAGACTTGGGATTTTTAAACGACTCCTTTGTTTTTTTCAACTTCATTTGTTGTTTTGTTTCAAGTTTGTCAATGAGACCATTAATTATGGTAGGCTAGCATTAAGTTTATCAATGATAGTATTAATTATGGTGGGTTGGTGAAGACTTTTGAAGCATGCTTTGACAAACTTATACTTGGAGGGTTGTTCCAATGTTTTCATTTGTATTTTTCGGATTTTGTGTCTCTATTGGTCTATTTAAACTCAGCAACCTTGCTATGTAAGACAATTAGAGATTAATTTTATTTGAATTTGAAAGAATTATTCTTTTTTTGGTTCTTTTGAGAATTAGTGAACTTATCAAGAATTTGCATTCTTGTGGCGTTCCAAATCTAGACTTATCACTCACCTTCTCATCTAAATCTTGAGTGTGGCGTCAATATCATTCTCCATACCTTTGGTTCATGTTTTCTTAAGCATTGGATCAAGGTTTTGTTTGTCTTAAATCTGTTTAGAACTTTCTTGGGAAGTTGAAACTTCAAATTATGTGTGAGTTTCAAAGTTTCAATGTGGGATTCACATCATTTTGGTATAAGAGCAAGTTTCTAATCAGGTTTGAATGTCTTATTTGTTTTGATTATAAAAAAAAAAAGAAAAAAAAACGGACAGCAAAAAAAAAAAAAAAACGATTACAAAAGGATTCAAGAATTCCTACTTTCACCAAATTGAACTTTAGTTATTCATTGTCCTTGACATTGTTTGCACACAATATCTATCAATTGTGTTCGTTTGCTTGCTTGCTTTCCTTTCTTCAATTTCCTTTTTGTTCTTTGTGTCCTCTTAATTTCTTTTCTTTCATAGTGTGCTGGATTATCATATTTGGTGTGCTGCTTGTTTGTTTTTCTTGATTTTGTTTATTTAGTTCAATAAGGAACTGAAAGAGAGAATTAAGTGTGGTAAAAGGCAAAGCTTGTTATCAAATATGAGTGGCTAAATATCTTCTTCTTAAGTGAAAAAGCCAATTTGTGTGTTAAACACGAGAGTTAAGTGAATCAAATTGAGTGAAACACTTGAGGGAGTGTTGTGAGTTCTTTTTGCTAACATTCTTTTCAGATCACAAAATATGTCAAAAGAACAAGAAGCTATAGACCAATCAATCATGCTCAAAGCCATGCAGCAACAATTTGAGCGCATGAACCTGATGTTTTTAGCGATCTGTGACCAATTGGAAAGGCAAGACACTGCCATAGCCAATCTACAAAAGGGGCAACAACCAATAGCTCCTAATGTAAGAGATCATCAAGGGCGTGCAGCCATGGGAGATCAAGATGGTGATGACCTAAGTAATTTTGATGACCAGGCCACCGTTGACATGCGTGGAAGAGATGATAGAAGGGCAAGACGTATAGATCGTGATTTGGGGAGTATCAAACTGAAAATTCCTTCTTTTCAAGGTAAAAATGATCCGGAAGCTTATTTGGATTGTGAAAAAAAGGTGTAGCTATTATTTTATTTCCATAACTACTCGGAGGAGAAAAATTAAAACTAAATTGCTGTTGAATTCTTGATTATGCTATTATTTGGTGGGATCAACTTGTTTTGAGTAGAAGAAGAAACCGTGAAAGGCCCATAAACACTTGGGAGGAGATGAAGGCCATCATGAGGAGGAGATTTATTCCTAGTCATTATTATAGGGAGCTGCACCAAAGGCTTCAAAGTCTTACACAAGGTTCCAGAGGTGTGGAAGATTACCACAAGGAGATGGAAATAATCATGATTCGAGCCAACATTGAAGAAGAACGAGAGGCCACTATGGCCAGATTTTTACATGGTCTAAATCAAGATATTGCTAATGTGGTTGACTTGCAGCATTATGTTGAATTGGAAGACATGGTTCACATGGCCATGAAAGTGGAACGACAACTGAAAAAGAAAGGTTCCACTAGAACCAATTTAGGCTCATCTTCCTCATGGAAGTCAAAATGGAGCAAAGATAAAAAGGCTGCTTCAAAGCCTAAGATTGAGCCAATCAAGGATCATAAATAGGGAGGCAACCAAAGCGAAGGTAAATCTGATTCCCAACACTCTAGAAATAGAGATATTAAGTGTTTTAAATGTTTGGGGACATGTCATATTGCATCTCAATGCCCAAATAAGAGAGCAATGATCTTGAGGGACGATGGTGATGTTGAAACCGAGAGTGAATCAGATGATGATCCTATGCCACCTTTGGAGGATGCTAATGATGGTGTAGAGTATCCTGTTGATGGTAAATTGATGGTTGCTAGGCGTGCTCTCAACATGCAAGTAAAAGAGGATGCAGAGGTACAACGTGATAGCATATTTCATACTAGATGCCACATCAAAGATAAGGTATGTAGAATGATAATTGATGGCGGAAGTTGTACTAATGTAGCTAGCACTAGTTTAGTTGAAAAACTGAATTTGAAAACTTTGAAACATCCTAGGCCATATAAGTTACAATGGCTGAATGATTGTGGGGAGGTTAAAGTAAATAAACAAGTGCTGGTTTCATTCTCTTTTGGGAGATATAAGGATGAGGTTGTATGTGATGTAGTACCCATGCATGTTGGACACATTCTTTTGGGGCGACCTTGGCAATATGATAGGCGAGTGACACATGATGGTTACTTAAATAGATATTCTTTTGTAATGAATAAAAGGCAAATCACTCTTGTACCCTTAACACCTAGGCAAATATATATTCTTGTATGAGGATCAAATGACAATACAAAAAGAGAGTGATACAAAAAAAGAAAATGAGAGCACAAAAGAAAGAGAGAATGAGAGAAAAGGAAGTGGAAAGATAGAAAAAAATATTGTTGAGAGAAAAGAGAGGCAACATGTGAACTTGTTTGCAAAAGAGAGAGAGGTTAAGAGGGCTTTCTTTTCAAAACAGCCTATCATTGTACTTTTGTGCAAAAAGGCTTGTTTACATACTAATGAGCTTAATTCTTTTTTGCCTAGTGTTATTGTGACTCTTTTGCAGGACTTTGGTGATGTTTTTCCAAATGAAGTCCCTAATGGTTTGCCACCTATTAGAGGAATTGAGCATCAAATAGACTTTCTTCCTGGAGCTACCATTCCTAATAGACCCGCTTATAGAAGTAACCCCGAGGAGACAAAGGAGCTTCAAAGGCAGGTTGAAGAACTCTTGGCAAAGGGATATGTGAGGGAGAGCATGAGTCCATGTGCAGTACCAGTTCTACTAGTGCCCAAAAAGGATGAAACATGGAGGATGTGTGTTGATTGTCGTGCAATTAATAAAATCACTGTAAAGTATCGACATCCTATTCCTAGACTTGATGACATGCTTGATGAATTGCATGGTTCTTGTGTGTTTAGTAAAATAGATCTTAAAAGTGGATATCATCAAATTAGGATTAGAGAGGGAGATGAGTGGAAAACTGCTTTTAAAACAAAATATGGTTTATATGAGTTGTTAGTGATGCCATTTGGGTTATCTAATGCACCCAGCACTTTCATGAGGTTAATGAACCATGTTTTGCGTGCTTTTATTGGTAAGTTTGTAGTTGTCTACTTTGATGATATTTTGATCTATAGAAAAAGTCTAGAAGAACACATTGAGCATTTGCAAAGTGTATTGATTGTTTTAAGGAAGGAAAAGCTGTATGCTAATTTGAAGAAGTATGCTTTTTGTACAAATCAGATTGTTTTTCTTGGTTATGTTGTAAGTGCTAAAGGAATTGAGGTTGATGAAGAGAAGGTAAAGGCTATTAAGGAATGGCCTACACTTAAAAGCGTAAGTGAGGTAAGAAGTTTTCATGGTTTGGCTAGTTTTTATAGAAGATTTGTGAAAGATTTTAGCACCCCTGCTGCACCTTTAACTGAAATTGTTAAGAAACACGTGGGATTTAAGTGGGGTAGTGAACAAGAAAGGGCATTTAATTTAATCATGGAGAAATTGGTTTCTGCACCACTACTTGCTTTACCCGATTTTGCTAAAACTTTTAAAATTGAGTGTGATGCCTCAGGTATAGGTATTGGAGCTGTTTTAATGCAAGAGGGGCGTCCAATTGCCTATTTTAGTGAGATATTGAGTGGAGAAGCCCTAAACTATCCTACTTATGACAAGGAGATGTATGCATTGGTGAGAGCATTGGAAACTTGGCAACATGCTGTAATGAATTGGTAAACTTGGCAACAAGTTTGTCAAAGCATGCTTCAAAAGTCTTCACCAACCCACCATAATTAATACTATCATTGATAAACTTAATGCTAGCCTACCATAATTAATGGTATCATTGACAAACTTGAAACAAAACAACAAATGAAGTTGAAAAAAACAAAGGAGTCGCTTAAAAATCCCAAGTCTGAACATGCTGTAATGAATTGGTCATAACTCCTTCTAGAGAACTCCAAATCTAACTCTATAAAATTCTTTGGAAAGCTAACTTAATTATCTTTCCAATGGTATATAGCTTGCACATTAATTCCAGCTCAATCAATGCCAGTTTTATTCCGAAATTGACCTTTCTGCATTTGATCCGAATTGTGTATTTGGCTGCCCAATAGCTTGAATAATGCCCACAATGCCTTGACTTCTCTTCAAGCCCAATTCATGATGTCTTGCATCTTGAATTGCAGTTTCAATCCATATTTTCTCAATTAATCCATTTAAAGCAGCTTGCATCTTTTTGGCTCTAGCTCTTGTAATTGGGCCTTCATGAATGTGCAAAGGGTCACTTGAAGCTTTAATGGTATTCTCTTGATAGTTCTCATCAGCTAATAAGAGCAAAAAGGCCTCACAACACTCCCTCACGTGTTTCACTCAATTTGATTCACTTAACTCTCGTGTTTAACACACAAATTGGCTTTTTCCCTCTAATGATCTCACAAACTTTGCCTTTTACAAAACTTAATTCTCTCTTTCAGTTCTTTATTGAACTAAATAAACAAAATCAAGAAAAACAAACAAGCAGCACACCAAATATGATAATCCAGCACACTATCAAAGAAAAGAAACTAAGAGGACACAAAGAACAAAAAGGAAATTGAAGAAAGGAAAGCAAGCAAGCAAAGGAACACAATTGATAGATATTGTGTGTAAACAATGTCAAGGACAATGAATAACTAAAGTTCAATTTGGTGAAAGTAAGAATACTTGAATCCTTTTGTAATCTTTTTTTTTTTTTTTTGCTGTACGTTTTTTTAGAAAAACATGAACCAAAGGTATGGAGATATTCTTGTTCGCGTCAATATCATTCTCCATACCTTTGGTTCATGTTTTCTTAAGCATTGGGTCAAGGTTTTGTTTGTCTTAAATCTGTTTAGAACTTTCTTGGGAAGTTGAAACTTCAAATTAAGTGTGAGTTTCAAAGTTTCAATGTGGGATTCACATCATTTTGGTATCAGAGAGTTCATTAGAGGGAAAAAGCCAACAATGTTTGCCTAGAGCGCGTCCTTCCTCGCGACCACGGCTTGGATCCGGTGGAACTTCCACACCAGTAACGCCCTCTTGGAATGAAGTTGGAAGGTTGGCCATTGCTCGTGAGCTAGATTGCGTGGGTGATAACCTTAGCTTGACAACTCTAGCTATTTGAAGGTGTTTAACACAACTATAAATAGATATCAACCTTTGCTTTTTTGATATCCCCATGAGCTAGAGCTTGACAAAATGATTCACTTTTACCATATGGGGAATGATATTGGATTATCAAAGAGCTAAAGCCAAAACGCTAGATTACCATATCCCACCAAATAATGCCTTTTACCATACCTTTGGAAAGTGTTTGAACTCACACTTAATTTGATAGTGTTAAGTTTATCACTCACCTTCTCATCTAAAACTTGTTTGTCATAACAAAATGTTATCATACACTTAAGTTTAATTCCAAAAAAGAATTAAGCTCATTAGTATGTAAACAAGCCTCTTTACACAAAAGTACAATGATAGGCTGTTCTGAAAAGAAAGCCCTCTTAACCTCTCTCTCTTTTGCAAACAAGTTCACATGTTGCCTCTCTTTTCTCTCAAAAATATTTTTTTCTATCTTTCCACTTCCTTTCTCTCATTCTCGCTTTCTTTTGTGCTCTCATTTTCTTTTTTTGTATCACTCTCTTTTTGTATTGTTAAGGGTAACAATACAAAAGTGATTTGCCTAGGTGTTAAGGGTACAAGAGTGATTTATAGGCCTTTCACGGTTTCTTCTCCTACTCAAAACAAGTTGATCCCACCAAATAATAGCATAATCAGTAAATTCAACAGCAGCTAGTTTTACCTTTTTCTCCTCCGAGTAGTTATGGCAATCAAATACTAGCTCCACCTTTTTTTCCCACTCCAAATAAGCTTCCGGATCATTTTTACCTTGAAAAGAAGGAATTTTCAGTTTGATACTCCCCAAATCACGATCTATGCGTCTTGCCCTTCTATCATCTCTTCCGCGCATGTCAACAGTGGCCTGGTCATCAAAATTATCTAGGTCATCACCATCTTGATCTCCCATGGCAGCACGCTGTTGATTATCTCTTGCATTAGGAGCTATTGGTTGTTGCCCCCTTTGTAGATTGGCTATAGCATTGTCTTGCCTTTCCAATTGGTCACGGATCTCTCCAAACATCAGATTCATGCGCTCAAATTGTTGCTGCATGGCTTTGAGCATGATTGATTGGTCTATAGCTTCTTATTCTTTTGACATATTTTGTGATATAAGACCTCACAACACTCCCTCACATGTTTCACTCAATTTGATTCACTTAACTCTCGTGTTTAACACACAAATTGGCTTTTTCCCTCTAATGATCTCATAAACTATTGCCTTTTACCACACTTAATTCTCTCTTTCAGTTCTTTATTGAACTAAATAAACAAAATCAAGGAAAAAAACACAAGTAGCACATCATTTGGTATCAGAGCTAGTTTCTAATTAGGTTTGAATGTCTTATTTGTTTTGATTATCAAAAAAAAAGAAAAAAAGAAAAAAAAAACATACAGCAAAAAAAAAAAAAAAGATTACAATTTGAAGTTCAAACTATCAGAGGAACTTTAGATTTCCATGTCATTCCATTTCATTCCAACTTTGAACTAATGAGTTTCAAAGTTTCAAAGTTACAATTCTCTTGATAGTCCTCTCAACATGCAAGTAAAAGAGGATGCAGAGGTACAACGTGATAACATATTTAATACTAGATGCCACATCAAAGATAAGGTATGTAGTATGATAATTGATGGCGGAAGTTGTACTAATGTAGCTAGCACTAGTTTAGTTGAAAAATTGAATTTGAAAACTTTGAAACATCCTAGGCCATATAAGTTACAATGGCTGAATGATTGTGGGGAGGTTAAAGTAAATAAACAAGTGCTGGTTTCATTCTCTATTGGGAAATATAAGGATGAGGTTGTATGTGATGTAGTACCCATGCATGCTGGACACATTCTTTTGGGGCGACCTTGGCAATATGATAGGCGAGTGACACATGATGGTTATCTAAATAGATATTCTTTTGTAATGAATAAAAGGCAAATCACTCTTGTACCCTTAACACCTAGGGAAGTGTATGAGGATCAAATGACAATACAGAATGAGAGCGCAAAAGAAAGAGAGATTGAGAGAAAATGAAGTGGAAAGATAGAAAAAAATATTGTTGAGAGAAAAGAAAGGCAACATGTGAACTTGTTTGCAAAAGAGAGAGAGGTTAAGAGGGCTTTCTTTTCAAAACAGCCTATCATTGTACTTTTGTGCAAAGAGGCTTGTTTACATACTAATGAGCTTAATTCTCTTTTGCCTAGTGTTATTGTGACTCTTTTGCAGGACTTTGATGATGTGTTTCCAAATGAAGTCCCATTTGGAAATAATATTGTAAATCCAAAGTTGCACATGCTGTAAAGTTGTGGTCGATTAAAGTTCAAATATTAAAGTTCCTTTGAAACAATTTGAGCATTGTCTTAAATCTGCCCACGGAGATGGAAATAATCACGCACAAGCAATTCCGAAACTTCAAATTACTTAGCCTCACATCATGAATGTGCAAAGGGTTCACTTGAAGCTTTAATGGTATTCTCTTGATAGTTCTCATCAGTGAGGCTGATTTCTTTAACATCCTAGATAGCTGGGATGTGTGGATTGCAATGTGTGGGAAAAAATCTCTGAGATAATTGACAATCCTGAGAAACTGTTGAATTTACTTTCTGGATAGGTATTGATCTAGAAAGTGGATTAATTCCTGGGCAATGTGGGGTCCTGGATGGTAGTGACCATCTTGGATTATCATTCTGAGAAATTCAATGGATTCTTGACCTATCTGACTTTTCTTTTCAGACAACATGACTCTGTGGGAGTCAATAATGTGAAGGAACTGGTTTAGGAGTTTTTGATGGGTTACATGATCTTTGGTGAATAGAAGGATATCATTGATGTAAATGAGGGCATTTTCAAGGATAGGCCCAAATTTTTGACCATAGCTTTCTGAAAAAGGGATGGTGCCACCTTTGGTAATGGGCATTTGGGATACAGAATGTTGTTTTGGGTCTATCATCATGATGAATACCAACTTGCCAGAATCCTGACTTAAGGTCAAATTTGGAAAAAAAAAAACCTTTGCATCTTAGAGATGAATAAACAGGGATTGAATTTTTGGCAAAGGAAATTTGTCATCTTTGAGAAAATAATTTAGGGGCTGATAGTCAATGACTAATCTTTTCTTACCCCGGATTATTTCTGACTTTTTTTCAACATAAAAAGCTTGACAAGCCCAATCAGAATGAGTGGGCTCAATAAGGCCTTGGGCCATAAGCTGCTGGCATTCAGCTTGGGCTAGTTTGAGATCGGAGGGTGTCATACCCGGATGTGTGGCCTTAGTAAGATTAATGTCTTTATTAAGTTTGAAAGGTAACTTAACGAAGAATTGAGGATTTTTCCACAGAAGAAAAGGATGGGAAAAATGGAGGTGATTTTTCAGGACAAAACAAAAGGAATTTGGCTTTGAGGATTCTTCCACCTATGGATTTTTTGGTGATTAAATCTGTTTGGAATAATTCCCCATTGGCTGCCTTGAAGTACTCAATATGGTGCTCCTAGAGTTCTGAAGGTAAAATGGATGGGTTTAATATACTTCTTTGTGCCCCAGTATCAATGAAACCTATAACAGAGATAGGTTTGGCAAATTTTGAAGGGAGGAGATTGATTTTTATGGATGGAAGGGGACTATGGACAAGGTTGATTTGTTGGATATGGTGAATAGCAGGAATACCTTCAGAATCGAGCTGTCGATGCATTACGCTAGGATAAAGGCGTATTATCATCCTGACACTCTGTTGCAGCGAGTTCAACGTCCTCATGCGATAGAGGAGATACTCTGTTGAGATGCTTAAGTAATCTGGCAGATTTGGCTGGGTTATTTGGGTAGAATTTTGCAAAGTGTTCCTTCTTCTTACAAATGAAACACCGAGCATCTTTTTGGCTTCTAGGTTCTGGACTGGATGATTTCCTTTAGAAAAACTAATAGGTCTTTTTAGGTTTATGGAAACAGTGTTTGGAAGGGTTTTTTGGATGGGAGTATTTGTGGAAGTGAGATTTCTTTTTTGTTGGACAATGGCAAGTTTTTTCATCCTTGCACTTAATGGCAAGGTGTGGCTTTTTACAAGCACTTTTGAAAGGCTTTTTGTGTTCCATGAGATTTTTGAAAAACTCTTTTTGTTCACAGAGTTTGTCTAAACAAGAGACTGCCATTTGGTAAATCCTTCCCAGAGAGAGATTAGTAATATCAAGTTGGTGAAGGTGTAATTGTCTCTATAATTCTAGTAAGATTTCTTTAGGCAGAGACGCTACAAAAACATGCTTGAGAGAAGCGTCATTGAACCCATTGAGTTTGTAATACAGAGTTGTCATCGTTCTGTAATGGAAGTCAAGATCTTTGATTTTTTAATGAGCAGCACTTCATTTGGTGGAATTCTCGTCTAGCAGCTTCCTGTGCTACTGTGGGTTCTCCTAGAAATTGCTCATAGATAAGTCCTAAGACTTGAGGAATTGTTGCTTGGTATAGTTGCAATTTTCTGTACTGACCAAGACTTTCAAACCAAACACGGAGAGATCCGATGAATCTTGAGCTAAACTCACGAAGGACAGATTGTGAGGTAGCTCCTGTTTTGAGCATCTGGACATCAATCCAAGCGGAGAACTCTTGGAATCTTTGGAACCATTTAACTTTTAGAACATCATCAAAAGTAAACCATGGTTTGTTGGATGCTTTGGGAATTGGATCAGGTTGAGCAGGAGGTACAGCTTCTACTTCTTCGACTATAGGTGGTCCTCTAGAAGAAGAATGAGGAGGGTCCTTTGGAGAAGAAGGAGGAGGAGGATCATTGGAACCAGTTGACGACTGGACCATAAGTAGATCAGGAATGTCCACATAATTCTCTTCTAAATCTATGGCCGAACATGATTCAACTGAGTCATCAGATGATGGGTTTGATTCGGAGTCTGCTAAGGAAACAGTGGCTTCTGAAGGAAGAAAGCCAGAATGGACCATTTGTGAGGAAAGTTGGTGCATGGGTGCTTTATCTTTTGATGGTTTTTTAGTGGGTTCTGGAGTAGCCTGAGGAAAAAATGGCTGAGGTGGTTCTGTTTGTGTGTGAGGTCTGGGAGAGGGTTTTGGAAAAGGTTTTTTTTTTGGTGTTGACTGCCTGGTTGACAAGTGGGATAACCCAAAGAACTTTGCATAGTCCATGGGTTTTTCATAGGTAAAGGTTTGTAGAAAGGTTGGTATGAACTGAAGGTGGAAGTGTATACAGGTAGGGTTTGGGTTTTTGTAAACAAGGATGGTTGTTGTTTCTCAGCATCAATCCTTGCCAATTCAGCTTTAAGCTGCCTGATCTCAGCTTCTTTTTGGTTAAATTCTAGTCCCCAATATCTGTTCTGGATCATCTTATGAAGCTCTGTGTCCATTCTGGAAATTTGATCATGGAGGTTAAGATACAGCTGTTCTGCTGAGCTGTAATCTTGTCAACCTTCTTATCTGTATTCTGGACTTGTGCTTGAACATTATCTAGCCTGGTATCAAGGGATTCCAGGACTGGCCAGTTAAGCACTGCTTCAAACTATTTTGGTTCCTCAATTTGTCCAGTAGGAGTAACAACGGACTGAACAAATGGCTTAACAACCACTTTGGTTTGTGGATTTGTTTGTTTTTTCAAGGGAGGAAACTGATCATGATAGGAGCTGGATGAAAATATCATACAAGGCTCAGGAGAAGTTTGAGGCAACAAAGGATTGGTGACTTCTTGCCTGCATGTTTTGGCTTGGTGCTTTTGTGGGGTAGTGACAACTTTGGTTGTTGTTTCAACCAGCCAGGGAGTGCAATCAGGTTCATCATTAGGTGGGAAAACAGTTGGAGGTTTACAACTTCCTCGCTTTTTACTCTGCTTGTTTTTTCTGAGGTGTCGATTGACTTCCCAGTCATCATCAGATTCATCATCATCTATGCAGGGGCAATCAGGATTACACATATGCGAGTCTAGAACATCCCAAATGAAATGTCCTTGTATCTTGTCAGGATATATAAGATATCCATTAGAAGAGAAGCCATAAATGGGAAGGTTTTCTTGGGCTGTGTTAACAACCGTGATCATTGCTGTGTAAGAAAAGGAGGTTCTGGGAGGCTGACCTTCTGGGGGTTGGAAAGTCATTCTGACTGTACCGTCTGGTCTTTTTTCAAACCGTGCATCAGATGTCTGGATGGGTTGAGAATTCTGATGGAACTTTTCATAGTTGGACAACCATTCTAACGGCATTAACTTGAGAAGTTTGTATTTTTGGATCTGTTAAGGAATCTAGACAATTGTGGGAATGGATTCATTGTCGGCTAGGATCCTAAGTGGTATCAGAGCCTAACGCCATTCTTCCTGCAGAGAGTGGTATATTGTAGCAGATCTGTGATCCTAAAAAGAAGAATAGAAACTCCAATCTCATGGCTTCCTCTTCAAATTCTCAAACAATGGAATCTTCTGTTTCTCTTTCTTGTACTCTTTCTCTTCCCAAGTCTTGTACAAAACATCTTGCTTCAAAATTTGAAAACCTTGTTGAATATTCTTATATTCCAAATTCTGCTCAAATCAATGAATCCTCCTTGCCCTTGATCAGCCCCTATAAACTCTATCAGAGACCCAATTCTCTGACAAGAACCATTAGAACCCTTATCTCTACCCGACGACCAGCTCCAAAAGAATATATCCAGTCCTCTCGATTGGATCAGTGTGCTTTGCAATCAACTTCGGCAGAGCAGTATGTCGCTTTGGAAATTCCTACAGATTTTGTTGCTCAATGGAAAAGAGAAGGTTATACACATCTCCATCTTGGGGGAATCCGTATAATCCTTACTCTTCATGGCAGAAAAGGCTTGCCTGTTGCGATAAGATTAGCTTTGATGGATACCAGATTCAAAGAGTGCCAACATGTTATCATTGGTACTGCTCTAACTACCTTTCATGCTAGAAGTACTCTCCTCAACTTTTATCCAAACTTCAACCTGTCCCTTGAAGATCCCAACCTACCAACTACCTTGAAAGTCCAGGTCCAGTTACAAGGTGCAGAACAAGTAGTCACAGCAAAAATGGCTACTTTGCATCAATTGGTATACAGACTCCAAAATCATGCTTTTGATTTACCTACACCTATTGACTCTTAATAACATAAAATTTTATAATTACAATCAAAGGATATCAATAAAATAATCTTTCATGATTCATAAACTAAAACTCATTAGGAATATATATTAGATTTAACTTTTATGAAATTAACAAAGTGATATTTGAAAATAAAATGAAAATATATAGGCTTGTAAAACTTAAAATTCCTATCATGTAAGAATATTAATTGTAAGATAAACAAAAAGTTAAGAGAATAAGTATGTTAAATAGGTGTTAAAAATAATATATACTTTATAATCAATTACACAATAATCATTAATATTAGATAAAATAATGAGCATTTTAATATACGATATTAAATTTTATTAAAACATATGTGATCAAGCATTATTTAGGTTAAAAGTAATCTCACTAATGAGTTTATTGATGTAAATATGACATTTACTTAAGTGTTATGTATTTGTGTTATTTATTAGTGTTATATCATTTATAATTTTGCAATCGCAACTTATTTATTTGATTTATGCTAAATAATCTACTTGATATTATATTTTATACTTAACGGTAATAGATTTTGAAAGAATTATTTAAAAAAGATTATCACATTACAAATTTAAAGGAGGGTTGAAATGTAATTTTAAATAAAATATATTATTTAAGTGAAATTATTTCAAACTTTAAGGGTGACTACAGTTATTTTACAAAAATTCTCAATTATATATTTTTTTCTATAGTACAAATATTATATATCATTAATTAAATCTAATGGTATACAATAAAAATATTATTGATGCTGTAAGAAAATTACAGCATCATAAAGAAACCCTAAAAAAAGAAAGATTTTGACTAATTAAAAGACAAGGTTTTTTTAAACCAATTGGTCAAAACAAGATTAATGGGTGAATTATCTCCATGTCTCCTTCTAGAGTCTCTCTTTCTCTCTGAAAGAGGACAAAAGAATGGAGTAGAGCTGGAGCTTTAATGGCTCCTTACCTCACTCATTAATATTGAGTGTTGTTCTGTTATCTTTTTTATTGTGGAATTTGGATGAGAGATTCGGAAAGCAGGTGAGAGTGGCTGCGGGTCTTAAAAACGAAGGTTACAAACACTGGGTAGGTAGCAGATTAAAAAGTTCAGCTGTGCCTATCACTCATGGACACAGAGGAATTAATCCGTAAATGCAAAGCAATATCCATCCGTGAAGGGGCTGAACGCAAGCTAACTCTCAGAAGTGGTATGGAAGAGAGGGGAGGACGCATTTTGGCTAACTCTCTGATCGGGAAAATACTACTGACAAGAAGTGTGCACACGGAAGGTATCAGAACCGCATTGGTGAATGCATGGAGAACAACCAAGGAAGTCAAAATTGAAAATCTAGGTAACAATATCTTTATTTTCAAGTTTGGGTTGGAAGCTGACAAGCGAAAAGTCATGGCTGGGGGGCCATGGCACTTTGACAGAGCCTTGATTGTGCTTAAAGAGCCTAGTGGAATTGGAAATATGAGGAAACAAGAGTTCATACATGCAGCATTCTGGATTCAAATTCATAATATTCCATTAGTTTGTATGGAGAGGGATAACGTCCAGAAGCTAGGGGAATTATTGGGAGAGGTGCTAGAAGTAGAAACCGATGATGAAGGGGAATGTATTGGCCGATATGCAAGAATTAGAGTGTCCATTGATATTACGAAACCCTTACAGAAAATGGTCTTTCTAGAGCTGGATGATGATGATGAAGTGGAGTTGCAGTGTGTATGAGCAGCTCCACAATTTTACTTTTGCTGTGGAATTATTGGGCATCAATTTAAGGAGTGCTCGGATTACAATGGGCAACTTAAAGAAAAAATGCCTTATGGAGCTTACATGAGAGGATTGTCCAAAGCTGAAAAAACAAAGTTGAATCGAGGGAAAGAGAGATGGAATAGAAGGGCAGAGCAGCCATTGAAGGATTTCAGAGAAACAGAGCATCATGGAAAGAATCAACCCCAACAAGCTGACTTGAACCCAAATGCAAATAAACCCGAGATGAACCAAGCCGGGTCAGAAGAAACCGAAGGCCAGGCGGCTGGTACAGATAAGTTATTAATGCAAATGACTCTTAAACCGAGAGAGCAGCAGGATGATAGTCAGAAGCAACCTAGCTTAGAGACCTCGGAAGCGGTGGCGGCCTGAATGGGTACGAAATAAGGGAAAAAGAAGCGGGAAAAGAGCTTTGGGAGGGCACAAGCGAAAAATTGGCACTCAACTTAGTGCCAAAACAAGTTTCCAATACTAGCTTGAGCCAAGAAAGCGAAGACTTGAGCCCAGAGGAGGTGATGTATAATGGGCCAAGTACAAATGTCTCCCAGCCCAAAAGATGAAGGTGGAAGCTACAGGCGAGAAGTGCAAGTAACAAAGGAAATGGAAAATGGGGTCTTATTGCAAGAAAAAGGCAGGGTGGGGATTTAATAAAACTAAGCCCAAGCCACAAACGAACAAGAATCCAAAGCCCCTACAGAAAGTGTTCAGCTAAAACCAGCTCCTGTGATCTTTTCTCTTCAAAATATTCACCAAACTGGGATGGTACAAGCGCGGAGGAGGAAACAAACTTCACTCAGAATAAATTTCAAGCGGCGGAGGCTGATGATCAGCCCCGCCGACAACCATGAGAGCCTTAAGCTGGAACGTCCGGGGGTTGGGGAACGACGCCGGGACGTTAAAGTTCTTCAAATGTATAATCCTCAGCTGGTGTTCTTGTGCGAAACCAAGTTGAAGACTATACATATGAATAATGTGGGAATGAAGCTGAAGTTTAAAAACTGTTTTTCCGTTAGTAGCAATGGCAAGAGTGGTGGATTAGCTATGCTTTGGGACTCTGATATAAGGGTAAGCATTACATCCTTTGACCATCGCATTGATCTTTGAAGTCGACACGAACGGAAGCGAATGAGATGCTGCTGGAGTTCTGGACACCCAGGAGGCAGGCAGAAAAACACACATGGACTTTGCTCCGAAGATTGGCAGGTTTGTCTTCTTCTCCATGGTTGTGCTTTGGAGACTTTAATGAAATTCTGCACTTAGAAGAGAAAATGGGTAGAAACGATAGAGATGTTGACATGATTAGTGAATTTAGAAAAGCTGTCCAGGAGTGTGATTTGAAGGACTTAGGTTGTTCGGGTTACCCGTTCACATGGTCCAATAGGAGATATATTTGGCTTTATTGAAGAGCGGTTGGATAGATTCTTATGCAGCACAGAATGGACCCAACGCTTCCAAAATCAAGCGGCAAAAAACCTGATCAGCTGGTGCTCGGATCATAGCCCAATCTTGCTAGGCATTATAAGCAGGGGTAATGGAGGGCAATACAACAGAAGAAATCTTTCAAGGGTCCATTACGAGGATTTTTGGAGCTCTTACGAGGAATGCAAAGATATAGTCCAGCAAAATTGGGCGGATATTGGAAGCTGGTCAGAAGGCAATGCAGTCCAGCATTTCAATAAGACAAGTAAAAATTCATTAGCGCATTTAGTGCACTGGAGTAAGAGAACGTTTGGAGGCAACAAGAAGAAGTTGGAGAAGCTGAGGAACAGGCTAAAGGAGCTCCAGGAACTGAAAAAACAGTATGAGAACGGAGAGGAAGTTAAAAGTATCGAGACACAGATTCACCACCTTTTGCTGAACGAGGAGATTTACTGGAAGTAGAGGTCTAGGGCAGATTGGCTTGCGGAGGGAGATAAAAACACAAAGTTCTTCCATTCAAAAGCTTCATCTAGGAAAAGGAAGAACAAAATCTGGGGTGTTGAAGACACACAAGGACAATGGAGGATAGATGATGAAGAAATAGAATCAGAAATCTGCGGATATTTTGCAGAGCTTTTTTCAACCTGCAACCCGACCCGTGATCAAATCGAGGAGGCCTTAAAGGGAATGGTTCCTAAAGTGTCATCAGAAATGAATGAACATCTCAGCCAGCCGTTTACGGAGGAAGAGATTACAGAAGCTTTAAGGCAAATGTGCCCAACCAAGGCACCAGGGCCTGATGGACTGCCAGCTGCTTTCTACCAAAAGCATTGGAAATCGGTCAAAGAAGGAGTCATGAATACATGCCTACATGTCCTCAATGAAGCAGGTACTATTGCCCCTTTGAATCATACTTTTATTGCTTTAATTCCGAAAGTTGAAAAGCCTAGGAAAGTGGCCGAATTTAGACCAATAAGCTTATGCAATGTAATCTATAGAATTGTTGCAAAAACTATTGCCAATCGTTTAAAATCCATTTTACATGATGTAATTGATTTATCTCAAAGTGCATTCATTCCCAACAGATTAATAACTGATAACATCATTGTTGGGTATGAATGCCTCCACAAGATTAGGCACAGTAAAGGCAAGAAAAGGGGGCTGGTGGCTCTAAAGCTAGATATCAGTAAGGCTTATGATAGGGTGGAGTGGAGCTTTCTAAAACAAGTGATGTTTAGGCTAGGCTTTGAGGACAAATGGGTGAGATTAATCATGAATTGTATTACTACCTCATCCTTTTCTGTAATCATCAACGGTTCTCCAAAGGGTTTGATTACCCCCAGCGGGCTTACGCAAGTGGTGTCCACTTTCTCCTTACCTATTCTTTCTCTAACTCACGAGGCAAGCAGAGGAAAAAAATCATATTCAGGGGCTGAGATTTGGAAAGCATATCTCGATTTCTCACCTATTTTTTGCAGACGACAGCTTGATCTTCTCTAGAGCTTCAACCAAAGACTGCCATCATCTCAAGGATATTTTTGATTGTTATGCAAAGGCCTCTGGACAAATTTTCAACTTTGAAAAGTCCTGTATGTTTTTCAGCGGCAAGATTCTTGAAAACCATATTTCAGCAATTAAAAGATTTTTCAGCTTAACGTGGTGACTAAGCATGAGAAATATCTAGGGCTGCCCTCAATGATTGGAAGAAAGAAGAAGGCTTTTTTCAATGAGATTAAATTAAAAGTTCAGAGCAAGATCTCTAGCTGGCAGCAAAAATTGATCTCAAGTGGAGGGAAAGAAGTCTTCAAAGTCGCCCCAAACACTATGCCATTAGTGTCTTTAAGATACATGTGGGGCTTTGTAATGATATCCAGCAATCCATAGCTGGTTTTTGGTGGAGCAAAAAGAAAGAAAAACGAGGTATCTTCTGGACAAAATGGAAGAGAATGAGCCAAGCAAAGACTAGGGGCGGAATGGGTTTTAGAGACATATCAAGCTTTAACCAAGCCTTAGTGGCAAAACAAGGCTGGAGGTTGATTCAAAATCCAGAGTCTTTAGCTGCTAGGATTCTGAAGGCTAGGTATTTTAGAGAAGGGAATTTTCTGAAGGCTTCAATAGGCTCTAATCCATCTTACATTTGGAGGAGCCTGCTGTGGGGTCGGCAAGTGATTCTAAAGGGTTATAGATGGAGAATTGGCAACGGAAGGAATGTTTCAATTTATAGAGACAATTGGCTCCCAAGGCCATCCACCTTCAAACCGTATTCTTCCCCAAAAATGTCTCCTGAAGCCACTGTAGCCGAGCTGATAGATAATGAACTTAGCTGGAAGACAGAGGTTATCCAGCAGAATTTTTCAATGGATGATGTAGATGAAATCCTGAGCATTCCACTTCCAAGAAGAGCAATGGAGGATAAGGTGATCTGGCATTATGATAAGCATGGGAGATATCATGTTAAGAGTGGCTACCAAGTGGCTCTTAAGTTGAAATTCTCAGACCTCCCTAGCTGTTCTGATAGCAGAGGAAGCAACTGGAGTGTTATATGGAAGCTCAGTTTGCCAGAGAAGATCAAGATCTTCAGCTGGAAAGCAGCAAAGAACTTACTACCGACAGCGGAGAATTTGTGGAAGCGAAAAATTATTCAAGAGGCCCTTTGCAAGCGTTGTGGAGCTGGAATGGAAGACACCTGGCATGCTTTGATCTCCTGTAAAGCAGCTAAGAAAGTGTGGCAAAGCTCAGCTCTGGCAAGTGCTTTTCAGAATATGAGTATATACATATTGGGGAATTGACGAGGTCAAGAATTTGAGTAGAGCTGACTTAGAGCTCCTGGTAAGTTTTTTGTGGGTGATATGGTATGCTCGAAATAAGTTTGTTTTTGAAGGCCTGAAGGTTGACCCAAATTTTCTGCTAGCCAAAGCTGCAGCAGTAAATGAGGCTTTTAGCATAACAAAATTTCCAGATTTGATGATTGGGGAAAGCTTGCAATCGAAGCCAAATGTCTGGACTCCTCCACCTCAAGGCTGGCTGAAGATCAATGTGGATGCAAAGAACCCAAGAAAGATGTTCGGGCTTGGGGTAGTAATAAGAGATCAGACGGGGAAGTGTATAAAATGACCATAAAGAAATCCAAGTTTAAGGAGATGTTTCTTATGTGGAAGCAGATGGGGCTTATGTGTTGCCAAGGAGGCGTGTCTAAAGGAAATTATTCGAAACCGATTCTCAAGAGGTGAATTTGATCAATAAAAGGATGATAAGAAGACTCGAGATTTTTCATGATTCAGGAAATCCAAACCATGTTGAAGGATTTCAGATACTCTAAAGCAAAACATGTGCCGCGGTCGTGTAATTCTTATGCTCATCTTATTGCCAAATTGGCATTAGAAAGATCCAGCTCTGTTGTTTGGTGGGGGAACTTCCCCCCCGAAATTCTGCATGTTCTCAATTAATTTTTTCAATGAAAGTTTTACTTTCCTTTAAAAAAAAAAAAAGACAAGGTTTTACTGTAGCATTTCGATCGGGGGCAATTGCGTAACATTATATGGAAGTTATTTTTTGCGGCATATCGATGTTGATTATTTCTAGATGACTCCTAATAAGCTGATAATTTTTTCATTTCCCGGTCAATAATGGGTGCCACGTGAATGGATTAGATTATCCCACGTAAGCTTCACGAATTTCACAAGTTGTGTGAAAGGTCTAGATTTTCGGCTGAGCCCAGATGCAAAGTGCAACGAAGTGACAACGACGGCTCATTAATTATAATAGAGTTTTTTCAAAACTCTACCTTTATCATGCATATTTACTGTACAGTCCAAGTTATTAATTATTATACATTCATTTATTGATTAATTTATTCGTTACAGGACGACCGTTTAGCTTCTAGAAAAATTTTTCTTCAAGGATCTGTCATAATTGTTTGGCCTATTATGCTAATCGGTCAGCTAGTACATGCTATTGTATTTTAGTCCGCCCAATATATTTTTAAAAGGTAGAATAACCCAAAAATTTAAAATATTTATAAATGAGTCGATATGCTTGAAAGAAAATATTTTTACTAAAAGAAATTAAATTTTTATTTTCTTCAGGTATTTTTAAAGAACATGTATCATCAAACCATAACGTACTAAAAAATATAAGAATTTTAGTGAATATAATGCATAAAAAGCCTTTGAGTTCAAATTTCTAATCATACATAATTGTAGACAAACTATCTTTACATGAAAAATTAAAAAAGAAGGTATCAGTGAAACTAGTGTTTTGAGTATGAGTCTTGCCTCAACGAACCATTGCCATGAATACCAGATCTTGTTCTCACATACATGAATCTTAAGCTTGAAGACCTAATGAAATTAAAAGAATTTTTTTTCTTAATATCCTTAACAAATAATTTATTATTATCAAAATCAAAGTTCGTGTAATCATTTAGGTCAATGCTAACCCTCTCAAAGAACGAAGTTGAAAAATTGAGAATTCAAGGATTTCGAAATTGATAACCACTAAATTAAAAATTTAAGAGGAAAAATTAGACTCATACATGGATCACTATTAAAGATTGTTTATTTTAAGGATATATGGAGGTTGGATTTTGGTAACTACAAATAACTCGAAGGACTTTCTGAACTATCATATTATTTAACTTAATACATTGCATATTGATTTTTTTAAAAAATTTTCTTTCAATGGCCACGATCCATGCTTGTCTTTTATGGTATTGCCCCTATTTGCATTAATAGTTTTAAGATTAAGGTTAATTTACAAAATTAGTTCACTTACTATTGCTTCTGGCTTTAGCAGCTAAAAATGGGTGTTTATAATATGCATACGCTGGTGAATGGGAAGCTCAACACGAAGATTTTGCCTTAAGCTCAATTGCTGGTATATTGTCTTTTTGTCTAGCACTGACATATTATTTACGAGAATTTACATTTAAAATATTTTTTTTTCAAGGCTTTTATTTTAAAAGAAAAAAGAGGGTACTTTCATAATTTTAACTTTTTTTCTTTTATTATTTTCACAGATTTTCCGTGATATTTATTAATGTGTATTCGGTGAGGACCATGAATATACATGAAGGCTTCAAAATAATGTGTCAGAACATCATTATCATATATTTTTATGAGAGAAAGCTAAGATTATCTCCAAAAGACTTTTCAAATAAGATTTTATCACTTATTTGAAAAGTTACATCAATATTTAAAATTCTAAAAGACACTTTAATTAAAATTTTTCAAATTAGAAGTGATTCACTCTCTTCAAATTTGGAGAGTTACTTTCTCACTCTTCAATTTATATTTTATTACTTTTTATTGGAGAAAAAGAGAAATGTGCTTTAATTACTATTGACTTTTCTTTTAAAATAATAGTTATTTGATTAAAATAATATTAATTCATTTCTATTTGAAGAGTCTTTTGAAAAATAATATTTTTTTTTATTCTTCTATTTGTCACATAGATAAATAAATAAATATTTAAAAAATAAAGAAACCTTTCGAGACTTCTAAGTTACAAAATCAGAACATCGACCGCACTACCAGACAAAAGCATTTGCTCTCTTTTTTCTCCATAAGCAGGACACCTATGGTGCATGCATTGGTGCTGTTAAAGAATCTGTAACATAGTAACCTCCATTTTTATGTCATTACGAGAGAAATTGGTGGCAAAAGGCACCATTTAAGTGAAGCTCCATATGGTGTCCGCAAGCCTGCTTACAAAATTGACTAGCTCCAACAAGAGGGGCAAACTCGTCTACTTACTACTGGCCTGCGCTTTGCTGGCAAATCAAAACATCTAAGCCCGCGATTTTTTATTGTTATTCTAGTGGTTGTCATTAGCCAACAACACCTAGTATTAATCAACCACCCCCGTGCTTCACACGCGTCACACCAACTATTTTTGTCCACCAAATTTGTTATTTTCAATTGTATATTTATTTATTGGTGGTTGAGGTCATTGCGTGGTTCGGTTGGAGACTTCTTACAAGTGAATACGTGGTAATAGGCAATCGTGAGTTGAAATGCGGACCCTTTCTGTTTTCTGTTGTAACCAAAGATGACATATTCTCTTGCGATGGCTTCAATTTTTATAATCGAGTTAGCCGTATGATTGGTAAACATCAATAAGAGAAGACAGCCGAGGTACCATTTCTTTGCACAAAAAATTAAAGAGGAAAAAATAGTTTGACGAATTCAATAGATAATACAATCTAACAAGAAAATGGGTATTGATATGGATCAAAACTGTGCAATTTTGCAAATTTAAATAGCATAAAAGATATCTCCAACTATTGATTATTCAAGTATTTAAACCTCTCTTCATATATACAACAAAGTATCTTTTAACCTATTTCATTAATAGTCAAAATTATAATGTAAAACTAATTTTTGCTACAAGCATAATTTGGCTAGGTTAGGAGTCCCTTTATATAAAAAAACTTTGTAACTAAAAACTTTTGAATTCCTTCTAATTAAAAAAAGATTAATAAATGAAATTTTCTACTCCTTTTCATTAAAGAAGTTATGAATCTAATCACTTTTAGCACTTTCGTTATTAAAAAAATAATTAAATTCTACCTGTATAGAGAATGATTAATATAAGTTCATATTTTTTCAAAAGTGTAATAATTTATTTATTATGTCAGCCATCATTAAAATAAATCTAACAATTTTTTGTTTCTGGTCCGGGGTTGAAATTTATCTATAATTATGCTTGAATTTGAAGGTATGCACGCCGCATAAAATGATTGCACTAAGCTTTTAAGTGAAAAAAAAAAAATGTGCTTCATGAGGTCAAATAACCAAATAAATATTCCAAGGTTGGAAAGGTTAACTATATTTTTGGTCAAAGCCATAAAGCCAATAGAAATGACACACATACACACAAAATAAGGGTAGAAAAGAAAGCAATGTACAACAAATCATAGCCGACAAATGCACATGACAATGAAAGAGAATTCCACAACTGACTTAGATTCAATCTTGTTTGGTTCTTCGTTATATTATTATTATTATTATTTAGCAATGTTGAGGCATCGGCCCACGTGAGCTGCGGCAAGCTCATCTGCAAGCTGCATGAAGGCATAGGCATTTGCATGTGAAAGAAAACAATAACACATTTGCCCAAGGGGACAATACCAACTCATGACCAAGCAAGATGAGCAAATTGGTGCCAGTACAAGACTGAAAAAAGTTGGGTGACTTCTTTATACCACCACGTTAGAAACTCCAGGGGAAGAACAAGTTACGGCAACTGTTGTGGTCCTTAATAGAGCTGGTTTGGTTGATCTGAGTTTTGCTTCAATTGTGGGTCTCTTCCTAAAAAGTCTTGAGTACGTTTCAAGCAAATCGACACATGAACACCATAGTATTTGAGATCTCAGTTGGATTTCAATTGTTTGGATCCCTGAGAAAAGAAAAATGATCAATCATCCACCTTAAGTAATCACGCTAAAAAATTTGAACTTGTTAAAATTTTTCACATTTAAATTTGCAATTTGCATCAATTGTCCACCAAAAAGTTAATTTCTTTTCATAATTGATGATGAGTAATTGGTAGTGTCATTAGATTGCACTAAATTTAAAACCTTATTAATGATATAAATAATTAGTACAGAGCGAGTAAGGATCAATCCCACGAAAACTATGCTAATTGTGTTTATTATCAACTCTGAAATAAAGCCTTAAACTACTAATGATGACGATGATAAAATATAAATTAATCTAATTAAGGAAAATGCCAAACTATAAATAAAGAGGGTTTTATGGATTTTTGAGTAAATAGCAAGAAATAAAGAAACTAAAATTACAAAAATAATAGTTTAATAAAAACTCTAATTAAAGGAGAAAGAAATAATCATGATTAAAACCTTGATCAAAGGATGATTCACCACCACTAAGGATGCACATATTCAATATATCTATTCTATCATCAATTTCTATTAAAACTATCAACCGTAGACAATAATAATCTCTGTTAATCTTAATCTTTCCTTAATATGTTAGATAGAACAAGTTCTTCACCTAATCTCTAACTATTAAATAATTTAAAACAAGATCTTTAAATTTAAGATAATGGAAGCATTAAGTAGAGAAAAATATTAGGTAAATTTAGGCAATAAACACACAAGTTCGGATTATTTCAAATTATTTAACCTAGGTTATGTTCTCCAATTGAAATCACCGATTCCAATTTGCTACTAATGATTAAAATATCAAGATAATTATGGATCAAATATTTTAATCTAGTAATAGAATTCACTCAGATTCTATCTAATTGGCTACTCAAATGAGATAAGAATAAAATCATAAATTGTAATTATAAAAGAATATAAACAATTTCAATTAAATAAATTGAATGATAGAAATTGAATATTACTCATATGACATGTTTAGAGTTTTGAATTTACCATCAATCAAATAGAAAATTTAGCCTAACATAATTCAATTGGGATTAAAAGAGTTGATAAAACCAGTCATTGAGATTAGTCCAAAAGTTTGACTCTGCTTTCATCTATATTTGACAGTGCTGCTCCAATTTAATACCTTCGGCTTCTCACTTTTTTTCTCTTCATGTGGTTGCCTCCCACTCTCCGGCGTGTGCTGCTTCTTTTTTTTTTTTTTTTTTTCAATTGTGTGTGGCTGCTCCAAATGCCAATAACGATGCCTTTATACAATGATTTCAGAAACTGACCCGAACAAGGCAAGATTTTTGCTTGTAATCTTTTAAATTGGTCACGTGAATATTGCATGCAACTTATAAAGTCACGCACATTAACAAATTTCTATTTTATGCATGCTTGTTCCCAAAGTCTTCATTGATTCCACACGATTGCCATAAGCTTCTGCATTTGCATGAATTAATTTTATTGGCTTTAGTTTGATAGGCTTGAACTCCACATGCATGTTAACATAAATTTTTCTTTAATTTTGATGATAACAAACTTGATTAAGTGTGATTAATCTTTTAAATGAAGTGAGCTTATGATATTTAATTATTTTCTTATTAATGTTTTAAATTGAAAAGTTTTGAGAATTTTGAAAATAGCAAATATTGCGTAAAGTCTAGAAATGGACTTATTTGACAAGTTTTATAAGGTTTTAGGTTGTAGTAACATTTTATAAGGTTTTGGGGCCAAACTATAATTTTACAAAACAGTTCACTGTAGCAAACGGCTAACCGACATCTTGATAACGGCTAGCCGACATCGAGCAGAATTGAAGATTACCCTCTGGACATTAACGGTGATCTGACATCCTGATAACGGCTCGCCGACATTGAACAGAATTGAAGATTAGCCTCTGGACACTAACGGCAATCCGACATCCTAATAACGGCTAGCCGACATTGAACAGAATTGAAAGATTAGCCTCTGGATACTAACGGCGATCCGACATTTTCATAATGGCGATCCGACAATTTGAAAATTCAGCCCAGCGGTCATATTGACCAATCAAACGGCGATCCGACATCTAGTTAACGGCGATCTGACATCCAGCAGACAGTTTGTAACGGCTAGTTTTCAGCTCCAGTTATAAATAAGCTCATTCAAATCCAATCAAAGGTTGATCACAACACTTCCATTGAGTTTATATTCGAGCATACAATCTTCATAAAGCTTTAAACACATTCTTGATTCATTTTATTCACACATTGAGCATTGAGTTGTAATCTTAAATATTGTGTGAGAGGAAAACATTTCGTAATCTCTTGTTGTAAAGGTTTATTGACACCTTGGAAGTCAATTGTAAGCATTTGATGCTTTGGAGGCTTGCTTAGTGGAATCCTCAAGCCCGGAAAGCTTGAAGGCGTGGACGTAGGCGAGGTTGGCCGAACCATGTAAAAATCTTCGTGTTTGAATCTCTCTTCCCTTGTCTTTTTATATTGTGATTGTTTTATTAGTTATTACTTTGAATTCTTTTTAGATTTGCATTAAGTTTTGCTTTAGAATTGAATAATTTTTAGAAATCCAATTCACCCCCCTCTTGGGTTGCATAAATAGAATTACAATGCATGTATGCTAAATTGATTCTAGTGCTCCATGTATGCATGCATGTCGGATAATTAAATTGCACTTTCCTTTATTTGTTTTAATTAAATTTCTTTACTCCTTTCCCCTTCTAACTCTTTCAAGCAGATTTTTTCTTGAATATTCCAATTTATTCCTCATTAATCCCAAAATATACCTAAAATAAAAATATATAAAAATCAAGATAAATTAACGCAATAAAATATAATTTAACGAAATAACTAAGCTAAAAATTAAATAAAATAATTAGAATATTTAAGACCAAAACAAGAAAAAGATGGAGAAATCAAGTAGTAAAATCTGGAGAAAATATGCACTTATCAAATTCCCCCACACTTAATCTTTGCTCGTCCTCGAGCAAAACTTGAAAAAAAAATAGAACAGAAAGAAAACTTAAACTAGTCCACTTTCATAGAAGTCACGCAAATGTAACAAGCCTTTAAACCCCTAGGCGACCCAAATAGACGAGTTATAGTCTCGTGAGGGCTTCATGGATGATATCTAAAAACATAATTTTTTAACTTAAATAGCATAGAAAGAACCAAAAAAAAAAAAAAACTTGAAATAAAACATAAAACTAGCCTTAAAGATTGCATAAGTTATTTAGCTCAAAGAAAATTTCAAATTTGTCTAAGTTCTAACTTTAATTCAATAGTCAATCTTATCTTTTTTTTTTATTCTTATAGTTTGTGTGTGAATCAATTCAATCAAAATCCGTTCCTAAGCTCTTTAATATCAACAACCTTTGCTTTGAACTAAAAAAAAAAAAAAGAATAGGATAAACTAATGTTATCATCTTGATCTCCAAATTTGTTTTTCTCTCATACGTATTTATGTCCATTTTCTTTTGTTTTTCTTTTTATCACATGCACTTGATTGATTTTTTTTAATAAATATCATTAGTCAGAAGTCTTCACTCTACCCCTTAAGGCTTATTTCTTCTCATGGTAGATCAGATTAGTGGTACACAAGAATAACTTCACTCGTAAGGGTTATAGGTAGCTATTTCTGGCTATGATGCCTGTGTATATTACATTATATTATGCAGATAAAAATCAAGACAAACAGTCATCTACTTAATCTAAAATTCTTAACTCAGATTGTATTAATCCTAAATTTTAAGTCAAAATTATGAAAGAATTGACATTAGTGCTCATGATGTTTTAAAGAAGCTCAATTAAGAGGAAATCGACATAAAATCAAGTATAAAACTAAGACAAAGTTCAACAATTTCTGAGAACCATATTCATTGTCAATCAAGTTCTTATGATTGGCTTATATTCAAGGCAAACAATTTTTTTTTTGTTTATTGTTTTTTTGTTTAGAGAAAGCCAAACCAAGAAAAACTAAGTTTGAAATTCTCCCTTTCACAGGTAATTCTTACATTATCCTCAATGTAAGCTTAATGTCACGGGCCACTCAAATCTCCCGTAAACGGAGGCTAATTTTTTGTGCACAGTTACACTTAGTAAAAGTCCGCCTAGACAAAGAATGCGCTTAGCACTAAAGGCGAGATGCGCTTAAAATTGGGATGTACTTAGCAATGGGCCCACCCGTGGTGCGCTTAACGATCATCCAAGCCTGGCTTGAATTCTAGACTTCTCTACAATTGTAAATATCCTATAATTTTTTAGAATTAAGCATTTAAGTCCAAGAGATATTTGTGCAAGTTGCTTGGAAACTTTAAGAACCTAGCACCCAAGCTTATAAATAGGGTGAGACCTCTCATTTGCTCAACAACCGCACCACACACACAAACACTCTAGCACACACACAAGCTCTCTAGTTCTTGATGTAATTTACCCTGTGTGTGCAATAACATTATATTTTGGCCATATTGCTCTTTTCTCTCTAGCATTTCCGTAAATCATTCTTGCTTGGTTAGTTGAGAAGTTCGAAAAGATGTACTTAGCGACTTGTGTTCTGTACAATTGTAAAAGTCGTCTAAGTGTCGTTCGTGTTTGCTGCACAAAACTCTCACCCAGTGACAAGTAGTATCAGAGCTAAGGTTTGAACTCATGCAAGCTAGCTCGACGAGTAATGGCCAACCCTCCTAGACCAACACAAGAGGGCATAGTCCGTGTGGAGTCACTTGAGCTAACTCATGGCCGCGAGGAGGGACGCACACAAGCTAAGTCCTGCGGCAAGTCCAAGGCCGCTTCCATGGATGCCTTGGAGCCTTGCGTCGCCGTGCTTGAAACTTCAATATCCACTGTCCAAGACACCCTCAATACTTTGGAGGTAAGGGTTGATGGTCTTGAGAGTGAGTATAGTGAGTTCGCAATAGCCACCAAGGCCCTTATACAAGACCAAGCCGACTCTATGATGAGATATTGAAATGTGTACAAAAAGCGAGCTATGAGCGATCCATGGGGAGGTTGATGAGGTCCCCTTGGATTGGACTTGGCACAAGAGCACACTCTCCGCTAGCCCGGCTTTGATAAGCTCGAGTGATGTGCGCTGGATCGACATGTGAAAGCCCAACACCTATGATGGTGCATGTAATGCCACCATCGTTGACAACTTCCTATTTGGGCTAGAGCAATACTTTGAGTAGGCACTGTATTTACATTCTTTCAAGGTGCCGCACAACTATGGTGGAGGTAAAAACATTGCAAGACGGGCAAGGGATGAGTTCTAACGCAAACTCCGTAAGCACTTTACCCCAAGCAACGCGGGGAAGGAAGCTCGAGCGTGCTTACATCGGCTCAAGCAAACGGACAGCGTCCACGACTACATCAACGACTCCACTACCCTTTTGCTTGAGATCTTTGACATGTCCGATAACGACTCTCCTTTTTACTTCCAAGATAGCCTCAAGCATTGAGCTAAGGCGGAACTTGATAGGCATGAGTGGCATACAAACTCTCAATGACACCATCACCATCGCGAAACCACTTGCTGATTACTCCACCCAACCCAAAGACAAGAGGCCTAACTAAGAAAAAGATGAGGGAGAGGGCTGGAAAGACAAAGGCCATAACCAGAAGGATTGAGAGCAAAAACTGCCTCCAACAAGCAAGAACAGGCAAAGTAAATTGGAGAAATAACAGCCACCTAAGCCTTAAAGCCCATGTTTCATATGTAATGGCCTTTATTGGGTACTCGACTATCCAGAGAAGAAGTCATTCAATGCTTTAGCAACCCAACTCAAGGGAAACTCTACACTATCGATGGAGGAACCCCAACATAGCATGGGTACCTTTCAATGCGTTGGCGCACTCAAGAGCCATCTACTAGCATCCACGAAGAAAAGACTTATGCACGTGAGTGCGTCCATCAATGGTCATGCAGTGCGTGCATTGCTCGACACCAGAGCGACGCACAACTTTATTTCGAAAGATGAGGCCAAGCGCTTAGGCCTCGAAGTGATGAAGGAAAGAGGCATTATGAAAGTGGTAAACTTACCCACCAAGCCCATCGCGGGCACACTCGAGACATGAAGTGGAAAGCTTAATTTCTCCATCGTGTCTATGAACGACTTTAAGATGGTCATTGGCATGGAATTCTTCAAACAAGTCCATGCCAATGACGCTTTCAACCATGCAGTTGAAGAAAGCATTCTGGAAAGACCTAAGCTTTTTGGTCTCCACCTAGAAGTTGAATGATGGAGAAGATTGCGGAGACTTACTGAGCCAAGTCCCTCTGCTCATCTAAGATGTCCTCTTCAAGTTCAAGGATGTTATGCCTCAAGAACTTTCAAAGAAGCTCCCACATAGGTGAGAGGTGGATCATGAGATAGAACTCGAACAAGACGCAAAACAACCAGCCTTGGCACCCTACCACGTGGCGCCACCCGAACTTTAGGAGTTGCAGAGGTCACTCAAAGACTTGTTGGATGCAGGATACATCTGCCCATCGAAGGCTCCATTTGGTGTACCTGTGCTTTTTCAAAAGAAAAAAGATGGCTTTTTGCGGCTATACATCGACTATCGTGCGCTCAATAAGATCATTATCAAGAAGAAGTATCTGATCCCCTTGATTGCAGGTTTGTTTAACCAAATTGGCAAAGTGCGGTACTTCACCAAGCTCGATCTGCAATCCGGCTACTACTAAGTGTGCATTGCTGAAGGGGACGAGCCAAAGATAGCATGCGTAACCAAGTAGATCTTTTGAATTCCTTGTTATGCTATTTGGCCTCACCAAAGCACCAGTCGCGTTTTTCACCCTTATAAATAAGTTATCTAACCATTCCTAGACTACTTCGTCGTCGTGTGTTTGGATGACATCATGGTGTATGGCACTACACCCAGGGAACATGGCCAACACTTGCAATAAATTCTCAAAGTACTACCCGACAACAAACTCTACCTTAAGATGGAGAAATGCTCGTTTACCCAATGAGAGGTGGAGTTCTTTGGCCACAGAATAGCAGACGAAAACTAATTGAAATACTAACCAAGCAACCCAAGAGGGGGGTGAATTGAGATTCTAAAAATTTAAGCAACTAAAGCTTAAAGCAATTTAAACTAAGCAATCAAATTCGAAATAAATACATTAATGTGCAATGAAAAATAAAGAGATAGGGTAAGAGAGAGCAAACACGTGATTTTTACATGACTCGGCCAAGCGCGCCTACATCTACTCCTCTAAGCTCACCGGACTTGAGGATTTCACTAAGGAAGCCTCCAAGGCTTTAACAACACTTACAATTGACTTTCAAGGTATCAATAGACCTTTACAATAAGAGATTACCCACAAACTCTTAACTCAAGTGTATCTCAATACTTGCAATCACTCAAAAATAAAGATTACAATTGAATTTTCTCTCACACAATGTATATGGTTACAAATGAAAGCTCAATGTGTGAATGAATAAAACAAAAACAAGTTTAAAGCTGAATAAGAATTGTATACTCAATAGCAAGCTTAATGATAACTTTTGGATAACTTTTTATTTGAATTTGATTGAGCCATTTTATAGTTGGAGGTAAAAACTAGTCATCATAGACTTTCTGTATACAATTGGATCACCGTTAGCTTTTATCGGATATTTGACTTGAGCAAGTGATCGTTGTGCTATAATTTCAAATTGCCAGATTACTGTTTTCGAGATGTCGATTTGCTGTCAGTGTCTAGAAGCTAATTTTTAATTCTGTTCCATGTCAGTTAGTCATTATATCCTAAACGGTTAGCTGTTTGCTATAGTGAATTATTATACTCTTGCCTCAAAACTTTCTATAATTATACTATAGCTCAAATATTCATAAAACTTTACAAATAAGTCCACTTTCAGAGTTTCGAAACAACGCTAGTTGATTTCAAATTTCTCAAAACTTTTTCAATTAGACCATGAATTTGAAAAACAACCAATTTCATGAAATCACTTTTCCTTTAAATATATACTTTTATATTATCAAAATGGTGATTTTTTTAAAATGATGAAAAATAATTTGAGCTTTAAAAACTTAATCATTCTTAATCTTATTTGTTATCATCAAAATCATCATTATAGACACATATAAGTTAACATTCTCTCCGCTTTTGATGATGAGAAACCTTACAAGATAAATAGAAAAGAACATGTAGTTTTATTTCCTCAAATATTATGCAATTTTACTCCCCCTAAATATGTGCTCCCCCTAAGTATATGACCAATCAATTTTTAACCAAAAGTATATTTATCCAAAAATATCTTGTCATAACATATATTATAAATATTATATATCTCTCCCTTCATCATAAAAAAGAAAAGAAAGAAAAATGGAATAGACTAAAGAGAGAAGTTCATCTATTACCAATTTCTGCAAACAAAAATTTTGGCAGAATCTACCCTTAAAAATAAGCATATCTTCAAATACAAAAATGGTTAAAAGCACTTCCATATATTCTCAAACCAACTCAACTTCATTAGACCAACAACACAAAATGATATTTAACCTAACAATCAACAAGCATATAATGATCAATCATCAAAATCATCAAGTTAAACTAGAAATAACCATGCAATCTAAATATCATCATAAAAACTAAAAGAGTAATATATAAAATGAAAGGAGTAATATATGTGTGAAAAACATAAATGCAGAAAACTAAGACGAAGGTTGCGAAAAGGAACCACCAATATGGAAACCGAGGGCAACAAGGATATGTCGATGACCATTAAGAAGCTCTTGTTGCTGGTCTAGAATCTGCTGGTGAAATGACTGAAATTGGGATTGGAGCTGCTGCTATTGCTGAGAGAAGGTATCCACTTTATCGAATAGATGCTGCAGGCTGTCCTTAGAAACTGAAGGTGCCCTGGAGTACTCAACTATCTCTGCGTATTGCAGCTTGGCGAGGTGCACGAGGTCTAGCGCTTAGTCAAAAATCGGGTAACTCATCTTCAGAATAAATATCATTAAGCATTCAATTATCTTCTAGAGTTGTCGAAGTGTCTTTATTGCTAGATGACGGAGTTTTAATCCATTTCCCATGACTTCTATGGAATCCAATGCCTAGTCTCAGTATAAGCAGGTTCAATCAGTGGAACATTGAAGGTCTCAATATTCTAGTGATAATATTGCCATAAGGAAGGGATCGATTAGTCATTGCTAGTGGCGTTAGTATATCACGGAGGATAGTGTAGGATAAGCTCACTCGCCTTCTTTGGAGGAGGGAATCTAATAGTCCAACATCTACCTAGTCACTTCATCGCTATAACCCTGTTTAGGAGTGACCATGTACTGAAGAATACTATGGAGGATGCAGACTTGAAAGGGCCTACGTCTATAAACATTATCAGAAAGGTCTCTACGTCTATAGATGTTCCGCACACCATCCACATGTCGGAAATCATTAAACATAAGCTCTTTCCTAGTATTGTAAATATCTAAGCCCTGACATCTAATTCCTAGGATATGACTTAGTTCGGCATCATCAAACTCAATGCGAACTTTGCTTACATGAGTGAGTATTTTATTTTGTCGGGGTGTTGAAAGATCCATGTTTGAGTAAAATACCTTAACTAAATTATCAAAAACTCTCTCTTCAATGCTTAGAATTATCTCCCATTGTCTAAAAATATTTGTAACGGTACTATTATAAATAGTAACATTATTAAAAAGAGTAAATTAGTGCAGAAAGAGGGGGTTACGACTTTACCCATAAAATGCTGATGAAACCAAGTTGCTAGATAAAGACCAGGGAAATGGATTCTCTCGAATTCCTGATTAGTAGGTTTGGATGTGTTTAACTCTCTTGCATCTCCTCCACGAGTCACCAACATCCATTGTAGAAAATGTTAGGGATTTTTATTAATAGAAATTTAAAGAAAGTGGAATTGGTTGGAATGAAGTTGAGGAGAAAAGGAAATGGTTTGGTTTGCAAAAATTCAGAAACTTGAAAATGGATTTTGATTGGATAGAAATGATCTTAACTTGTTTTAAAATGTTTCTATGGCTTCAATTTGGAAGGAACTTGCAAAGAAAATGAGTAATTTTTTAGAAAGAGAGAGTTACAGTCGCAGTGAGGAGAGAATCGGTTCAAGGCCAAAATAAAATGAAGAAAAAAACATTTTACTGTGCTCTTATCGCAGGACAACAGTGAGCCATTATTATGATATCGGCGAGCCGTTAGCAACTAGAATGCAACTATTAGATTCCATAATGTTTTCCCTAGTTTCTATCCAAAAATGGTTAACCGTTTATTAAGTAAATGACAATATGTTTTCTTCAACTTACGATTTCACACATCTTTTTTAGGTTTTGGCCTACAATTAATCCATTCCAATATTATTTAATTGATCCGAAATATTGTAAAGGCCAATTTAATGCATGGTTCATGAATTCACACGATTCAAACAACCAATTCAAATAAGTAATCACATCATTTTAAAACAAAATAGACTTGATATCATATAAAACTATACTATTGTGCAATATTCATCATTCCAAGTTCATGCCTAATTTTAATAAATTGTTCTTCGCTAAGGGATTTAGTGAAAATATCAACAAGTTGTTTTTCGGTTGAAACAAAATTTAATGAAATATCCCATTTTTTAACATGATCCCTTAAGAAATGATGTCTAATATCTATATGCTTGGTTCTTGAATGTTGGATAGGGTTCTTTGATAGGTTTATGCCACACATGATAGGTATTTTATCAAGGTAAATGCCATAATCTCTAAGAGTTTGTTTCATCCATATGGCTTGAGCACAACAACTTCCGGTTGCAATATACTTAACCTCGGTAGTTGATAGTGCAACCGAATTTTGTTTCTTGCTAAACCAAGAGACTAGAGAGTGACCTAAAAAGTGACATGTTCCACTAGTACTTTTCTTATCAACCTTAATAACATGTTAAGTCTATATATGATCCCTATAGGATACCAAAGGCCAATATCTATGGTTTCACTTAAGTAACGAAAAATCCTTTGCACTACAAACAAATGAGATTCTTTAGGACATGATTGAAATCTTACACATAGGCATACACTAAACATAATATCAGGCCTACTAACAGTCAAGTAGAGTAAGGATCCAATCATATCTCGATATGTTTTAACATTAACTTTCTTACCCTTTTTGTCCTTCTCAAGCTTGGTTGTTTAGCTCATTGGAGTACATTTTATTTTTCCATCTTCAGGTCTGAAACTCTTGAGTAAATCTGTCAGATATTTGGCTTGATTGATGAAAATTCTTTCTTCATTTTGTTTTATTTGAAGTCCAAGAAAGTACTTTAATTCTCACATCATGCTCATCTCAAATTCCTTACTAATACATGATAAAAATTCCTTGCACAAAAGCTCATTAGTAGATCCAAATATAATATCATCAACATAAATTTGGAAAATGAGAATATCTTGATTGATATGCTTAATAAAAAGAGTTGTATAAGTTTTACCCATTGAAAAACTATTATCCAGCAAGAAATTTTTAAGCCTATCGTACTATACTATAGGTACTTATTTTAAACCATACAATACTTTTGTTAACTTATAAATGTTATCGAGAAATTTCTCATTTTCAAAACCAAGAGGTTATTTCATGTAAACTTCTTCCATAATGTAACCATTTAAAAATGCACTCTTGATATCCAGCTGATATAAAATGAATTTCTTGTGACATGCAAATGCTAATAGCATCCTAATAGATTCCAACCAAGCTATTAGTGCAAAATTTTCATCAAAATTAATTCTTTCTTCTTGGTTGTAACATTGAGCCACAAATCTAGCTTTTTTCCTTACATGCACACCGAATTCATCCATTTTATTCCTAAATACCCATTTAGTGCTAATGATAGATTGATGTTCAGGTTTAGGAACTAATTCCCATGCATTATTTCTCTCAAATTGGTTTAACCCCTCTTGTATTGCCATAATCCAAGATTCATTGTTTTCTGCATCTGAAAAGGATTTTGGTTCAATTTGAGATATGAATGCAGCATATTGATAGATATTTCTAAATGATGACCTCGTAGTTATACCTCTTGAAGGATCACCTAAAATTAATTCTTTGGGATGAGAAGAGACATACCGTCACTCATTGGAGAGTGTTTAAGAAATACCTTCTTGTTGCTTTATATTTGTTTCTTCTTCTTATCTATCTTCTTGATTTTCATGTGGTGCATCCTCTTGTTTATCTTTTGATGATTCTTCTTATAACTCTTCATCTGCATCATCATTAACAACAATTTATTCATCAAACGTAACATGCATTGACTCTTCAACAATCATAGTTCTTTTATTAAGCTTTGCTTGTATTTGAATAACCAAAAAAGGTGCCAACATCAGATTTTGGGTCAAATTTAGCAAGATTATTTTTTGTGTTCAAAATAAAAATATGCATCCAAAAATTTTAAAATAACCAATGTTAGGTTTTCTATCTTTCCAAAGCTCATAGGGAGTTTTATTAAGATAAAGTCTAATCAACACACGATTTAAGACATAACGAGCGGTGTTGATAGCTTCGGCCTAAAAATATTTTGGTAATGCATTTTCATTAACTTTATTTTGTTGTTTGGTGAAGAGAATTGATGCACAATGCCAACATTATTGCAAAAGGTTTCAAATGTATGATTTTCAAATTCTTCTCCATGATCACTCTTAATGCATGCAATACCATAACCTTTTTAAACATTACCACATCTATTTTGCATCTTTTTAAAAAACACTTTAAAAGCATCAAGAGCATCATCCTTATTGGCCAAGAATAATACCATGTGTATCTTGAAAAATCATAAACAATTACAAAAGCATAATACTTGTGAAGTGGAAACACGATTTTTGCTTTTAAAAGAGGTTTTGATTTGTTTTCCAAATTAGCATGCTTCACAAATTCTATCTTTTTTAAAACCAATTTTTGGAAGACCTTGAACCAAATTATTTTTGGAAATCTTTAAAATTAAATCCATATTTACATGTCCTAGTCTTTTATGCCATAACCAACCATCATCATGCAATGTGGAAAAGCATTTATCATGGGTAGATGCACATTCTATATCAATGGTGTAAACATTACCACATCTATTTCCAACAAAAAAAACTTTGCTATCACATGCATTCTCAATAATACATCTAGTTTTATAAAATATAACTTTATCCTTATCACATAATTGAGTAATACTAATCAATTTGTATTTTGAATTTTCAACCAAACATTCATTTTCAACGAGAGTTGAGGAAACTTTACCGACATTACTAATTCTGAGAATCTTTCCCTTTAAGTTGTCTCTAAAGGAAACATCTCTACCATTTTTTATCTTGGTAAAACTTGAAAATCATGTATAATTTCCCGCCTTGAGCAACCCTTATCCAAGTACCATTTGTTCTTCTTCTTCTTTGATCCCTGCAGAAGAAATCCCTAAGTTTTAGGTACCCAAAACTTTTTGGGTCCTTGAGTGTTAATAATGGTTCCTTTTGGAACTCAAATGCATTTGATTCCGTGACATGCATTTCTCTTAACAAGACATTTATAATTCATGTGATCATTTCTATTGCAATAATGACAAATAATTTTATGATACCTAAGTCCTCCTTTATTAAACACGCATTTTTGAGAACTTAGAAAATTTTTGAGAACTGAGCAATTTTTTAAAGTTCTTTTGACCATTTATAAATTTGATGAGAACTATCAAGAGAATACCATTAAAGCTTCAAGTGACCCTTTGCACATTCATGAAGGCCCAATTACAAGAGCTAGAGCCAAAAAGATGCAAGCTGCTTTAAATGGATTAATTGAGAAAATATGGATTGAAACTGCAATTCAAGATGCAAGACATCATGAATTGGGCTTGAAGAGAAGTCAAGGCATTGTGGGCATTATTCAAGCTATTGGGCAGCCAAATACACAATTAAGATCAAATGCAGAAAGGTCAAATTCGGAATAAACCTGGTATTGATTGAGCAGGAATTAATGTGCAAGCTATATACCGTTAGAAAGATAATTAAGTTAGCTTTCCAAAGAATTTTACAGAGTTAGATTTGGAGTTCTCTAGAAGGAGTTATGAGCGATGCATTACAGCATGTTCAGACTTGGGATTTTTAAACGACTCCTTTGTTTTTTTCAACTTCATTTGTTGTTTTTCAATGTGTAAGGTAAGTCTACCATCAATGATGGTGGGCTAGCATTAATTATGGTAGGCTAGCATTAAGTTTGCCAATGATAGCATTAATTATGGTGGGTTGGTGAAGACTTTTGAAGCATGCTTTGACAAACTTATACTTGGAGGGTTGTTCCAATGTTTTCATTTGTATTTTTCGGATTTTGGGTCTCTATTGGTCTATTTAAAACTCAGCAACCTTGCTATGTAAGACAATTAGAGATTAATGTTATTTGAATTTGAAAGAATTATTCTTTCTTTGGTTCTTTAGAGAACTAGTGAACTTATCAAGAATTTGCATTCTTGTGGCATTCCAAAACTAGACTTATCACTCACCTTCTCATCTAAATCTTGAGTGTGGCGTCAATATCATTCTCCATACCTTTGGTTCATGTTTTCTTAAGCATTGGGTCAAGGTTTTGTTTGTCTTAAATCTGTTTAGAACTTTCTTGGGAAGTTGAAACTTCAAATTAAGTGTGAGTTTCAAAGTTTCAATGTGGGATTACTGATTATGCTAATGTGGTTGAATTTACTGATTATGCTATTATTTGGTGGGATCAACTTGTTTTGAGTAGGAGAAGAAACCGTGAAAGGCCTATAAACACTTGGGAGGAGATGAAGGCCATCATGAGGAGGAGATTTGTTCCTAGTCATTATTATAGGGAGCTGCACTAAAGGCTTCAAAGTCTTACACAAGGTTCCAGAGGTGTGGAAGATTACCACAAGGAGATGGAAATAATGATGATTCGAGCCAATATTGAAGAAGAACGAGAGGCCACTATGGCTAGATTTTTACATGGTCTAAATCAAGATATTGCTAATGTGGTTGAATTGCAGCATTATGTTGAATTGGAAGACATGGTTCACATGGCCATGAAAGTGGAACGACAACTGAAAAAGAAAGGTTCCACTAGAACCAATTTAGGTTCATCTCCCTCATGGAAGTCAAAATGGAGCAAAGATGAAAAGGCTGTTTCAAAGCCTAAGATTGAGCCATTCAAGGATCATAAAGAGGGAGGCAACCAAAGCAAAGGTAAATCTGATTCCCAACACTCTAGAAATAGAGATATTAAGTGTTTTAAATGTTTGGGGACAAGTCATATTGCATCTCAATGCCCAAATAAGAGAGCAATGATCTTGAGGGATGATGGTGATGTTGAAACCGAGAGTGAATCAGATGATGATCCTATGCCACCTTTGGAGGATGCTAATGATGGTGTAGAGTATCCTGTTGATGGTAAATTGATGGTTGCTAGGCGTGCTCTCAACATGCAAGTAAAAGAGGATGCAGAGGTACAACGTGATAGCATATTTCATACTAGATGCCACATCAAAGATAAGGTATGTAGAATGATAATTGATGGCGGAAGTTGTACTAATGTAGCTAGCACTAGTTTAGTTGAAAAACTGAATTTGAAAACTTTGAAACATCCTAGGCCATATAAGTTACAATGGCTGAATGATTGTGGGGAGGTTAAAGTAAATAAACAAGTGCTGGTTTCATTCTCTATTGGGAGATATAAGGATGAGGTTGTATGTGATGTAGTACCCATGCATGCTGGACACATTCTTTTGGGGCGACCTTGGCAATATGATAGGCAAGTGACACATGATGGTTATCTAAATAGATATTCTTTTGTAATGAATAAAAGGCAAATCACTCTTGTACCCTTAACACCTAGGCAAGTGTATGAGGATCAAATGACAATACAAAATGAGAGTGATACAAAAAAAGAAAATGAGAGCGCAAAAGAAAGAGAGATTGAGAGAAAATGAAGTGGAAAGATAGAAAAAAAATTTTGTTGAGAGAAAAGAAAGGCAACATGTGAACTTGTTTGCAAAAGAGAGAGAGGTTAAGAGGGCTTTCTTTTCAAAACAGCCTATCATTGTACTTTTGTGCAAAGAGGCTTGTTTACATACTAATGAGCTTAATTCTTTTTTGCCTAGTGTTATTGTGACTCTTTTGCAGGACTTTGATGATGTGTTTCCAAATGAAGTCCCTAATGGTTTGCCACCTATTAGGGGAATTGAGCATCAAATAGACTTTCTTCCTAGAGCTACCATTCCTAATAGACCCGCTTATAGAAGTAACCCCGAGGAGACAAAGGAGCTTCAAAGGCAGGTTGAAGAACTCTTGGCAAAGGGATATGTGAGGGAGAGCATGAGTCCATGTGTGGTACCAGTTCTACTAGTGCCCAAAAAGGGTGGAACATGGAGGATGTGTGTTGATTGTCGTGCAATTAATAAAATCACTGTAAAGTATCGACATCCTATTCCTAGACTTGATGACATGCTTGATGAATTGCATGGTTGTTGTGTGTTTAGCAAAATAGATCTTAAAAGTGGATATCATCAAATTAGGATTAGAGAGGGAGATGAGTGGAAAACTGCTTTAAAAAAAAAATATGGTTTATATGAGTGGTTAGTAATGCCATTTGGGTTATCTAATGCACCCAGCACTTTCACGAGGTTAATGAACCATGTTTTGCGTGCTTTTATTGGTAAGTTTGTAGTTGTCTACTTTGATGATATTTTGATCTATAGCAAAAGTCTAGAAGAACACATTGAGCATTTGCAAAGTGTATTGATTGTTTTAAGGAAGGAAAAGTTGTATGCTAATTTGAAGAAGTGTGCTTTTTGTACAAATCAGATTATTTTTCTTGGTTATGTTGTAAGTGCTAAAAGAATTGAGGTTGATGAAGAGAAGGTAAAGGCTATTAAGGAATGGCCTACACCTAAAAGCGTAAGTGAGGTAAGAAGTTTTCATGGTTTGGCTAGTTTTTATAGAAGATTTGTGAAAGATTTTAACACCCTTGCTGCACCTTTAACTGAAATTGTTAAGAAACACGTGGGATTTAAGTGGGGTAGTGAACAAGAAAGGGCATTTAATTTAATCAAGGAGAAATTGGTTTCTGCACCACTACTTGCTTTACCCGATTTTGCCAAAACTTTTGAAATTGAGTGTGATGCCTCAGGTATAGGTATTGGAGCTATTTTAATGCAAGAGGGCCGTCAAATTGCCTATTTTAGTGAGAAATTGAGTGGAGCAGCCCTAAACTATCCTACTTATGACAAGGAGATGTATGCATTGGTGAGAGCATTGGAAACTTGGCAACATTATCTTCTACCTAAAGAGTTTGTCATACACACTGATCATGAGTCCTTGAAGCATTTGAAAGGGAAGGTAAGTTGCATAAGAGACATGCCAAATGGGTTGAATTCATTGAGCCATTTCCTTATGTGATCAAATACAAACAAGGTAAGGAGAATGTGGTGGCTGATGCACTATCGAGAAGGTATGCACTTATCTCTACATAAAATGCAAAGTTGTTAGGATTTGAGTACATTAAAGAATTATATGTTAACGATCCTGATTTTGCTATTGCGTTTAATGCTTGTGAGAAAGTTGCATTTGGAAAGTTCTATAGGCATGATGGGTTCTTATTTAGAGAAAATAAATTGTGTGTGCCTTATAGTTCTTTGCGTGAATTGCTTGTGCGTGAAGCTCATGGGGGAGGTTTAATGGGACATTTTGGCATTGCAAAGACTTTAGATGTTTTAAAAGAACACTTCTTTTGGCCACATATGAAACGTGATGTTGAAAGAATATGTGAGAAGTGTATCACTTGTAAACATGCTAAGTCTAGAGTTTTACCCCATGGATTGTATAACCCTTTACCCATACCTAGCGAACCTTGGGTTGATATTTCTATGCACTTTGTTTTGGGTTTACGAAGTTCAAAAAGGGGAAAGGATTCTGTTTTTGTTATTGTTGATAGGTTTTCAAAGATGGCACATTTCATTCCATGTCATAAAACTGATGATGCAACACACATAGCTAATTTGTTTTTCAAGGAAATAGTCAGATTGCATGGAGTACCAAGGAGCATAGTTTCAGATCGAGAAGCTAAGTTCTTGAGCCACTTTTGGAAAACTTTGTGGGGTAAGTTGGGTACTAAACTTTTATTTTTTACTACTTGTCATCCACAAACTGATGGACAAACTGAGGTTGTAAATAGAACTTTGTCCACTATGTTGCGTGCCGTTATTCAAAAGAATTTGAAAACTTGGGAAGAATGTTTGCCACATGTTGAATTTGCTTACAATAGAACTGTCCATTCAGCTACTAAATTTTCACCATTTGAGATTGTATATGGTTTTAATCCATTAACTCCTTTGGATTTATTGCCATTACCTATTGATGAGCATGCTAGTTTGGATGGTAAAAAGAAAGCTGAATTTGTTAAGCAATTGCATGAGAAAAGTGCGGCACAACATAGAAAAGAGGACTGAACAATATGCTACTCAAGCCAAAAAAGGACGTAAGCAAGTGGTTTTTCAGCCTGGAGACTGGGTTTGGGTGCATATGAGAAAGGAGATTCTCAAAGACAAAGGCGTTCAAAGCTGCTTCCAAGGGGAGATGGTCCATTTCAAGTGGTTGCTCGAATCAATGATAATGCCTACAAATTGGATCTTCCTGGTGAGTATAATGTGAGTGCTACTTTTAATGTTTCTGATCTTTCTCCTTTTGATGTAGGTGAAGATTCGAGGATGAATCCTTTTGAGGAGAGGGGGAATGATGAGAACTATCAAGAGAATACCATTAAAGCTTCAAGTGACCCTTTGCACATTCATGAAAGCCCAATTACAAGAGCTAGAGCCAAAAAGATGCAAGTTGCTTTAAATGGATTAATTAAGCAAATATGGATTGAAACTGCAATTCAAGATGCAAGACATCATGAATTGGGCTTGAAGAGAAGTCAAGGCATTGTGGGGCATTATTCAAGCTATTGGGCAGCCAAATACACAATTCGAATCAAATGCAGAAAGGTCCAATTCGGAATAAAACTGGTATATACCGTTGAAAAGATAATTAAGTTAGCTTTCCAAAGAATTTTACAGAGTTAGATTTGGAGTTCTCTAGAAGGAGTTATGAGCAATTCATTACAGCATGTTCAGACTTGGGATTTTTAAACTACTCCTTTGTTTTTTTCAACTTCATTTGTTGTTTTTCAATGTGTAAGGTAAGTCTACCATCAATGATGATGGGCTAGCATTAATTATGGTAGGCTAGCATTAAGTTTGCCAATGATAGCATTAATTATGGTGGGTTGATGAAGACTTTTGAAGCATGCTTTGACAAACTTATACTTGGAGGGTTGTTCCAATGTTTTCATTTGTATTTTTCGGATTTTGGGTCTCTATTGGTCTATTTAAAACTCAGCAACCTTGCTATGTAAGACAATTAGAGATTAATGTTATTTGAATTTGAAAGAATTATTCTTTCTTTGGTTCTTTAGAGAACTAGTGAACTTATCAAGAATTTGCATTCTTGTGGCGTTCCAAAACTAGACTTATCACTCATCTTCTCATCTAAATCTTGAGTGTGTCGTCAATATCATTCTCCATACCTTTGGTTCATGTTTTCTTAAGCATTGGGTCAAGGTTTTGTTTGTCTTAAATCTGTTTAGAACTTTCTTGGGAAGTTGAAACTTCAAATTAAGTGTGAGTTTCAAAGTTTCAATGTGGGATTCACATCAGAATTTTAACACAATTTCTTTGAGTCATTGCTTTTCTTATTAATCTGTTCATTTTCTCTAATCAAATTATCAACATTTGATTTTTAATGCTCATAGAAGGTACCTTATTTACCTTTTAAAGAAGCAATCCTATTATGCAATATTTCATTATCTAATTCTAGGTCTTTAATCTTTTCATTTAATAAATTTATGCAAGGCATCTTTTTCATTTGAAAGTTCTAGCATTTTCTTCCTAAGACATGCATTTTTCTTACCAATTTTCATCATATCATTATGTAGTGTTTTAAAAGCATCATATAATTCATCATAAGTAGGGAGATCATTTACCTCATTAAGTTCAACATCTCCTATTGCCATAAGTGCTAGGTTTGACACTTCTTACGAATCTTTTTCATTACTCGATTCTTCATCGCTATCGTCCCAAGTAGCCACTATGGCTTTCTTCTTGAGTTTGTTGAGAAGTGGGCACTTCGATCTTATATGGTCAGGCTTCTTGCATTCGTAGCATATGATTATTTTATTCTTCTGCTTTTGGTTTCTGAGGTTTCTAAATTTTCTTTGCTCATTGGATTTCTTGAAAAACTTCCTGAATTTTCTTGCCATCATAGCCATTTCTTCATCCTCAAAATCGCTTTTTGAAATACAAGTGTGCAACCTAAGAGGGGGGGGGAGGGTGAATTGGTATTTTAAAAATTATCCTAACAAAACCACACAACAATCTAATCTAAGGCCTTAATAAATTTGAAAGCAATATGTTCAATAATGGCACAATAATAAATAAGTAAGAGAGAAGAGAAACAAGCAAATGAAATTTTATGTGGTTCGAAAATCCCCGCCTACGTCCATGCTTCCAAGCGATCCAAGCTTTAGGTTTTCACTATCCAAGCCTCTTAAGGCTTAAAATGCTTACAATTGACTTCAAGGTGTCAATGAACCTTTACAGCAAAGAAATTATCTATCAATCTCTTCACTCAAGTGTCTTATACACTCAAACACTCACAATTGAGATGACGAAATGAAAATTACAACAAAAACTCTCTTAAAGAGTAGATGAACAAATTGAAGAGCAAAGATTATCCAAAGAATTATGATTTGCGAATTGAGAGCTCAAGATATATTGTGTGCCTTTTGTTTGTGCTTGCTGGAGAGCTTGAAAATGAGTTGGATTTGAGTTTTTATAGTTGGAGCTCAAAAACTAGCCGTTATGAGCTTTTTTTAGTGATAACCGGCATGCCGCTTATGTGAATCTGGTTAGCCGCTTCAAGTTACTGTTACAGTAAATATTTAAATTTTTGAACATCCGGTATGCCGCTTTTATAAATTCGGAATTTCGCTTTTATTTCAGTAACTTACTGCCCAAATTCGGTCTTCCGCTTTGTCACATCTGGTTAGCCGCTTTCATTTGAGTAAGTTTCTGCCCATAACCGGTTTGCCGCTTTATAACATCTAGTTAGCCGCTTGCTACAGTGCCGGCTTCAGTGAATTATTTAGAAAAATTATAGCTTTTCCCTAAAACTTTTATAACTATATTATGGCTCAAAACGTTATGAAACTTTTCAAATAGGTCCAATTTCAGAATTTCTAAATAATGCTAGTGTATCCCAAAACTTTTTAAAATTATGATATCGTCCAAACTTTGTAAAATTATAGAATGACCCGAAATATTTAAATATTTTTAAATAGCTCCAAATCTAAAATTCAAAGCAATATTTATTAAAACCAAAGATTGTTAAATTCTTTCATTTTAGTTCACAACTTGAAGAACAACTTAATTCCATAAAATTATTTTCTTATTATAAAAGCACAATATATATAAATCCTTGTTTAACTACTTTTAATTTTCTTCAACCAAAACATGTGGTTTGTTATCATAAAAATCAATAATTATAGCCATGTAGGCCAACACTTTCCTCATCACTTTCAGGTTTTGATGATCTCAAGCAATTTTTTTTTAAAATCTTCATCTCCTTTTTCAATTGGCAAATCCTCTTAATTAGAAATAAGAGAGCCAATTAAATCATCAATAAGTAAAGTATTTAATTTTTTGGCTTCCTTAATGGCAGTTCTCTTAGGTCTCCATTGCTTTAGTAATGATCTAATGATGTTCTTTACCTTCTCGCTATATTTAAAAAAGGGTCTTTCCAAGTGCTCCTAGAGTGTTTACTATATTTGTAAATCCATTTGGAACAACTCATATTGTCTAGTATACCTACTGATTTTAGGCTCTTTCACTTGGTTTGTACTCTCAAAGATAACTTCAAGTCTATTCCAAATTTCATGACCATTTTCATAACTAAGAACTCTATGAAACTCTTTTTTATCTAAGACACAAAATAGGGCATTCATAGCTTTGGAATTTAGAGAAGCTTTTCTCTTTACCAACTCATTCCATTGACTGGAATGGAAGGTTTTGGAATATCTTCTCCTTCTTTATTTTTAGTAGTCGGCATGAAAGGACCATCGTTAACTATTTCCCAAATCTCATAATTTTAGCATGCAAGGAAATTCTCATCCTAGTTTCTAATTTCATTAAAATATGATAGGCTAGTGGTGGACTATCCTTCCCTAAATGTTGAATCATTTTGAGTTATCATTGATCTTTAACTCAAGATGGTTAAGTCTAAATAAGAGAACCTTGCTCTGATACCAAATGAAATACTAACTAGGCAACCTAAGAGAGGGGGTGAATTAAGATTAAAAAAATTTAAGCAACTAATACTTAATACAATTTAACCTAAGCAATCAAATTCAAAATGAATACATTAATGTACGTGGCGTTGTTATACCAAAACAAGGACAATTCTAAGATTGCCCTTTAGACCAATAGCCCACATGTTTGGGTTTCCAGCCAATATACCCAATAACAGAGAAGTAACCACCACTGGGCAGTGGCGTGTAGGGCAAACTAATTGCTCCGATACCACTGGGGCGTCTACAAAAGACACTATGCGGAATACAGGAACGCTGACTTGCTTGTGTGACCCATCCCTATTGATCTAAATAGACAATTGGAGTCTGTAGACCCTCGGTAGTCATCCTAACGAGGTTCTCGCAACCTTCCCTTGGTCTTAACCTTTTTGGCGGACGAACTATTGGGGTGTTTAGACCTTACTCGTCTTTTTAGATCTGGACAGACTAAAGCACTGAGATTTCAAACTTTTCTGATACACAAGATCCTCAGAGAGGCAAGTGTAGAGCATACTCGGTTTTTAGGAAGAAGCAAACAATTCTCAGAACTATAGAGTGAAGAGATGAACCTTAGAGGACTTCCCAGAGAAAAGAGAGTTTAGAGAAACATAGTAGTTTATTCAAACTAGAGGAGTGTCTCTGTTTTTCGTTTGGCTCCCCCATTACAAAACTAGAACTTAGCTTATATAGACAACAAAAGCTAAAAAGGATAAGACAGGACCCTTATCCTGAACATCATGATAAAAGCAAACATGATTAAAGAAAAAGCATAAGCAAACAAAAGCTTAAAGCAAACTTTTACAAAAGCAAAAGCAAAAGCTAAAGTAAAAGCTAATCATTACGCAAACAAACATTATTACGCAAATAGACAAAAGCTAGGGCACGTGTAATAATTAAAGCCGTGATTCCCGGATGCTATGGAGTGGACGGAAATCAAAAGGAGATAGTGTCATATGACGAGACTGATGTATCCGAGTCTAATTCAGAGTGGATCCATGGCTGAGGCCATTGGTGGATATCAGAATAGTCAGCTCTTTCTGGCCACAGATTTTGAATTCTTCCATGTCTGCGAAGATAGAGATCATATATGTGCTGAAGGATGGTGACTTCGTTTCTGTCAGAATGGAGTTTGTGATTTCTGATTTCTTCTAAAATGTAGATCCGAGTTGTCCGACGCTGTGGAGAAAGGATCGTGGTCTCAGAGCACGTAGGAGTAGTGCCGTATTCTTTTGCAATTACGTTTCTAGCTGTGAGGCATTGTTCCCACATAGGATGGAAGGATTCACAAATATGGTGATGGAGTATGGGTTTGACCATGGTTTCTGTACTCACCCCAAATGTCGCGGAGCTTGACAATTATGATCAGAGGTCAGATTTGATCTCCTATTAGTTCGGCGGTTGTGGATCCTTGAAGATGGAGATGAACATTTTGTCAAACCATTTTCCTTTGCCTGCACTGCGCTGGTGCGATCGATTGGGATCAACAGGAAGGCAACCGCATGTGTTCACCAAGATGTAAAATGTAGTAAGCTTGGGGGGTGATGTCAGAGATGATATAATGACCCCAACTGGAGTGTTCATCAACTACATGATGGAAGGTAGTCCGAAGCTTAAAGATAAGTTGATGCATCCGTCCGGCTGGTTTGACGAGGAAGGGCCGCTGGCATAACTCATTCGGGTTCGAACTCAGATGGCCATCAAAGACCATAATCGCCATGTACGGTTCTGGTTGTCAAAGTCATATTTGTGGTCTATGACTTTTTGGAAGATGAAGTTCTGGAGTTCTTCAGGAAGCCATTGAACAAACATTATTATGCTAAGAGCAGAGGTGTCAAACATTTGTTTACTAGGGCTCATTGTAAGGGTGAATGAAGCGGTGAAACGCCAAATGAGGAATTGATTTTCAGAAGAAAAAGGTTGATGTTGAAGGCTGGTGCCTCAGTCAAATTTATAGGCATGATTTCTTCTGTGGGCTTTGGATTCTTTAGGAGATCGAAGTTATCGATGACAGTGGGTCTGGCTTGTACCAAGGTGGCAATCACTGGATGGAGATCTCACAGAATGGCCGAAAGTTATCCGCTTGAGCCGCAGAGTCCGTTGCAGAGGTCCCTAAAAGCGTTTCTTTCTCAATAATTTTGACAGTTTGCTGGTGTGGACAATGACTTTTGGGGTAAAGTTTCGAAGATAATTGATGATGCCAAGAAATTGTTGAATTTGCTTTTTTGTGAGATTGACATCTAGAAACTTTATCAATTCTTGTGCAATGTACGGCTCTGGCATGTAATGACCATCATTAATTGTCATTCCAAGAAAGTTGATGGAAGACTGAGCAATGATGCTTTTCTTTTCTGACAACATGATGTCATAATGCTGGATGAGAGTGTAGAACTCTGAGAGTAACTGCTGGTGCGCCTGGTGATCTGTAGAAAGCAACAAATTGTCCTCAATGTAAATCAATGCACTATGCAGTATGGGCTGGAAGATTTTTATCATGGACTTTTGAAACAGGGATGGAGCCACTTTGAGACAAAAGGGCATGATTGTCCATTGATAATGGGTATTGGGTATACAAAATGCGGTTTTGGGCCTATCCTGAGGATGGATGCCTAATTGCCAAAAGCCTGATTTGAGATCAAACTTCGAGAATATCTTGGCTCACCGAGGTACGAACAAAGACCGGATTTTGAAAGGGAACTTATCATCCCTTAGAAAGCATTTAAGGTTGATAATCAATGACAAGTCTTTTCCTTCCTCAAACTAATTCGCACCGCCAACATAAAAGGCTTGGCAAGCCCACCGATTTAATGGGTCTGATTAGCTCGATAGTAATCTGAGGCATTCTGCTTAACAGAGGTCCGAGGAGTCATTCCTAGATGGGATGCTTTGGTAGGATTGACATCTTCGTTGAGTTTGAAGGGGAGTGGAACAAAGAAGGATTCGTTCTTCCACAGAGGAAGAGGATGATGGAACTGTGAGTGACTTTCAGGACAAAACTCAAGGAGTTTTTGAGATATGGTCTGGTAATCTAGTGGATGCTCCTTAAGGGAGAACAGATTTGGGATATCTGTGTATGGAAAGAACATGTGTTTGAAACTAATTCCTGTTGGTTTGATGACAAGTTTCTGGGCTGAGGAAATTAGGTCAAAACCTATGAGAAGATCTTTGCTATGAAGATCTGATCCGATGAGTTTCTTCTAAACAATACAATTAGGGAAAAACTGTATTCTAATGGGCTTTTTGGTAATCAGGGAAGTTTTGAAGATTTCACCATTGGCTGATTTGAAATACTTGTGAAATGGTTCCCAATAGGATTCTGGGAAAACACATGGGTTGATCATGGATTCGTCAGCTCCTGTGTCAATGAAACTGATAACTGGTATGGGTTTTGCAAACTTTTGGGATAGGACTGAGACTTTAACCAGAGGTATGGTTTGGACTGACAAAAGGTTTTGGGCTTGGACTGGTTTGGTTGCTTGCACAGTGAGAACTGTGGAAAAGGGTTCTGTATCAGATGAGTCAGATGTATTTGGACTGGAATAATCTGGACCGGAATAATCTGGACCGGACTCTGCTAAGATGAAAGTAGTGTTAAAATTTTGTTCAGACTGTTCTGAGAAGATGGATTCAATATCATCATTATTTGATAATGTGTTGTGGATCAAGACGCCGGATCACCAATCGACGAAGAGTTTATTCATGCAATGTTTGGCAAAATGACCTTCCTTTTTGCAAATATAGCAACGAGCATCTTTCTGAGACATGGGTTTTTTGGATTTGATGGATGGGTCTTTTCTTCGGAAGAAACGGTATTGTTTCTTAGGCTTTTTGGAAGACCAGTGATGGTGAGGATAATGTTTAGGGAACTTCTGGAAATGTTTTTTCTATTTGGTTGGACAAGTGCACTTCTTCTTGTCTTTGTACATGATTTCCAGGTAGGAAGGCTTCTTGCAAGCCTTTGCATAGGTTGCTTTTTCCTCGATGAATTCTTTGAAGAATTTCTTTTGATCACACTTCCTTTCAAGACATTGCAGGGCAATCTGATAAATCTTCCCAACAGAAATATTTTCGATTGGAAGATTATTCTGGGTGAAGTGTCTTTGAATATCTGGATGGAGTTCTTCTGGAAGGGAAGCAATGAAGACATGCTTAAGAGATGGAACGTTAAATTTATTGAGCTTGTAGAACAACATGCTCATTCTTTTGTAGTGAACATCCATATGCTTCTTTTCATTTGATAATAATCATTGCTAGCTGTGTCAATTACAGCTCTAGGATCGCCAATGAAATAATCATAAATGGAGAAAAGTGCAGTTGGCCATAATCTCCGAGGCTTTCATACCATTCTCGTAGAGAACCTGTGAAACGAGAATTGAATTCCTTGAGGACACTTTGAGGGTTAGCATTTGGACTGGACATTTGCAAATCAATCCATGCAGCAAATTCATGGAATCTTTCTGTCCATTTGTGTCAGGGAATATCATCAAAGGTAAACCAATGAAATGATGAGGACTTGGAATTGCTATTGGAAGCCTGAGGAGTTGGAGTAGGAGGTGGAGCGAAATGAGTCAGGCCGCCTGCTCGCAGCTTTCTTCATCACTAGATACTGGATCTACAATAGGAGTAGTTCTTCTACTGGAAGATTCAGCTTGTTCATTTGTAGTCTGGGCCATCAAGACTAGCTTTGAGATTTCTGCAAGCTGGGCTTCTTCATCTGAAGATGAGATATAAGCAGAAGATGTTGAATGGTTTGTCTGAGAAACAGACTGATCTATATGCTCATGATCTGAACTTGAGTGTGTTTCTGAGTTGGAAGTTGATTCTGGTAAGAAAACTGGTTTTGTCAAGACCGGCTCGACCGGGTTTTATTCGGTAAGATATACGGAACCTGCGTAGGTTGTTTGTCTTTTCGATTGGTCGAGGTTGTTCCGAACGAACTGGAAAGACTCGAGGTCGAGGCGGGACTTGGTATCGATATGCGGACTTGATACAACAGTGGTATGGTTGGTTCAGTTGTATAAGTCGAATCGTGAAAGTAGTTCGGCGTATGTCTCGTTGTTGGTATCGTTCTTTGGCTTTTTGATCTTAACAGCTTGTTGCTGTTGCTGTTGCTTTTCTTGGAATAGGCAAGTAGCCTGTGATAAGCCAAAAAACTTGGTTGGGTCTATGGGTGCAGTTGACTGTCGGTAGAAAGGTTGGTAGGTGCTGAAAAGTGGAGGTGAAACTGAAATAGGTTGAGACTGAGTAAACAGGGACAGTTGGAACTGTTGTTGTCTCTCAGCTTCGATTCTAGAAAGTTCAGCTTTTAACCTTTTGATTTCTGCTTCTTTCTGATTGAATTCAGGACCCCATATATTGTTATTAATCATTGTTCTGAGATCAATGTCCAACTGGGTGATTCTGTTCTGCAGATTGAGGTTGATCTGGTCCAATTGAGAAGATATAGCACTGACTTTGCTATTTGTCTGTTGACGTAGGTGGAAACCCTTTCAATCTTTTGACCAATGTTTTGCAAGGCAATGTTCTGAGCCGTGGCATTCTGTGTTTGCCAATTAAGGACTTGCTCATATTGCTTGAGAGGTTCTGTATGGCCTGATGAGGATATGGCATGTTGGATGTATGGTTGGGACATCACTTTGAATTGTGGGTCTGTGTTTCTTTCCATGGGAGGAAAGCTTTCTTGGTAGCTTGGTGCGGATGTGGAAAACATCATACAAGACTGTGCTGGTGATGTTTGGGGTAACAGTGGAGATGTAGCTTGGGCTTTACAGATTTTTTCTGTTGGGATAAACAAAGAAGGTGCAACTTTTGATCTGCTGGGTTTTTCCTTTTTCAAGGCTTTAAGGGCTTTGTTGTAGATGGGTAGTGGAGGTGTATATGGTGGTTCATCTGGGTCTGATGGAGATATAGATTTGCAGGGTGTTTTGGCAAAGCAAGGCTTTTCTTTTTTCTTCTTTCTCTTGCGCATGATTTCAAAATCATCGTCATCAGAATAATCGTCATCCTCGCAAGGACAACCTGGATTGCACATATGGGAGTTAGTATCCCATATGAAATGACCATCGATCTTATCTGTGTAAACTGGATAGCCATCGCCATTAAATCCCCAAATGGGAATTTTCTTTTCTTGCTTCGTTTTGACGGATTGGATCATCATGGTGTATGACAGCCTGTGTGGTTCCGGTTGCTGTTCCGGAGTTGGTGCTTGGAAAACTGTTTTGACGGTGCCATCAAGACGCCGTTCAAAAGAGGCTTGAGTTGCTTGAACTGGTTCAGTATTTTGATGGAATTTCTCATAGTTAGAAATCCATTCAAGAGGCATGAGTTGCTGCAGTTCATTTTTTGGAATCTGTCTAGGTATTTGGATTATAGTGGGGGTGGATTCTGTATCAGCTAAGATCATCAAAGCATCAGAGGATGCTTGAGGTGCTGGCAGATCTAACGCATGGTTTTGCAAGCGATAGACCAACTGGTGGTGCAAGGTTGCGATTCGGTGTAGCCGATTGTTCTCGCCTCCCGGATCCGGATCCGCATTTGAGAGCTTTTGAGAGGTTTGGATCATCAAGGGAAAAGTTGAAGTTTGGATAAAAGGTGAGAAGGACACTTCCCGCGTTGAGGGTAGTGAGAACTGTTCCGATCACTGCATGCTGGTACTGCTTGAAACGGGTATCAAGCAAGGCAATTCTGGCAGTAACTGGAAGACCTTTTCGTCCATGCAAAGTGAGAATCATTCAGATTCCTCTAAGATGAAGATGAGAATATTCCACTCTTTTCCATTGGGAAATTAAGGCATCTGGAATTTCTAAAGTTACATATTGTTCAGCAGAGGTAGATTGAAGAGAACACTGATCTAATCTAGAAGACTGTATGTACTCTTTTGGAATACTTTTACGCCTAGAGATGAGTGTTTTTATACTACAAGTAATACCTGGATGTTTGTACAACTGGTAAGGACTGATAAGAGGTAATTTAGACTCTTTTACTTGAGCAGACTCTGGTATGTACGGATACTCGACAAGATTTTCTAATTTAGAAGCTAGTTGTTTTTTACAAGACTCTGGAATATGAAGAGTAGATGACAACGAAACTGGATACAACGAAACTGTATCCTAGGTTTTCTCTCTTACTACCAATAATTCTTTGATAGTGCTTCATTGAGTGAAGTGTATGGCTTTGATACCACTGGGCAGTGGCGTGTAGGGCAAACTAATTGCTCCGATACCACTGGGGCGTTTACAAAAGACATTATGCAGAATACAGGAACGCTGACGTGCTTGTGTGACCCATCCCTATTGATCTAGATAGACAATTGGAGTCTGTAGACCCTCAGTAATCATCCTAACAAGGTTCTCGCGACCTTCCCCTGGTCTTAACCTTTTTGGCGGACGAACTATTGGGGTGTTTAGACCGTACTCGGCTTTCTAGATCTGGACAGACTAAAGCACTGAGATTCCAAACTTTTCTGATACACAAGATCCTCAGAGAGGCAAGTGTAGAGCATACTCGGTTTTTAGGAAGAAGCTGGAGTCTCTCCTTGGGCATAACGAAGGGTAAACAGTGTTTCTGGTGACAGTTTCTATGTTTGATACAAGGGAAATACTCAATACAAGGGCAATAGGACTTTTTGATACCCAGGATCTTACAAGAGGCAAGTGTAGAGCATACTCGTCATCAAACTAGATAAAGAGTGAACAATTAAGCCGATCTGTGATCTTTATGAGAAGAATAGAAAGAGAAGAGTTTAGCCACTCAAGTTTAAAACTTCAAACTTAGATTAAACTCCAAAGAAAGTATATCTTAAAATGAAGAGAATGCGGCCTTATATAGGCAAAGCCTTGCTCGAGAGCAGAACATGACCCCCACTTGAGGACAAAATAACATGATTAAAAAGTCAAAACAAAAAGTCTGTTCTTTAGGACATGTCCTTATCTTGAATAAAGCAACTTTGAAAAAGTAAAACAATAATGACAAAGTTACAAAAACTAAAGCATAAAAGTCAAGCAATTATTACAATAAGATAAACGACTTTATTAAAGGGAAATAGCGCCTCCACTGGTGGAGGTTTCTGTCTCGTCAGGGTCTTGATCAGGATCCTTGTTTTTTCTGAAGTGTCTTGAAGGATGAGAACAATCAGGAACATATGGCCAAGGGCAATCTTGGGATCTTGGAGAGGATGAGTCTGGTTGGGATGAGAATGCTGGATATGGATCTGGTGGGTATTGAGTGGAGGAGGATTCAGGTTCATAATGGGATGGTGACGGTACGGGGGCGAAGTCTTCATATGGATCTTGTGAATCTTGGAAGAGAAAGTCAGTGTAATCTGGGTTTTCTCCTTTGATAATAATGCCTCTGCTGCGTGGTTGAGAATGGGAGGAAGGTGTAGGGACCATGAACATGTCATGTTTTGGTCCAAGAGATGTATGGAGGATAATGGGCTGGTCTAGAGGAATATGATTAAGCTCTATGAGGAAATTCTTTAAAGACATTTTAGTCTGGAAGTCTTGTTCAAGGTAGGAAACATGAGGAATGGTATTCCATTCATAAGCTTGTTCTTGTGTCCAAAAAGCATTAGTCTGAGGTCAGGATGCATACTAGGGAGAAGCATTGGCTCAGGACTCTGTGTGTACATATTCATAAAGAATCTGAAAAGGAATTTTCGAGCAAAATCTTGGATTTGGTAAAGAGAGGTGAAGGTCATGTTTAAGGGAAATGATTTTTGAGTGATAGCATGAGTGGGTAGAGAGGAGACCATGGTTATGACTAGAATAGATCTAAATGTGTTGATAACAGAGGGTTATTGGTAAGGTCCAGAGAGAATATCAGGGATGAGGTTTTTATTGTCTTTGATATATTGCACTGAAATCATACCTCGAAAACCAGGTTTTAATGCGAAGAAGATGCTTATCTGGGAGCACTTTATTTTTAAATTCCATTATCCTTGGGAAGGAGGAGTTGTCCAATCTGACAATAAAGTGGTGACTGATGAGATGGAATTTAAACTTTTGGATGCCGTACTTGACCGCCAGAATTTCATTGTAGATCACATGGTAATGCTTTTCAGCATCTTTAAATTGTCCGCTGGCATGTGTATAATAAAAATCTTTACCATAAATGGTTTCCAAGAGTACTGCGCCCCAGTACTCATCACTGGCATCTATCAGGAGTATGGATTGTCCCTTTGAAGGGATTCTCAGTGGGAGTGGATGTTGAGTCATCTTCTTTAGTTGCTGGACAGCTGTTGTCTGAGCAGGTCCTCATGGTGGGGCTGATTTCTTTAGCATTCTAGACAACTGTGAGGTGTAGACTGTAATGTGCGGGAAAAAGTCTCTTAGATAGTTGTCAATCCAAAGAAACTGTTGGATTTACTTTCTGGATAGGTACTGATCTGGAAAGTGCATCAATTCTTGTGCATTGTGTGGTCCTGGATGATAGGAACCATCTTGAATAATCATGCCCAAGAAATCAATGGATTCTTGTCCTATTTGGCTCTTCTTTTCAGAAAGCATGACTCTATATGATTCAACAATTTGGAAAAATTGTTCTAGGAGCCGTTGATGTGATTCATGATTCTTTCTGTTCTACCACCAGATTTCTGGGAACACCATACTAAGTATTTCAAAGCAGCCAATGGGGAATTATTCCAAACAGATTTGATCACCAAAAAACCCATAGGTATCCAGTTCTTCCTAAACCGTGTCCTTTGGATCAAAATAGTAGGTTCATCTCTTTCTAACAAGGACCTACTCCGAGGCTTTGATGTCTTTCATCTCAATGTAGATGAGAGCGTTTTCGAGGATAGGTTCAAAGATTTTGACCATAGCTTTTTAAAAAAGAGATGGTGCCACTTTCAAACCAAATGGCATGATAGTCTATTGGTAGTGGGCGTTTGGAATACAGAAAGCTGTTTTTGGTCTATCGTCAAGATGAATACCAAATTGCCAGAAACCTGACTTAAGGTCAAATTTGGAAAATACCTTTGCACATTGGAGATGGACAAACAGGGATTGGATTTTTGGCAAAGGGAATTTGTCGCCTTTGAGAAAACAGTTGAGGGGCTGATAGTCTATGACTAATCTTTTCTTACCCCGGACTATTTCAGACCTTTTCTCAACATATAAAGCTTGATAAGCCCAATCAGAATGAATGGGCTCAATAAGGCCTTGGGCCATAAGCTGCTGGCATTCAGGGGCTAACTTAATATCAGAGGGTGTCATACCCAGGTTTGTGGCCTTAGTAGAGTTGATATCTTCATTAAGCTTGAAGGGTATATTAACAAAGAACTGAGAGTTTTTCCAAAGATGAGACGAATGGGAAAATTGAAGGTGGCTCTCAGGATAAATTTAAAGGAATTTGGCTTTGAGAGACTCATAGGGAGGAGGTGCATCAGAGATTGAATACAACCTTATGGTCTCAGTATAAGGTAGAAAACTTTGTTTATACCGAATACCTTTTGAACATATATTCAACTTCTTGTTGAGATGAAGAACATCAAAGCCTAAGAGTAGATCCTTATTAGGAAGGAATAAACCTACTATTTTGATCCAAAGAACACAGTCTGAGAAGAACTAGATACCAATGGGTTTTTTGGTGATCAAATCTATTAGGAATAATTCCCCATTGGCTACTTTGAAATACTCAGTATGGTGTTCCAAGCAATCTGATGGTAGAACAGATGGATCTAATATAGTTCTTTCTGCTCCTGTATCAATAAAACCTATGACAGAGAGAGGCTATAATATAGTTCTTTCGCCTATAATGGAAATCAGGATCCTTGATGCTTAATGAGCAGCATTTCATCTGATGGTACTCTAGTTTGGCTGCTTCTTGTGCCACTGTTGGTTCTCCTAGAAATTGCTCATAGATAAGTCCTAAGACTTGAGGGACTGTGGCTTGGTACAACTGCAACTGCCTGTACTGGCCAAGACTTTCAAACGAGTCTCGGAGAGATCCGATGAATCTCGAACTGAATTATTTAAGAACAGACTGTGAGGTAGCTCCAGTCTTGAGCATTTGAACATCAGTCCAAGCCGAAAACTCTTGGAATCTTTGAAGCCATTTGACTTTTTGGAACATCGTCAAATGTGAAGCATGGACCATTGGATGCTTTGAGAATTGGATCAGGTTGTGTTGAAGGCACATCATCTGCTTCTTCAATGAATGGTGGTCTTGTGGTAGAATTGGAAGGAGGATCCTCTGGAGGAGGAGAATGATCATTTAAACCAGTGGATGGCTGAAGCATAAGTTGAGTAGGGATTTCCACATAATTTTCTTCTGATTCTGTTACAGAATCAGAGACAACTGATTCTTCTCGGGGAAATGATTCATCAAAAGAGAAGAATTCGTCATCATCCTCATCACCAGATGAGTTAAACTTTGATTTAGATGAATAGAAGTTGTAGTTTGTGGTTGTGGTGTTGGTGTAGGTCTTGAGGTAGATGGTTTAGTGGAAGGTTTTGCCTTGGGTATTTGTTCTCGGGTTGATAGGTGAGATAACCCAAAGAACTTTGCATAGTCCACGGGTCATTGATAAGTGGAAGGCTTAAAGAAAGGTTGATATGTGTTGAAGGATGGAGTAGGCATGGGTAAGGCCTGAGTTGGGGCAAAAAGGGATGGTTGTTGTTTCTCAGTATCAATTCTTACAAGCTCAGCTTTAAGCTTCCTGATCTCAGCTTCATTTTGGTTGAACTCGGGTCCCCAATATCTGTTCTGGATCGTAGCATGAAACTCTGTGTCTAGTCTAGCAATCTGAGCATGGAGGTTGAGATAGATCTGCTCTAGCTGTGCAGAAATCGTATCAACCTTCTTGACCTGTGCTTGGACATTATCAAGCCTTGTATCAAGAGATTCCAGGACTTTATTTTGTACGCTGGCATTTTGAGTTTGCTAGTTATGCACTGCTTCGAACTGCTTTGGTTCTTCAAGTTGTCCAGTGGGAGCGACTGAAGACTGAACAAATGGTTTAACAACTGTATTGGTTCGTGGATCGGTCTTTTTCTCTAAAGGAGGAAATTGATCCTGGTAAGGGCTGGAGGAAAACATCATATAGGGCTGTGGAGAAGATTGAGGCGACATGTTGTCATTGACTTCTTGCTTACACGGTTTGGTAATAAGTTGCTGAGTGATGTCAATTCTGGTTATTGGTTCATCAGCGGGCCAAGGAGTGTTACAAGTACCTCGCTTTTATGAATTTTTCTTTTTTGTGAAAAATAAAGAGATAAGGTAAAAGAGAGCAAACACGCGATTTTTACGTGGTTCAGTCAATTGTGCCTACATTCACGCCTTCAAGCTCACCGAGCTTAAGGATTTTGCTAAGCAAATTTCCAAGGCTTGAACAACACTTACAATTGACTTTCAAGGTATCAATAGACCTTTACAACAAGAGATTATCTCCAAACTCTTAACCCAATTATATCCCAACACTTACAATCACTCAAAAATAAAGATTACAATTGAATTTTCTCTCATACAATATATATGGTTACAAGTGAAAGTTCAATGTGTGAATGAATAAAACAAAAACAAGTTGTAAGCTTAATAAGAATTGTATACTTCGTAGCAAGCTTAATGATAACTCTTGGATCACTTTTTATTTGAATTTGATTGAGCCATTTTATAGTTGGAGCTGAAAATTAGCCGTTGTTGACTTTCTGCAAACAATAGAATCACCGTTAACCTTTATCGGATTGCCATTTTGATTGAGCAAGTGACTGCTATGCTATAATTTCAAATTGTTGGATCACCATTTCTAGATGTCGGTTTGCTGTCAATGTCCAGAAACTAATCTTCCATTCTATTGGATGTCAGTTAGCTATTATCTCCTAAATGGTTAGCTGTTTGATACAGTGATTGCTATAGTAAAACTATTATAGTTTTGACTCAAAACTTTTTATAATCATAGTATGGTCAAATCTTCATAAAACTTTACAAATAAGTCCACTCCTAGAGTTTCAAAACAATACTAGTTGATTTCAAAGTTCTTAAAACTTGTTCAATTAGACCATGAACTTGAGAAACAACCAATTTCATGAAATCGTTTTTCCTGTAAATATAAAACCTTCATATCACCAAATAGTAGTTATTTAAAATGTATGAAAAATAATTTGGCTTCTAAAAACTTAATCATTCTTAATCTGGTTTGTTATCATTAAAATAATCATTATAAACACTTACATGTTAACACTAATGATGGAGAATTCAAAGGTAAAGGTCATCCTCGAGTGGGAACCTCAGACCAAGGTGCCTGAACTCCAATCCTTGATGAAGCAGCGGTAATAATTCACTGATCCTTCCTCGGATTGGTGAATTATTACCGCCGCTTCATCAAGGGATACTTAGCGAAAGCGGCACCCTTGACCGACTTGTTGAGGTAGAACCAAGCATAGCATTGGTCCGAATAATACCAACGCACATTCGAGGAGTTGAATAAGGCTATCTTCGAAGAACTCATCCTCATTTTTTTAGACCATACAAAGCCATTCAAAGTACAAACAAATGCCCCTGACTTCGCTATTGCTGAAATCCTTATGCAAGAAGGCCACCCAATAGCTTTTAAGAGTCAGAAGCTCAAAGAAACGAAACGCCGCTACACCATGCAAGAGAAAGAAATGATACCACAATCATCCATTACCCACGAGTGTGGCGACATTACTTGGTTGGCTCACACTTTGTGATCTTATTGGACAACATAGCCACAATGTTCTCCCAAACACAAAAGAAATTGAGCCCTAAGCAAGCAAGGTGGCAAGATTTCTTTGCGGAATTCGACTACTGGCTCGAGTACAAGCGCGAAAAAGCCAACATCATTGCAGAGGCTCTAAGTCATAAAACGGAGTTGGCAACACTTAGCATGAGCCAACTGAAGTTCGACCTTGTTACATGCATCAAGGAAGATCTCCAACAAGACCCACTAGCAAAAGACTTGTTGGAGAAAGTTCTTGAGGGCAAGATAAGGTGATTTTGGCAAGAAAAAAGCATTCTCCTCACCAAAAGGAGATCGACTCTTCGTGCCTAAGTTGGGAAATCTACGGAAAGAAGTCATCAAGGAGTGGTACGATTCCAAGTGTGTGAGGTACATTTTTCTCACTTAAATATAGTAGAATTTATTTTAGCTAACAATTAAGTATTATAATATTTTAATTCTAAAGAGTGATGACATAAGTAATGACATAAGAAAATGATGATATAATCAATGACATAAGTGATGATGTAAGAGAAGTTTGTAAAGAAAGATAAGAATTCTAGAATTTAGTAAGGTATTTATAAAGGATAATCTCAACCGTTAATTAAGAGTTACGGTGGCAAAATCCTAGCCATCCATTAGCCTTAACTTTGTCATTATTGCTTTACTTTTCCAAAGTTGCTTTATTCAAGATAGGGACATGTCCTATCTTTGTCTTTTTCAGCTTTTTCAAAGCAAAGACTTTTTGCTTTGACTTTTTAATCATGTTATTTTGTCCTCAAGCGGGGGCCCTGCCCTGCTCTCGAGCAAGGCTTTCCCTATATAAGGCCGCCTTCTCTTCATTGTAAGATATACTTCCTTTGGAGTTAAATATAAGTTTGAAGTTTTAAACATGAGTGGCTAAACTCTTTTCTTTCTATTCTTCTCATAAAGATCATCCCTAGCCTCTTTTATTTTCAATGTAACCTAGTAATTTCCCTCTCTAAGTCATATAACATCAAGAGTAGAGAAATCTTTAATTTAGAAAGGTCTAGAGAAGTCAGGGTCAAGAGGTAAGTAACACTTCAACTGCAATATAGGGACAAAATTCTTTTCACACTTAACTTCAGTTTTAACTATTTGATACGAACTGACGCGACCCTAACCAATTTTAGTTCCCAAGATCGAATCTAAACTCGCAATAGGATGGAACCTCGACCCAATGTTTATTGAAAGCACGACCTTGGTATGTGAAGACGCCACAATTAGCTATGGATGGTCTGATTGATAAGTCAAGAGTTTGAATGCCACAGAAATCCAATAAGTTCAAAGAGTTCGTAAAGAACTAAAGAGAATTAACTCTCTCACAAATTATATCAAATTACAAGAAGTTTTTAGGAATAAATCCTAAACCAAAAATCAAATCTGAATCTAAATCTGAATCTTCCCTAATAAGAAAGAATCTAAATTAAATCAGAATCCTAATCTAAGTAATTAGGAAAGAATTTAAACCAAATCAGAATCCTAATCTAAGTAATTAGGAAAGAATCTAAAACAAATCAGGATCCTAATTGACTTAAATGCCTTTAGAAACTAGGCAACTAAAATAGAAATAACTGATTTGTTTCCTAATAGCTTCCTCAAGAAACTGGAAAGTATCTGAAAAAGGAAAATAATATATTTTTCCGCCATAATGTGCAAACTAACTCCCTATCTCATGGAAACTTCAAGAGCCTGACTTCAAGAACCTGAATCATGCATTTATCATGTGCGCTTCCTTCAATGAGCCTCCATGAATTTGAATGAGCCCAAGTTGCTTGAATCAATCCATTAACCGCTTCATTGAATTTCTTTGCTCGCTCTCTTGTAACGGGTTCAACGAGAACTTGAATAGGATCTAAATATGCCTCATCCCATGTACTTGTGATAATTTTATCCTTAATCTCATCATTCCCCTCCTCTTGAAGAGGATTTGTCCTCAAATCATTACCTACATCAAAAGGACTCAAATCAGAAACATTAAAAGTAGCACTTACATTGTACTAACCAGGCAAATCTAGTTTGTATGCATTGTCATTGATCCATTCCAAGTTTTGGAATGGGCCATCCCCTCGAGGTAATAACTTAGATTTCCTTCGTTTTGGAAATCGTTCCTTACGCATGTGTAACCACACCCAATCGCTAGGTTCATGGACTAGCTTATGTCACCCTTTGTTGGCTTGCTTAGCATATTGCTCAGTTCTCTGCTCAATGTTGAACTTTGCCTTCTCGTGTATCTGTTTAACAATTTCAGCATTTTTCTTGAAGGTGTTCATTGCTACATTTACAAGAAAAAAAGACATTTTGCAAGATATTGTCCTAATAAGCCAGCCAAAGCTGTTAGGCTTATCCAGCACCTTCAGACATCATCCTTGTTATCTGATAGTGATGAAGTAGAGTCAAACTTTTCAGAACAGTCAGAACAAAGATGCAAACACTGCTTTCATTTTAGCAGAGTCAAGTTCCCGTGATGAATTTAAAGTAGAGGACATTTCAACAGTTTTTATTATTTTTTCAGAAACACAACCAGTCTAGTCCATTTCATTAGCCCAAATCATTCCATCTATTTGCATTGCCATTCTTACCTAGAAATATGCAAAGCCTATTCATGTCATCGGTTTCATTGATACAGGCGCTCAGAGAAGTATGATAAACCTATCTGTTTTCCCAGAATCCTTTTGAGACCACTTGATGAGTTCTTCAGAGCTGCTAATGGTGAAATCTTCAAAACCACATTAATCACCAAAAATCCCATTGGCATATAATTTTTTGCCAACAGTATTGTTTGGAAAAGGATTGTAGGTTTGTATCTACCCGATAAAGATCTTCTTATTGGGTTTGAGCTTATCTCATTGGTAAAAAAGTTCAACATCAGAGCAACAGGAATCAGTTTTAGACAAATATTTCTTCCTTACATAGACATTCCAAGTCTATTCTCTCTCAAAGCACAGCCTCCAAAGTACCAATCTATCACCCAAAAACTTCTCCAGTACTGTCCAGCAAATCATTCACAATTTAACCATCCCTTACCTCTTTGGAAAAATGAATCCTTTTTCATTCACCTTCCTTTCAAATGCAATGAAGATGTCAACCCAACTAAAGCATCCCGTTCTGGAATGACTCCTTCAGATCTCTTGTTAGCCCAACAAGAATGCAGTCAACTTCTGCAACAAGGTCTAATTGAACCCACAAAATCAGACTGGGCTTGTCAAGCTTTTTACATTGAAAAATGGTCTGAATTGATTAGGGGAAAAAAGAGATTACTCATTGATTATCAACCCTTGAATGCTTTTCTAAGGGATGTTAAATTTCCACTTCCAAAAATCTATTCCTTATTTTCCATCTCCATCATGCCAAAGTGTTTTCAAAATTTAATTTAAAATCAGGATTTTGGCAATTAGGCATCCATCCTAGTGACCATCCCAAAACAGCCTTTTGTATTCCTAATGCCCATTATCAATGGACAGTTATGCCTTTCGGTATCAAAGTTGCTCCATCCTTATTCCGAAAGTCCATGATCAAAATCTTCACCCCTATCCTTCACAGTGCATTAATTTACATTGATGACATTTTATTATTTTCTACAGACCACCAGATGCACCAATAATTGCTTTTTAATTTTTATCAGTTAGTGCAGACATGAAATCATGCTTTCTGAAAAGAAAAGCATTATTGCATAGCCTTCAATCAACGTTCTTGGAATGACAATTCATAATGGACATTACCATCCTCGGCCGCACATAGCCCAAGAATTGAAAAAGTTTCCAGATCAGAATCTCACTAAGAAACAGATTCAACAGTTTCTTGGTATCATCAGTTATCTCAGAGACTTTATTCCAAAGGTAACAGTCCGCACCAGCCAGCTGTCAAAAATGCTGAGAAAGAATCCCCCACCTTGGGGACTACCTCAAACCATTGCGGTTCAATACCTCAAAAGAATTTCACAGTCTCCTCCGCCTTTGAAAATTCCATCCAATGGCCAAAGAATCTTGCAGACAGACGCAAGTGATGATTATTGGGCGGCACTGCTTTTAGAAAAAAGATGGCGAAAAAGAGTCTTACTGTGCTTATGCAAGTGGATAATTTTCAGAAGTCGAAAAGAATTATCATGTGATCTACAAAGAAATCTTAGCAGTTAAATATGGCATAAAGAAATTTGAATTTCATGTACTGAGTCATCGTTTCGTAGTAAGAATGGATAATTTGTCTTTTCCAAAAATCATGAATTTAAAAAATAAGATCTTACCTGACAAACAATTGCTTAACCTCAAAGCATGGTTTGCCAAGTATGATTTTACAGTACAGCACATAAAAGGAAAAACCAATGTTATCCCGGACTTCCTCACTTGACTCAGTATAAATAAACTAGCTTTATCACAACCGTTCAAACCATACCCCTCATAGCTATGGCTTCTTCATCTAGCTCAAAACTCTCCTACCAGAGATCTTTTCCTTTCAAAGCCTTAACCAGAAACAATTTCCTCTTGGTGCTACCTTTTCTTCGGTCTACTACCTTCAAGAATATGCCAAGAAATTCCTGTTCCGTTACTTCATGAAGATCTATTATGATCTGCCACTTGCTTTCCCAACCTTCCATCCAGAACAAATGTTTCTCACAGGTCTCACTCTTGATCTCTCAAGAGATGTCACAAAAAATGAACTTTGGTACATGTGGTGTCTCACCATACTATATGCTACCAAATTGGTTCTCCCAGTTCAAGCCACACTTCGTCATCTTCTCCATTCAGAAAATTCTCCTACCCTTTTATGGACACTCCTTGAATGGTACAGCCCACTCACTTGGTGGTGCAAACAACTTCAGAACATTTCAGATTTCCATCAGCTTTCAAAGCTATCAGGCCAAGAGCCAGAGATGTTCACTTCAGTTTTCATTTTCCATCGCCCATATTTCCAGCACCCACACACCAAAGACATTTAGACACAGGATCAAGCTTTTGAATGGCAGATTTTCCCACATCCATATCCAATTCTCCATGATCCATCCACCAACTCAATCTTAAAGGCCTACTTATTTGAATTAAGCAATGTTCAATCCCCTCTCACAAACATCCATCATACATCCATAGGTCCTCAACACACTTTACAACTGTTTCCTCACCACTTCCCTGGAACACCCAATCCTGATCCCACTGTCACTGGAATCATAGTCAAGGAAGAAAGACCAGGCTACACAGATTTCCTATTCCAAGATTCCCAAGACTTTGGGAAGAATTCATGTCCCTGGTCAGTCAATTTTCCAGTCCATACTCCAGCTATATGATCCCCACATCAACAGTCCCAGAACCTTCACAAAAATCTCCAGAGAAGAAAACAACAATCCATACTCGGCCAGCTAAGGTTCAAGGAAAAATGAAAAAGGCCCGCATTCGAACGAGTCATACAGGAGATACTACAGATAATGAAGACTTCTCAGACTTTGAAGATAAACTTCTCCACAGACAAATCCAGAAAGTACAATGACAATATGAGAAAGAGACAATGTCCATGCCTCCATCAAGATTCCCATCCACTCTATGATGACAGCATCCGGGAATCAAGGATTTAATGAAGACAAGGGTCCTGTCCTGTCCCAGTGTGTTTGTTTTCAGCATGCGTGGTTTGCTTTATCTTTTACTTTTACTTTTATAAAAGTTTGCTTTTACTTTTAGCTTTACTTTTTATAGGATACTTTTGCTTTTGCAAAATGAATCTTTGCTAAAGGAATCTTTGCTTTAAGCTTTTGCTTTTGCTTTAATTATCATAAGGATAAGGGTCCTGCCTTATCCTTTTGCCTTTGTATTCTATATAAGGTTTGCCCCGGCCTTGAGTTCGGGGAAGCACTTTGAAAATAAAATCTAAGCTTTTAAAATATGCCAATATCTCTCTAAATCTCTCTTCTCTAGGAAATTCTAGGATCGTGTCCAAACCATTAGCTTAAGATTAGTTCGTCTCTTCTATACTAAGTTTGCACTGCACTTGCCTCTATTGAGGATCCTGTGCACCAGAAAAGTTCTGATTTACTAAACCCATCCTAAGCCCAGGTTTCACGTAGAGTCTTGACACCCTAATAGTTCATCCGTTTGTATGTCTGTGTGACGATGTTAGGATGATCGAAAGATTTGAAGTGTCTATCTGAGTTTGTAATGGGTACTAATCTCCACTTTGTGTAGTATTCACTTCTAGTATTGTGTATATCGGCTGGAAGCCCAAGCATACGGGCTACTGGTCCTAAGGAAAATTTCTAATTGTCATTGCTTTGGTATAACAACGCCACGTATCTGGGTTCAATCAAGTGGGGAAGAGTTGAATCTTGACTGGGTGTTTGGAAATGAGGGTAATATAGAAGAGTTTCCATCAACTGCCTTAAAATATTGCTCATGATGTGTCTAAAGATTAGCTGGGAGAACAGATGGGTTCAACATACTTTTCTGAGCACCAGTATTGATAAAACCTATGACAGAAAGAGGTTCATAAAATTTAGAGGGGTAGATTCCAAGTTGGACTAAAAGAATGGAAATTTTAGGTTCCTGAGATTGGATGGTCTGGATAGTATGAACATTGACTGGTTCCTCATCTGTTTCTGCCAATGCAAATACAGTAGAATCATCAGGTTCATATTGTTCTGAGAAAAGAGAGTCAGTTTCATCATGATTAGGGAGAATGGATAGGGTTTGAAGGTGTTGGAGGAGTCTAACAGCTTTACCAGGTTGGTTAGGATAACTTTTTGCAAAATGACCTTTTTTCTTGCAAAAGAAACATCTGCTGTCCTTGTTCTTGGAGAAACGGGATGAGTCCTTCTGACGAAAGAATAAAAAAGGTTTAGATCTGTGGTTGTGTTTGTGTTTCTTATGGGGTTTAGAAGGAAAGGATTTGAAATGATGCTTCTTTTGGGAAGTACAAAGACAATCTTTATCATCTTTGCATTTGATTTTCAAATGAGATTTTTTGCAAGCTATTTTGAATGGTTGGCGATTTTCAATGAGGTCTTTAAAAAATTCTTTTTGTTCGCATAGACGTTCAGGGCTACTGACAGCAAGCTGGTAAATCTTTCCAAGGGGAAGATTTACAATGTTAAGCTGGTGAGTGTGTACTTGTTTCTGAATTTTAGGCTGGAGTTCTTTAGGAAAAGAAGCGATGAATACATGCTTCAAAGTTGGATCACTAAAGCCATTGAGCTTCAATACATCCAAAGAACAGCACTTCATCTGAAGGAATTCTTTTCTGGCAAGTTCATTGGCTACAGTAGGTTCTCCAAGAAATTGCTCATAGATTACGGCTAGAGCAATTGAAACTTCAGCTTGGATATATTGTAATTGTCTATATTGCCCAAGACTTTCAAACCAATCTCATAAAGAGCTAGTAAAACGTGAGCTGAATTCACGTAAAACTAATTGGGCAGTAGCACCAGATCGGGTCATTTAGAATTCTTGGAATATGTTATTACACTTGTTCTGAGGAATATCATCAAATGTGAATCAGGGACTATTGGAAGGTTTAGAGGTAGGGGTTCATGCGATGAAGCACTTGATTTTGCTAGATTTTCTTTTGTTTCCTTAACAATAAATGGCTCAGTTGTTTCAGTTGTAGGTGAAGATGGAGGATTTGTAGGAGTAGCCATGAGCAGTCTGGTTACATCAGTGTATTCTACCTCAGAATCATCAGAAGAAATGTCTCCAGCTGATTGAGGGTCTGAAGAATCACTAATATCTTCAGAAATGTCAAATTCTAGTAATATCACTAATATCATTTGAGAGGACAATTGTTGCATGGGCTGTTTATCTTTTGGTGGTTTGGTTTCAGAGGGAGTTTGTGAAGAAGAAGGCTGGGTGGCCTTTGGAGAAATTGGTGCGTAGGGAGTAGTTTTTGGTGTAGTCTTTTTCTGGAACAGTGTATGAGTCATGCCAAAAAGTCAGTTGTAATCGATAGGTTTTTGTGGAGTATAGAAAAGCTGGTATGTTTCAAAAATGGAAGGAGAAACAGGAAGTGGTGTTGAGGGTACAAAAAGGGGCGGTTGTTTCTTTGAATCTATTCGAGTTATCTTAGCTTTTAATTTCCTGATTTTAGGTTCTTTTTTGTCAAATTCTGGACCCCAGTACTGTTGCTAAATCATAGTACGAAGATCAGAATCAAGCTGTGTGATACGCCGTTGCATATCAAGATACATTTGTTGAAGCTGGGCTGAGATATCGTCAACTTTTTGATCTGTTTGTTGGACCCTGTTAGTCACATAATCAAGTTGGTTGTGCAATTGATTCAAAGCTCAATTTTGAATAGTGGCATTTTTTGTTTGCCAATTTAGAAAAGATTCAAAGTTTCTGAGTTCTTCTGGTTGACCTGAGGGAGAAATAACTGGGTGTATATAGGGTCGCATAGTGGTTTTGGCTTGAGGGTTTGACTGTTTTTCCAGTGGGGGAAAACTTTCTTAGAAGGAGGCTGAACAAGTTTGGGGTAGTGGAGAAAGAGGAGAAGGAGTAAATGACTGATATTCTTTCCTACATGAGGAAGAATTCTTTGCTAGCCATTTTAGTCCTTTGTTATAGATAGGAAGTAGAGCCTGAGTAACAAGGTTCTTTTACGAAAATAACATTTTTACGACGACTATGACGCCATCGTTGATCATCTTCTGAATCATAATCATCAAGGCATGGGCAATCAAGATCACAATTTCTTGAGCCTGGAATATCCCATAAAAAATGACCATGCAATTTAGCAGGATAAATCGAATAACCATTTGAAGCAAAGGCTGGTATGAGGATTTTTTCCTGAGGGGTTTTTACCGAAGTGATCAGGAGGAGTAGGAGAAAGAGACTCTGGCTGGTTCTGACTCCGGTGCTTGCAACTTAAGAAGAACAATCCATCAGATTATTTTTCAAACTGGACTTCAGTTGTTTGTATGGGCTGGGAATTTTGATGAAACGTTTCATAGTTCGAAAGCCATTCTAAAGGCATGAATTATAAAAGTTCACCCTTTTGGATCTATCTTCGAATTTGGACGATGGTTGGGACAGAATCGTTATCTACCAAAATCATGAGAGCTTCAGCATAGATTTGAGGGAAGTGCATGCTTCTGTAATCGATACACCAGTAGATGGTGTAGGGTTGCGATTTTTGAGGTAACTGCCTGTTCAGCACCTTGAAGCTGAATCTAAATTTTCAAGGCCGTAAGCAAGTTAGGGTCTTGAAGGGAAAATTTTAAGTTTGGATAAAAGGTGAGAAGAGCACTGCCAGCATGTAGGGTAGTGAGAACTTGATACGAACCCCCTCAAGAACTGTCGTGACTCCAACCAATTTTAGTTCCCAAGATCGAATCTAAACCCGTAATAGGATGGAACCTCGACCTAATGCTTATTGAAAGCACGAACCTTGGTATGTAAAGACGCCACAAACAGCTATGGATGGTCTGATTGATTAGTCAAGAGTTTGAACGCCACAAAAATCCGATAAGTTAAAAGAGTTCGTAAAGAACTAAAGAGAATTAACTCTCTCACAAATTGCATCAAAAAACTTCTTATTCCGTTTATTAGATACGAGTACATTATATAGGGTTGGTTACAAGAAGTTTTTGGAAATAAATCCTAAACCAAAAATCAAATCGAAATCTAAATCTGAATCATCCATAATAGGAAAGAATATAAATTAAATCAGAATCTTAATTTAAGTAAATAGGAAAGAATTTAAACCAAATCATAATCCTAATCCAAGTAATTAGAAAAGAATCTAAAACAAATCAGGATCCTAACTGACTTAAATGCCTTACATCAATTAAATGGAAACTAATAGAAATAACTAATTTGTTTCCCCAAATGTGCAAACCAACTCACTATTTCATGGAAGTAATTATTTGGAAACTTCAAGAGCCAGAATCATGTATTTATCATGTGCGCTAAGCGCTTCTTTGAATTTCTTTGTTCGCGCTCTTGTAACAGGTTCGACGGGAACTTGAATAGGATCTAAATATGCCTCATTCGATGTACTTATGATAATTTTATCCTTAATCTCATCATTCCCCTTCTCTTGAAGAGGATTTGTCCTCAAATCATCACCTACATCAAAAGGACTCAAATCAGAAACTTTAAAAGTAACACTTACATTGTACTCACTACGAAAATCCAATTTGTATGCATTGTCATTGATCCGTTCCAAAACTTGGAATGGGCCATCCCCTCGAGGTAATAACTTAGATTTCCCTCGTTCTGGAAATCGTTCCTTGTGCATGTGTAACCACACCTAATCGCCAGGTTCAAAGACTAGCTTATGTCGCCCTTTGTTGGCTTGTTTAGCATATTGCTCAGTTCTCTGCTCAATGTTGAACTTTGCCTTCTCGTGTATCTGTTTAACAATTTCAGCCTTTTTCTTGCCATCTAAGTTAACACGCTCAGAAACAAGTAATAGAGTTAAATCCAATGGGGTTAAGGGATTAAAACCATAAACAATTTCAAACGGTAAATACTTAGTAGTAGAATGAAAGGAACGATTATAAGCAAACTTAACATGTGGTAAACAATCTTACCAAGTTTTTATGTTCTTTTTAATGATAGCTCGCAACAAAGTAGTTGAAAACAATAACTTAGTTCCTAACTTAGCCCATAAGATTTTCCAAAAGTAACTTAAAAACTTAGTATCTCTATCAGAAACAATTGTCCTGGGCATACCATGTAACCTCACAATCTCCCTAAAGAATAGGTCAACAACATTAAAAGCATCATCCATTTTGTGGCATGAAATAAAATGTTAATATGTCTACAACCATAAAAATTGAGTCTTTCCCTTGTCTAGACCTAGGTAAACCTAACACAAAATCCATCGAAACATCAGTCCAAGGTGCACTAGTGACACATTAAGCCATAACGTTGCACTTTCGATTTGGCTTGCCTACAAGTGACATATTTACCACAAAGTCTTTCAACATCTTGTTTCATATGTGGCCAATAGAAGTGTTCCTGTAAAACTGCTAGAGTCTTTACAACTCCAAAATGCCCCATTAACCCTCCTCCATGGGATTCTCTCACTAACAAATCTCTCAAAAAACAGTTAGGCACACATAGTTTATTCTCTCGAAATAATAAACCATCATGCCTAAAGTATTTACCGACTGCGGTCTTTTCACAAGCTTGGTATTCAACACTAAAATCATGGTCATCAGCATACAATTCCTTGATTAAGACTTACCTGAGGGAAAGCGCATCTGCAATAATGTTTTCCTTACCTTGCTTGTAAGGAATGACGTATGGAAATGTCTCAATGAATTCTATCCATCGAGCATGTCTCTTGTTTAGCTTGTGTTGGCCTTTAAGGTGTTTCAAGGACTCATGATCGGTGTGAATCACGAACTCCTTAGACCATAGGTAGTGCTGCCACGTTTCTAACGCTCGAACCAACGCACAACTCCTTATCGTAAGTAGGATAGTTTAAGGCTGCCCCACTCAACGTTTCACTAAAGTAAGCAATTGGTCGTCCTTCCTGCATTAGGACTGCGCCAATACCAATACTTGAGGCATCACATTCAATTTCAAAGACAATAAAAGAGCATTGGTAAGCTTTTGCTTGATTATTTGAAATGCCTTCTCTTACGATTCTCCCCACTTGAATCCAACATCTTTTTTTATTACTTCAGCAAGCGGTGCGGCTAATGTGCTAAAGTCTTTCACAAATCGTCGATAGAAACTAGCAAGCCCATGAAAACTTCTCACATTACTTAGTTGGTATCAGAGCCTAACGATTTGTTCGATTGGCTATTAGCGGCGTTACCTGCCCCTCTTGAAGAGAGTGGTATATGATAGAAGATTTGTGATCTGAAGAAGAAGAATAGAAAGATATTTTTACACTCATGTGTTCGAGTTCAAACTCTCAAGCTTTAGAGACTTCTGTCTCCATATCCTCACGTTTATCCTTACCAAGGTCTTGTACAAAACACCTATCCAATAAAATAGAAAACCTTGTTGAATATTCCTATGTTCCGCACTGCATAAATTTCTCGAGTCTTCCTACCTTTTATTAGTCCCTACAGACTCTACCACCGTTCTAATTCTGTAATTAGATCTATCGGTTCTATTGTCACTTCTAGACGTCCTTCTCCTGAAGAGTATGTACAGTCTTCCAGACTAGATCAGTGTGCTTTGCAAGCAACTCAAGCAGAGCAGTATGTAACCCTTGAAATTCCAGATGAGCTAATCACCAATTGGAAACATGAAGGTTATACTCACCTCCACCTCGGGGGAGTACGTATGATCTTAACGCTCACGGTCGAAAGGCTTGCACACGGCGAGAATGGCTCTTATGGATACTAGATTCAAAGAGTACCAACATGTCGCTTATTGGTACCGTTTACAACCCTTCACGCAGCAGTGTACTTCTCACCTTTACCCAAACTTCAACCTATCCTCAAGATCCAAACCTTTCAAAACCTTGAAAGTCCAAATCCATCCAAGGTACGAGCAAGTGGTCACCTCAAAATGGCTACTTTACATCACCACCGGGTTTATAGACTTCAAACCATGCCTCGACCTTCCAACTCCTCAAACCTCCATAGATACCCCATTATTCTAGCCGACAATGAAACCATACCAACCATTGTCCAAATCCCCAAACAGACCCAAAAGCCCGAACTTCTCAAGTTGATGCCGTTAGAATGGCTCTCCAACTATGAAAAGTTCCATCAGAACTCCCAACCAGTTCAGACTTCTGAAGCCCAATATGAAAAAAGGCCAGACGGTACTGTCCGGATGACCTTCCAACCCCCTGAAAGTCAACCTCTTAGAACCTCCTTTTCATACATCACATCCGCGCTCACACAAGAAAAGCTTCCCATCCACAGTTTCACTGTTAATGGCTATCCTGTACCCTAGCAAGTGCAAGGCCATTTCATGGGATGTTCCAGTTCTCACATACGTGATCCCTACCGTCCATGCTGGATGATGATGACCGATGACGACGACTACGAAGTCGCCCATAAAAGCCGCAGGAGTAAAAGAAGAATACAAAGCGAGGTTCTCAGAACCTCCACCGATCCTTCATCGATGACGAACCGATTTTACTCCACCGAGACTACAACCCCGTTGTCATATCCTTCAAGACTCAATACCTCAAACCTCAAGGGCAGTAAGTTAACAACCAACTTCGCCTCAAACCCCTGCTCCAACCTCGTTTATGATCGATCTAGTTCTTATCAAAGCCGGCCTTCCTCGGGAAAACAAACAGATCCAAAATCTAAAGTGGTTTCCAAACCATATGTCCAATCCCATGTTCTCTCCTATGGACAGTTTGAGGATCCAAAGCAGTACGTGCAAGTGATTAACTGGCAAACCCATAATGCCAGAGCTCAGTAATGTAATCTCGAATCTCGACACCGTGATGGAAAATGTTCAAACACAAGTCCGCATTTAATCATAAGAAGGTTGATGCCATTTCAGAAGAACGGATCGCTTGTACCACAACCTTCATGATGTAATTGCTAGATCGACATATAGCCCGCATCATGATCGATCGCAATTATTCGGGTCCAAAGTTCACCCAAAAGGAAGTTCGAGATCGACATGCCCAAGGCAGAGCTTAAAAAGAATGTTCGAAACAAGCGTCAACAACCGCCCTTGTTCGGTGGTCAAACCAAACCTTTACATGTTCCTACACCATACTTTGACACCTATCACCATATTATCATCGCCTCCTCCTATCACCAAAACCCAAGAGTTACACCGATTCCTCGGTGTTTCTCCAAACATGTACAAACACTCGCCAGTGGTATGTTCGACCTACTCATGAGGCCCTCTCTACGAGGCTGTGCCCGTACTAGACCTCGGCAGTTCTGAGCAACGACCTCCACCTGAAACACCAACCTATCTTTGAAGCAGTTCACACAGCCTATCTTTGAGGCAGTTCTACTCCTTCTCCTCGTGAATACGATTACTTTTGACTATCCCTGAACCTATCGGACCATCAAAAGACAAAGAGCCTATGCATCAGCTCTACTCTGGTCTTATAGTTCCAGAAGAAGATGTTGATCCCTCAGATTCAGATTTGAATCCATCCTCTGAGTCTTCTTCTCCAACAAAATCAGTTGTATCTTCTGCAACAGATTCCTAGGAAAATTATGTGGAAGTTTCTAATGTTTATATGGCACAACCATCCACATCCAATGATCCTCCAATTCCTGAGGATTTTCATCCCAGTGAACTCCTTGATGAAGATGAGCCTGAAGAGATGCGCATGCCGCCAGTTCATGATGCGCCTCCAGCACAGCCTAATCCAAGTTCCAAACCAGCTAATGGACCATGGTTTACTTTTGATGATGTTCCCAAAGTCAAATGGTTCCATAGATTCCAAGAACTTACTGCTTGGCTTGATCTTCAGATGGCAAAACCTGGAGCCGATAGTTATCATGTTATTAAAGAATTCTGCTCAAGATTCTTAGGATCTCTCCATGATTGGTTCCTAAGTATCGGTGAATACATGCAGCTCCAGTTATTTCAGGCAACTGTACCACAAGTCCTTGAGATTGTGTACAACCAGTTTTTGGGAGAACTAAACCTAGCACAAGAATCTGCTAGACGTGAATTTCATCAGATGAAGTGTTGTTCATTACAGATCAGAGATGTTGATAAGCACTACAAAAGGATGACAGCCTTGTATTACAGGTTGAATGGTTTTAATGATCACTCCCTCAAGCATGGTTTTGTGCAGTCTCTTCCTGCAGAGATTGTGCCAGATATTCAGAGACATCTGAACTCCTATAAGATAAACTTAGATGATCTTACTCTTGGTAAGATCTATCAGATTGCTGTCTCTTGTCTTGAAAAACTTTGTGAGCAGAGGAAGTTTTTCAAACACTTTATGGAAAAGAAGGAACCATTTAAGAGTGCATGCAAAACACCTCATCTTGCAATCAAATGCAAGGATGAAACAACCTGCACTTGTTCTACCAAGAAAAAATCCCATTTCCATAAATTCCCTAAGCCTAAACCAACCTGCGGTTTTTCAGGAAGAAAACTGTCAACACCCGGCAACAGAAAGATTCCAGGTGTTTCATCTGCAAAAAGAAAGGGCACTTTGCTAGATCTTGCCCTAACAATCCAGCAAAATCAGCCAGACTACTGCAGCATGTCAACAAAGTCTCTCCTCTCTCTGAGGATGATGATATTGAATCCCTGTATTCTGAACAGGATGCTTATGACGAAGAAACAGTCTTCATGCTGGCTGAAGAACAGAAAGAGTCTTCTGATTCTGACTCTGATTCTGATTCTGTTCTTGAGGACGTTGCAACAATCCACCACATCAAGCATGTCAGACATGTTCCTCCTAAGCAACGGTCTCTACCATCCATACAAATCAGTATCCTTCCTACCAAATATGCCAAACCTATCACTGTCATAGGATTCATTGATACTGGTTCAGAACACACTATGCTTAATCCGTCCATACTCACTCTTGAGTTTTGGAAGCACGATACTCAGCTCTTTAAAGCTGCTAACGGTGAATATTTTCATACAGACCTGCTTACCAAGAAACCCGTTGGTATCCAGTTCTTTCCAGATTGTGTTCTCTGGATAAATGTCATAGGTTCTTCCCTCAATGATAAGGACCTCCTCATAGGTTTTGATGTTACGCAACTTATCCACAAATTGAATGTCTCATGAAGGTATCGGTACAAACAACATTTCCTACCTTATCGACACCGAGGATATACTCGATTCTAATGTTTCTTACCTATGAGTCTTTCAAAACAAAGTTCCTGCCGTTTTGTCCTGAAAATCATCGGCAGTTCTTTCACCCCTTTCCTTTGTGGAAAAACCCTCAGTTCTTTATTAAGCTTCCTTTCAAGCTTAATGAAGATGTGAACCCTACAAAGGCCACACATCCGGGCATGACGCCCTCAGATCTGAAACTTGCACAAGCTGAATGCCAGCGACTCATGGCGAAGGCTGTCGAGCCCACATTCGATTGGGCTTGTCAAGCATTCTATGTTGAAAGCGTTACGAAATTATCCGGGGTGAAAAGATTAGTCATTGACTACGAACTCCTCAATAGATATCTCAAAGATGATAAGTTCCGCTGCGAAGATTGGTCTTTGTTCGTTCATCTCAGTATGCAAAGGTGTTCTCAAAGTTTGATTTGAAATCGATTTTGGCGGATTGGTATTCATCACGATGATCGACCAGCAACCTTCGTATTCCAAATGCCCTATCGTGACGGTGATGCCACTGCAAAGGTATATCGCTTTTTGATCGGCTATGGTCAAGATTTTCCAACTATCTTATCGCCATCTCTACATTGATGATATTTGTTGTTTCAAGGAGGATTCCAGAGACTCCTCGATCGGTTCACTGTCGATAGTGGAATCACATGGAGTCATGATATCGAGAAAAAGTCACGAGTGGGCGGACATCCATTGAATTTCTTGGCATGATAATCCAGATGGTAATTATCGTCCTGGACCACATCGCTGATGATGCATTTTCTTATCTAAACGCAATTCAACTTCCCGGGATTGTCAACTATCTCGAGACTTTTCCACATTCGATCCACGCCTCGAAGTTGTCAAGGATGCTAAAGCGGCCCATGGGGTCTGGCCAACGGTGTCCGGTCGGTGACTCGGCATCCACTATTTGAGACTTCCATGCTTGCCATGGTTTCTCTGCAGTCGAATCACCATTATTGGCAAACCTCTTCCCAAAGAATCCAAAGTGCAGGCATTCCATGCTATCAATTTGAGTTACCCTTGATCGTCACTCTCAGAAAATCAATTTCTCATTTGGCGCTTCACCATATTCCTCTCCCAAGATGAGTCGGGAACCAAATAGAATTTTCAGTCTCTTGGCCTCTTGGCCCACAAGCATGGTTCAAGTAATCTCTTGACATGGCGTTTATGGTCGATGGCCATACAAAATTGAAACTCAGGCGAGTTATGCGTGACCATTTGTTCGCTAATCGGACGATGCACCGGTAATCTTTAAGCTCAGACTACTTTTCATCGTGGTTGATGAGCATACTAGTTAGGACATCGTCATTCGTGACATCACCCTTATTATGTTTTAGTCTTGGTTGAACTATACCTTCCTTTGATCCCAACCGATCCATCTGGTAGATCGGCAAGGCGATGGTTCGACAAAATATTCGCTCACTTTTCGGGATCCTTGACCGACCGGCTTATTACAATTGCTCCATTCAATTGTAATAATAAAGCTCATGACCTGGTCGCCTAAACCCTTGTTAAACCATAATTCACCATCATGTTGTGAATCCTTCCATCCATGGACAGTCTCCGTAGAAATGCTCTAGGCGAAGAATATGAGTTCCGCTCTCAATACTCACGATCCTTTATCTCACGATGTTCAATCAACTCGGATCTTTTTGAAAATCGGGAATCCATCTGAAGGAGATCGGCCGTAATCCTACAGATAGTGATTATCTCGATCGAGATCTACGGACTTTGGTGGACTAACTCATAGCAACTTGGTTCCGTTTTCGAGACTCGGATCTTCCCCGAGACTATTTCACTTTAATAATGGCATTTGTCTTACATGCCATAAAAGTCTTAAAGTAGTTTGTCTTTATATATTAAAGTCTTGTGTTAAAGTCTTTGCCTTTATCCATGGCTTGACTTTTGTGCTTTACTTTTTCAAAGTAGTGGTTAAGTGTCTTTGTCATGTCATTATCATGTTGTATTATTAGTTTGCATTATTGCTCTACTTTGTCAAGATTAGGTGACTTGTCCTAATCAAGTAGTTGTAATAGTGGGGGTCATGTCCCACTTTAGTTTAAGATTTTCGTCTATAAATGGCGAGCTCTTCTCCATTGTAAATAAGAACTCAATCGAGAACTCGTTTGACACTTCCTTGAACGCTTTAATTATGAGTGGCTAAACACATCTTCTTTCTATTCTTCCAATAAGGATCACAGATCGACTTGAATACTTCATTTTCTATCTGGCTTGGTGATAAGTATACTCTACACTCGCCTCTTGTAGGATCTTGTGTATCAGAAAGTCTTATGCCTGTTGTACCAGAGTGGTATACTTCTTATACCATTGCTGTTTCGCCTATACTAAACACTTGAGATAGCCGTCAGAAGACACACGGTTCACCCGAAGAGATGCCCGGGAGTGGCGAAGAGAAAAGGGTGGTATGTGTGCTATGATTTCTTCTGTGGTGTTGGGTATATTGGCTGGAAACCCGATCATGCGGGCTATTGGCCCTAAGGACGATTTGTTAGTCATTGCTCTGGTATAACAACGCCTCGTACTCCGCTGCTGGATCTCTGTGTGAGTTCCGACTGACTTTCTATGAGTTAGTGGATCCTGGCTCAGTATCAGTGCGTTATGGATGATCCGTGATGCTTGATATCTCAGTTGGGATCAACCTATATACCTTGGGCACTCATAACAAATCCTACAAACACAAGTTTCTCGGTACAGAAAATACACTTATTCATATTAGCAAACAACTTTTCTTTTCTAAGCACATCTAAAACAGATTTCAAATGTACTGCATGATCGTTTATGTTTTTGCTATAAATGAGGATATCGTCAAAATAAACAACAACAAACTTGCTAATAAGTCTCATAAAAGTACTCGCAGCATTAGTTAGACCAAAAAGCCATATTTTATTTTCCATTCATCTCTTTCTCTCATTCTAATATGATGATATCCACTTTTTAAATCAATTTTGGAAAATTCACAAGACCTGTGTAATTCATCAAGCATGTCATCTAGCCTAGAAATGGGATGTCGATACTTTACTGTTATGTTGTTAATGGCTCGATAGTCAACACACATCCTCCACGTCCCATCCATTTTAGGAACTAATAAAACGGAAACTGCACATGGACTCATGCTTTCTCTCACATACCTTTCTCTCCATAAATTCATTAACCTGCCTTCGAAGTTCCTTGGTCTCCTCCGGATTGCTCCTATAAGCTAGTCTATTTGGAATGGCTGCACTGGACACAAAATCAATCTGATGCTCAATTCCTCGGATTGGAGGTAAACCATATGGTGTTTCCTCAGGAAAGACATCCTAATACTCTTGCAAAAGAGAAGTAATAAGACTAGGCAAAGCAGGGTCAAATTCGTTAGTGTTAAAAAATGCCTCTTTGTATAAAAGTACAATCATTGGCTAATGTGAAAACAACGCTTTTTTTATCTCACTCGCTCTCGCGTAAAATTTTTTTTGTTTTCTATCTAATTTTTGCACAATGGCCGTGTATGTTCTTTAGTTTTTCTCTCACATTTTCCTCGGTCTCTTTTTTAATTTCACTCTCTTTTTCTCTCTTTTTCTTTTCCTCACTCTCTCTCTGTAAGCTCACTTGGTCTCCATAAACCTACTTTGGTGTCAATGGAGCAAGAGTGATGTTGCGTTGATTAAATACAAATGAATACTTGTTGGTGAAGCCATCCTGCTTCACACGTCTGTCGAATTGCCAAGGCCGCCCAAGTAACAAGTGTCCAGCCTGCATTGGCACTACATCACAAAGCACTTTATCTTCATACTTGCCAATCCGAAAAGTCGCTAGTACCTGCTTATTCACTTTCACCTCACCGCTGTCATTTAACCACTGTAGTTTGTATGACTGTGGGTGTTTAAGTGTTGGAAGCCCTAACTTCTCTACCATGATAGTACTACCAACATTAGTACAACTTCCTCCATCAATAATCATACTACACCTAGTATGGAAAATGTTTTCGCATTACACTGCTTCATCTTCTTTTACTTGCACACTCAAGGCCTATATACTCCTCATCTTCGATGTCCTCTAAAGGTGGCATCTCATTTTTTTCATTTCATCTTCAGTTACAATCTCACCATTGTCCCGCAATGCCATAACTCTTTTATTCACACATTTACTTGCGATATGCCCTCTGCCTTGATATTTGAAGCACTTAATGTCGCGATTCTTAATAGTAGAAGTCACGGTGTTGCCTTGGAGGGCTCGGATCTTAGCTTAGGTGTAGTAGATGCTTGTGGCCTCTCGTCTCGTTTCACACCCCTCCTCTTGAGTTGCTGCTCAATCTTGATGGCTTTGTGGACCATCTCCTCAATCTCCACATAATGTTGTAGCTCAACGTTATCTGCAATCTCCCGATTAAGACCATTTAAGAATCGTGCCATGGTAGCTTCTCTATCCTCCTCCACATTTGCTCTAATCACGACAATCTCCATTTCGTTATAATAATCCTCAACGCTTTGGCTACCCTGTGTAAGACGTTGTAATTTTTGGTATAAGTCTTGATAATAGTGGTTAGGTACAAATCTGATCATTTCATCAAGTCTGATTTATCATCACTCTCATTCTCATCATGATTAAGCGATTCAACTAATCAAACCAATATCAGGATTTCAGCAGCAATTCACAAAGATTACACTAAGGAGACTTAAATTTCAAGAGTAAGAAGGCAAAGTGTACGTAAAGTGAAGTTTTGATTTTGGGTAAAATTTGTACTTATGGGGTAAAATCCGTTTTAGACTTTCCAGACACAAATAATGGAAGAAAACGAAAGATTTTAAGAGGGGATTGGAGATTTTATTTTTTTTTTAGGAATAGATAAAACTTATGGATTTAAGGAGAATTAAACCACAAGGATGCAAAATTGATTTAAAAATGAAACCCTAAAAATATTGTTCACCCGGCACTATTCACGCGCACTGTTCACGAAAATACTATTCACGCGGTACTGTTCAATCAGATACTGTTCACGACACTTTTTCTTTTTATAGATACTAGAACAAAGATGAAAATTCAAACAAGAATGAAAAGCAACAAAGATAGATGGATCTGACCTTGAAGCCTAGGCTCTGATACCAAATGATACGAACCCCGCCAAGAACTGACGTGACCCTAACCAATTTTAGTTCCCAAGATCGAATCTAAACCCGCAATAGGATGGAACCTCGACCCAATGCTTATTGAAAGCACGAACCTTGGTATGTGAAGACGCCACAATTAGCTATGGATGGTCTGATTGATAAGTCAAGAGTTTAAACGCTACAGAAATCCGATAAGTTCAAAGAGTTCGTACAGAACCAAAGAGAATTAACTCTCTCACAAATTGCATCAAAAAATTTCTTCTTCTGTTTATTAGATACGAGTACATTATATAGGGTTGGTTGCAAGACGTTTTTGGAAAAAAATCCTAAACCAAAAATCAAATCTGAATCTAAATATGAATTTTTCCTAATAGGAAAGAATCTAAATCAAATCATAATCATAATCTAAAGAAATAGAAAATAATTTAAACCAAATCAAAATCCTAATCTAAGTAATTAGAAAAGAACCTAAAACAAATCAGGATCCTAATTGACTTAAACGCCTTACATCAATTATATGAAAACTAGGCAACTGAAATAGAAATAACTGATTTGTTTCCCCAAATGTCCAAACCAACTCCCTATTTCATGGAAGTGATTATAACTTCGAGAGCCTGAATCATGCATTTATCATGTGCGCTTCCTTCAACGAGCCTCAACGAAGCCCAAGTTGCTTGAATTAATCTATTAAGCGCTTCTTTGAATTTCTTTGCTCGCGCTCTTGTAACGGGTCCGACGGGAACTTAAATAGAATCTGAATATGCCTCATCCCATGTGCTTGTGATAATTTTATCCTTAATCTCATTAGAACTGTGCCTATGACGGCATGTTGGTACTCTTTGGATCTTGAGTCAAGGAGAGCCAGTCTGGCCACAACCGGCCATGAAGAGTAAGAATAAGGTTACCTAAGTGTAGGTGAGTATAACCTTCTCTTTACCAGGAGGCAATTAGTTCAGGAGGAATTTTAAAAGTGTCATATTGTTTTGCTGAAGTTACTTGCAAAGAACATTGATCCAGTCTGGATGACTGAACGTGTTCCTTTGGAGTAGGACGCCTAGTAGAGATACGAATCCTTATACCATGGGTGAGAGAGTTTCCTCTCTTATACAGCTGATAGGGACTGATTAAAGGCATGGAAGATTCATTGATTTGGGCAGACTCTGGAATATATGAATATTCTACAAGATTTTCTATTTTAGAAGTTACATGCTTAGAACATGACCTTGGAAGAGATAGAGTAGATGATAATGAAACTAGGTTAGACTCAGACGCAGATGATGAGGATAAAGAGGAAGCCATGTTTGAATTATTGGGCTCTGATACCACTCAGGGGTACTGAGTACGGAAGCCATGTTTGAGCAAAGTCCCACATCGCTTCGGTGCGCTGGGCGCTTCCAGCTTATAAGCTTATGGCAATCCTTGCCTCTCAAGAGCTCTTTTGAGGGAATTAGGCCCAAGCCCAATAATTTTTTTTTTTGTCCACTACCCCACTTAAATCCCACATGTTTCTTCAATATTTTAGTTAATGGTGCAGCAATAGTGATAAAATCTTTCACAAATCTTCTATAAAAACTAGCCAAATCATAAAAACTTCTTAGCTCGCTTACATTTTTAGGTGTAGGCCACTCCTTAATAGGCTTTACCTTTTCTTTACCAACCTCAATTCCTTTAGCACTTACAACATAACCAAGGAAAATAATATGATTTGTACAAAAAGCACACTTCTTCAAATTAACATTTAACTTTCCCTTCCTTAAAACAGTTAATACACTTTGCAAGTGCTAAGTGTGTTCTTCTAGACTCTTACCAGTAAACGTACGTAATACATGGTTCATTAATCTCATAAAAGTGATGGGTGCATTAGATAACCCAAATGACATCATTAACCACTCATATAAACCATATTTTGTTTTAAAGGCACTTTTCCACTCATCTCCCTCTCTAATCCTAATTTGATGATATCTACTTTTAAGATCAATTTTACTACACACACAAGAACCATGCAATTCGTCAAGCATGTCGTCAAGTCTAGGAATAGGATGTTGATACTTTCCAGTAATTTTATTGATTGCACGACAGTCAACACACATCCTCCATGTTCCATCCTTTTTGGGCACTAGTAGAACTGGTACCGCACATGGACTCATGCTCTCCCTCACATATCCTTTTGCTAAGAGTTCTTCAACCTGCCTTTGAAGCTCCCTTGTCTCCTCGGGGTTACTTCTATAAGCGGGTCTATTAGGAATGGTAGCTCCAGGGACGAAGTCTATTTGATGCTCATTAGTATGTAAACAAGCCTCTTTGCACAAAAGTACAATGATAGGCTGTTTTGAGAAGAAAGCCCTCTTAGCCTCGCTCTCTTTTGCAAACAAGTTCACTTGTTGCCTCTCTTTTCTCTCAACAATATTTTTTTCTATCTTTCCACTTACTTTTCTCTCAATCTCTCGTTCTTTTGTACTCTCATTTTCCTTATTTTTATTGACATTTGATCCTTATACACTTACCTAGGTGTTAAAGGTACAAGAGTGATTTGTCTTTCATTCATTACAAAAGAATATATGTTTAAGTAACCGTCATGTGTCACTCACCTATCATATTGCCAAGGTCACCCCAAAAGAATGTGTCCAGCACGCATGGGTACTACATTACATACAACCTCATCCTTATATCTCCTAATAGAGAATGAAACCAGCACTTGTTTATTTAATTTAACCTCCCATAATTATTCAACTAATATGGCCTAGGATGTTGTAAAGTTTTCAAATTTATTTTTTCAACTAAACTAGTGCTAGCTGCATTAGTACAGCTTCCACCATCAATTATCATACTATATACCTTATCCTTGATGTAGCATCTAGTATGAAAGATGTTATCATATTGTACCTCCGCATCCTCTTTTACTTGCATGTTGAGAGCACGCCTAGCAACTATTAATTTACCATCAACATGATACTCCACAACATCATTAGCGTTCTCTAAAGGTGGTATAGGATCATCATCTGATTCGCTCTCGGTTTAAACATCACCATCATCCCTCAAGATCATTACTCTTTTATTTGGGTATTTAGATGCAATATGACCCGTCCCCAAACATTTAAAACACTTAATATCTCTATTTCTAGAGTGTTGGGAATCAGATTTACTTTTGTTTTAGTTGCCTCTCTCTTTATGACCTTGAATTGCTCAATCTTAGGCTTTGAAAAAGCCTTTTCGTCTTTACTCTATTTTGACTTCCATGAAAAAGATGAACCCAAATTGGTTCTAGTGGGACCTTTCTTTTTCAGCGATCGTTCCACTTTCATGGAGTATGTGGCGTTGTTATACCAGAGTAATGATAATCCTAAGAATTATCCTTTGGACCAACAGCCCGCATGCTCGGGTTTTCAGCCTATATACCCAATACCAAAGAACACATACCACCCAAAACTGGAGCCTCACCTTAGGCATAACGAAGAAGGATGAATAGTATGTCTATTGACCAAGACTGGTATTTGATATAAGGAAATAGGACTTTCTGATACACAAGATCCTACGAGAGGCAAGTGTCGAGCATACTCGTCATCAAGCCAATAAGAGGGTGAACAACTAAGCTGATTTGTGACCTTTATTAGAAGAATAGAAAGAGAAGAGTTTAGCCACTCATTTGTAAGGCAAACTTCAAACTTGGATTTCAAACTTTCTGAACTTTAGAAGAGCTTATTTTACGAGGAAGAGAATACGGCCTTATATAGGCAAAGTCTTTCTCTAAAGCAGGACAGGACCCCTGCTATGATTACACAACAGCATGATTAAAGTAAAAGTAAAAGCATCCGCTTTTGTAAAAGCAGATCCTTAAAGGAAAAGGATAAAAGACAAAGATAGGACATGTCCCCTATCTTTAATAAAGTAAAGCAAGCAATAATTATACAAAACGACAAAAGATGACAAACAACAAATGACTTTTTAAAAGGGAAATAGTTTCGTCTGCAGATGAGGATTCGGTCTCGTCAGGGTCTTGATCGGGGTGCTTGTCCTTTGTGAAGGGTTTGTTTGGATGAGAACAACCAGGAACACATGGCCAGGGGCAATTTTGAGATTTTTACAATGGAGGGTCTGGTTGAGATGAGAACGGTGGATATGGGGTAGAGGATGATACAAGTTCATATTATGTTGGCTGAGGTATTGTGGTAAAATCTTCATATGGGTCTTGGGAATCTTGAAATAAAAAGTCAGTGTAATATGGCTTTTCTTCTTTGATGATGATTCCTCTATTGCGAGGTTGAGAATGTAAAGAGGGTTTGGGTACCATGAACATGTCCAAGGGACGTATGAAGGATAGTAGGTTAATCTGGAGGAATGTGGTTGAGTTCCATTAGGAAGTTCTTTAAGGAAGTCTTGTTCAAGACAAGCAATATGAGGGAATGTAATCCATTCAGAAGTCTGATCTTGTGTCCAAAATGCTTTGGCTTGGGAGTGCTGGAAATATGGACGGTGGATGATGAAAACATAGGTGAATTGTATACATTCTTGATCTGAAAGTTCTCTGAGGTGATGTGTATTAGCAATCTATTAGAGTTTTTGGCGCCACCATGGTAATAGGAAAAACCATTTAAAGAGAGTTTAAGAAAGAGTGGTTGAGTGGTGTGGATTGTTAAGTCTGTCAAGAAGAGGTAAAACAAGAAAGGTCATTTTAGTGGCATACAGAACTGTAAGACACCAAATATACCAAAGTTCATCTTCAGTAATATCTCGTTCAGAAATATCCTACAAGAAGTAAGTGTACAGCACTCCTGTTCTGAAAACAGGGATTCAACATCCTCATCATCTGACAGAAGAGATACTCTATGAAGGTGTTCAAGCAAACTGGTAGATTTGGATGGATTGTTAGGGCAAGATTCTGCAAAGTGCCCCTTTTTCTTATAAATGAAACACCAGGCATCTTTTTTGCTTTTGATCCCTAGACTGGATAATTTTCATCGGAAAAACCTATAGGGTTTTTTCAGGTTTTGAGGAGCAGTTTTTGGTAAGGCTTCTAGGACGGGAGTATTTATGGAAATGGGATTTCTTTTTGGTAGGGTAATGGCAAGTTTTCTCATCCTTGCATTTGATAGCAAGGTAAGGTTCCTTGCAGGTACTTTTAAAAAGCTCTTTATGTTCTAGCATATCTTTGAAAAACTCCTTCTGTTCACAAAGTTTTTCCAAACAAGAGACTATCAATTGGTAGATTTATCCCAGGGAAAGATTAGCAACATCCAGTTAGTGGAGATGGAACTGTCTTTGTAATTCTGGTAAGATCTATTTAGGAAGGGATGCCAAAAAGACATGTTTCAAAGAAGGGTCATTAATACAGGGCCGTCATCTTTTTGTAATGAAAATCGAGATCCTTGATTTTCAAAGAACAACATTTCATCCGGTGGAATTCTTTTCTGGCTGATTCTTGTGCCGCAGTAGGTTCTCCAAGGAATTGCTCATAAATAAGTCCTAAGACTTGTGGAATCTCTGCTTGGTACAGTTGTAGCTGTCTGTACTGACCAAGACTATAAAACCAATCACAAAGAGATCCTATGAACTGAGAGCTGAATTCTTTAAGAACAAATTGAGAAGTGGCTCCGGCTCTGAGCATTTGAACATCAATCCAGGCAGAAAATTCTTGGAACCTGGCAAACCGTTTGGCTTTAGAAATATCATTAAATGTAAACCATGGCCTATTTGAGGCTTTTGGAACTGGTTCTAGAACTGGATTAGGCTAGGTAGCTGGTGCTGCATAGGTGGCTTCATCAGAGTCTGTGTTATCACCCCTAGGTGGTGCGGATGAAGATGGAAGAGGAGGATCATTGGATCTTGTCAATGGTTGAACCATAATCAAATCAGGAATATGAACATAATTTCCCTCTGAATCTGTTGTAGAGTATGATTCAACTGATTCTGTTTAAGAGCATGATCCATCAGATGATGGATTTGGCTCTGAGTCTGCTGAAAAATCATTGGCTTCTGAAGGAGTAAAGCCAGAATGAACCATTTGGGAAGAAAGTTGATGCATGGTCCTTTGTCTGTTTGTGGTATGTGAGTGGGTTCTGGAGTAGATTGAGGAGAAGGTGGCTGAGTTGGATTAGCTGAAGTGGTCTGTGATTGTGGTTTTGGAAAGGGTTTAGAGGAAGAAAGTTTAGTGGATGATTTCGGTTTTGAAGTGGGTTGTGATCTTGATAAGTGGGATAACCCAAAGAACTTGGCATAGTCTACGGGTTTTCTATAAGTGGAAGGACTATAGAAAGGCTGGTATGTGCTGAAGGTTGGAGTGTACATGAGTTTTGGCAAACAGGGATGGTTGTTGTTTTTCAGCATCAATTCTTGCAAGTTCGGCTTTAAGCTGCCTGATCTCATCTTCTTTTTATTGAATTCTGGTCCCCAATATCTGTTTTGAATCATGTCACAAAGCTCTATGTCCATTTTAAAATTTTTTCATGAAGATTAAGATACAACTGTTCTAGCTGAGCTGTAATCTTGTCAACCTTCTTATCCATACGCTGGACTTGTGCTGTAACATTGTCAATCCTGGTGTCTAAGGATTCGGGGCGTATTTTGAACTCGGCATTTGGGTTTGCAGGTTGGGGCGCTCATCGCTGGTTCTTGATTTGCCCGATGGGTGTGAGATGCAGACAAATGGTTTGGTAACCACTTTGGTCTGAGGATTTGTTTGTTTCTCCAAAGGAGGAAATTGATCATGATAAGAGGAGGATGAAAACATCATACAGGGTTGTAGAAATCCTCATGACGAAAACATCACTCTGCTTCTGTCTCAGACATCTCCACAACCCTGTATGATGTTTTCATCCTCATCTTATCATGATCAATTTCCTCCTTTGGAGAAACAAACAAATCCTCAGACCAAAGTGGTTACCAAACAATTTGTCCAGACTTCTATTACACCAGCAAATCAAGAAAGCACTATGGCGGATCAGGCTGGCAAACCCAATGCTGAGGTCGAATACGATCTGGAATCCCTAAACACCAGAATTGACAATGTTACAGCACAAGTCCGGAGTATAGATAAGAAGGTTGACAAGATTTCTACACAGCTAGAACAACTGTATCTCAATCTTCATGAACAAATTGCTCTCCTGGACACAGAGCTTTGTGTCATGATTCAAGCATCGAGACGGTGTAATAAAGAAGGCGAATCGAACGAAAATTGATCTGGCGACAACCATCCCTGTTTGCCAAAACTCAGACGTTACCCATGTACACTTCAACCCTCATCACATACCATCCTTCTCTATAGTCCTTCCACTTATGGAAAACCCGTAGACTATCGTTCTTGGGTTATCACAAGATCACAACCCAGCGAAATCATCCACTGAACCTTCTTCCTCAAACCTCAGGCTGCGATCGCGTAATCCTCGACCGCCTCCAACTCAACCTCAAACTCACGACGGACAAAGGACCCATGCATCAACTTTCTTCAATAATGGTTCATTCTGGTTTACTCCTTCAGAAGCCAGTGCTTCCTCAGCAGACTCATAACCAAATCCATCATCTGATGGATCATACCCTTCAACAAAATCAGTTGAATCCTACTCTACAACAGATTCAGAGGAAAATTATGTTGATATTCCTAGTTTGCTTATGGTTCAACCATCAACTGGGTCTAATAATCCTCCTCCTCGTTCATCAGAACCACCTATGAATGATGAGTCAGAATTTGATGAAGTAACAGATGTAGCACCCATTTGCTTTCATTATATCTCTCTCTAACCACCAATGGACCATGGTTTATATTTGATGACATTCCTAAAGTCAAATGGTTTACCAAGTTCCTAGAATTTTCTGCCTGGATTGATGGTCAAATGCTTAGAGCCGGAGCCACTCCTCAATTTGTTCTTAAAGAATTCAGCTCTCGGTTCACGAGATCTCTTCGTGATTGGTTTGTTAGTCTTGGTCAGTACAGACAACTATAACTGTACCAAAGAGAGATTCCACAAGTCTTAGCACTTATTTATGAGCGATTGCTTGGCGAACCTACTGTGGCACAAGAATCAGCCAGAGAAGAATTCCACCGGATAAAATGTTGTTATTTAAAAATCAAGGATCCCGATTTTTATTACAAAAGGATAATGGCCATATATTAAAAAGTCAACGGGTTCAATGACCCTTCTTTGAAACATGTCTTTGTGGCATCCTTTCCTAAAGAGATCTTACCATAATGACAAAGACAGTTCCATCTCCACCAACTGGATGTTGGTAATCTTTGCCTGGGAAAAATCTACCAATTGGCAGTCTCTTGTTTGGAAAAACTTTATGAACAGAAGAAGTTTCTCAAAGATCTGCTGGAACATAAAGAGCCTTTTAACAGTGCCTGTAAGAAACCTTACCTTGCTATCAAATGCAAGGATGAAAAAACTTGCCATTGCCCTACCAAAAAGAAATCCCATTTCCAAAAATACTGCCGTCCTAGAAACCTTACCAAACACCGTTCCTCAAAACCTAAAAAACCCTATAGGTTTTTTTGACGAAAATCATCCAGTCCAGGGATCAGAAGCAAAAAAGATGCTCGTTGTTTCATTTGTAAGAAAAAAGGGCACTTTACAAAATCATGCCCTAACAATCCAGCCAAATCTGCCAGATCGCTTGAACATCTTCACAGAGTATCCCTACTGTCAGATGATGAGTATGTTGAATCCCTGTTTTTAGAACAGGAGTGTTATTATGATGATATAGTTTTCATCTTGGCCGAACAGAGTGATAGTTCTAATTCTGAAGGTCTCCTTGCTATCCACAACATTCAACAAATCAACCTTGTCCATAGTCATCTTCCAGCCATAAAAATTAATCTTCTCTCATCAAAATTTCCGAAACCTATCCCTGTCATAGGTTTCATTGATACTGGGGCATAAAAGAGTATAAACACCACACTAAATATTTCAAAGCAGCCAATGGGGAATTATTTCAAACAGATTTGATCACCAAAAGACCCATCGAAATCTAGTTCTTTCCAGATTGTATCCTCTGGATTAAAATAGTTGGTTCTTCTCTTCCGGATAAGGACCTACTATTAGGCTTTGATGTCCTTCAACTTTTCAAAAAATTGAATATATCTTCAATAGGAATTCGGTATAAATAAAGGTTTCTACCTTATACTGAAATTGTAAGATTGTATTCAATCTCTGATGCATCTCCTCTTTATGAGTCTCTCAAAGCCAAATTCCTCTCCTTTTGTCCTGAAAGTCACCTATAGTTTTCTCATCTTTTTCATCTGTCGAAAAATCCTCAATTCTTCGTTAAGTTGCCTTTTAAAATTAATGAAGACATTAACGCTACTAAGGCCACACACCTGGGTAAGACACCCTCAGATCTGAAACTAGCCCAAGCTGAATGCCAGCAGCTCATGACACAAGCCCTTGTTGAACCCATCAACTCAAATTGGGCCTGTTAAGTTTTTTATGCTGAGAAATGGTCAGAAATAGTGCGGGCCAAGAAAAGGCTAGTCATTGACTATCAGCCCTTAAACTGTTTTCTAAAAGATGAAAATTTTCCATTGTCAAAAATCCAATCCCTGTTTATTCATCTCCGTAATGCTAAGGTTTTTTCCAAATTTGACCTTAAATCCGGATTCTAGTAAATTGGTATTCATCCAGATGATAGACTAAAAACAACTTTCTATATTCCAAATGCCCATTACTAGTGGATAGTCATGCCATTTGGTTTAAAGGTTGCTCCGTCCCTCTTCCAAAAAACAATGGTGAAAATCTTCGAGCCCACCTTCAAAATGCTCTCATCTATATAGATTATATTCTTTTATTCACCAAAGACATCAACAACTCCTGACCCAATTCCTCCAAATTGTGGAGTCTCACGAACTCGTGCTGTCTGAAAAGAAGAGCACAATGGGCCAAGAATCTATGGAATTATTGGGGATGATAATAAAAGATGGTCACTACCATCCAGGGCCACACGTTGCTTAAGAATTAATCCATTTTCTAGATCACAATTTATCTAGAAAGCAAATTCAACAGTTCCGCAGGATTATCAATTATTTCAGAGATTTTTTTCCTCACATTGCAGTCCACACTTCTCAACTTTCAAGAATGTTAAAAAAATCAGCCCCACCTTGGGGACCTAAGCAAACAACAACTGTCTAAAAGGTCAAATAGGTGATTCAGCACCCACTACCGTTGAGAATCCCCACCATTGGACAATGCATCTTCCAAACCGATGCCAGTGATGAGTACTGGGGAGCAGTACTCTTGGAAAGCATTAATGGTAAAGAATCTTACTGTGCTCATGCCAGTGGTTAATTCAAAGAAGCCGAAAAACACTGCCATGTGATCTACAAAGAGATCTTGGCAGTAAAGTATAGCATTCAAAAGTTTGAGTTCCATCTCATCGGTCATAACTTTATTGTCAGATTTGACAACTCATCTTTTCCGAAAATCATGGAATTCAAAAACAGGGTACTACCCGACAAACATCTCATTCGCCTTAAAACTTGGTTCTCCAGGTATGAATTTTCAGTTGAAAATATCAAAGGAGATAAAAATCTAATCCCTGATCTTCTCTCTCGACCTCACAAAAAACCCATTTGGTTCTATTCCAGTCATAGCCATAGTATCCTCTCTACCCAGTTGTGCCTCACCAAGAAATCTTTTCCTCTCAATATGACTTTCTCTTCTCCTTACCAAATCCAAGACTTTACTTGAAAATTTCTTTTCAGGTTTTTTATGAATATTTACATAATGAATAAAGAACTTATGTTCTTTCCCAGCATTCATCCTGATCATCTTTTCCTTACAGGATTAGTAATTCCACTAGAACGAGATATTACTGAAGATGAACTTTGGTATATTTGGTGTCTTACAGTTCTGTATGCCACTAAAATGACCTTCCCTGTTTTACCTCTTCTTGACAGACTCAACAATCCACACCACTCAACCACTCTTTCTTGGACTCTCTTTGAATGGCTTTCCCCTTTTTCATGGTGGCACCGAAAACTCCAACAGATTGCTAATACACATTACCTCAGAGAACTTCTAGATCAAGAAGGTAAACAATTCACCTCTGTTTTTATCATCCACCGTCCATATTTCTAGCACCCTCAAACCAAAGCTTTTTGGACACAAGATCAGACTTATAAATGGATTATAGTCCTTCATATTGCTTGTCTTGAATAAGATCTCCAGATCAAGACTTCCTTTAAGAACTTCCTCCTAGAACTCAACCACATTCCTCCAGCACAACCTACTATCCTCCATACATCTCTTGGACCAAAACATGACATGTACATGGTACCCACACCCTCCTTACATTCTCAACCTTGCAATAGAGGAATCATCATCAAAGAAGAAAAGCCAGATTACACTGACTTTTTATTTCAAGATTCCCAAGACCCATATGAAGACTTCACCCTAATACCTCCGCCAACACAGTATGAACTAGGATCCTCTTCTACTCCATATCCACCGTTCTCATCTCAACCAGACCCTTCATTGCCGAAATCTCAAAATTAACCTTGGCCTTGTGTCCCTGGTTGCTTTCATCCAGAAAACGTCTTCAAAAAGGACAAGCACCCTGATCAAGACCCTGACGAGACAGAATCCTCATCTAAAGATGGAACTATTTCCCTTCGAAAAAGTCGTTTGTCATTTTGTAATAAGTGTGTGCTTTTATAAAAGTTGTTTTTCATCTTGTAATAAGTGTGTTTTCACTTGTAATAAGTGCTTTTAATTTTGCTTTTACTTTTACTTTAATCAGGGGTCCTGTTATGCTTTAGAGAAAGACTTTACCTATATAAGGCCATCTTCTCTTCCTTGTAAAATTAGCTCTTCTAAAGTTCAGAAAGTTTGAAATACAAGTTTAAAGTTTGCCTTAAAAATGAGTGGCTAAACTCTTCTCTTTCTATTCTTCTAATAAAAATCACAGATCAACTCAGTTGTTCACCCTCTTATTGGTTTGATGACGAGTATCCTCTACACTTGCCTTTTGTAAGATCTTGTGTATTAGAAAGTCCTATTCCCTTATATTAAATACCAGTCTTGGTCACCAGAAATTATGTTCATCCTCCTTCGTTATTCTTAAGGTGAGGCTCCAGTTTTGGGTGGTATGTGCTATGGTTTCTTCCCTGGCATTGGGTATATAGGTTGGAAACCCGAGCATGCGGGCTAATGGTCCAAAGGATAATTCTTAGGATTATCATTGCTCTGGTATAACAATGCCACATACTCCGCTACCCGAGTGGTATCAAAGCAAGTCAACCACATTAGCAATATCTTGATTTAAACCATGTAAAAATCTCGCCATAGTGGCCTCTTGTTTTTCTTCAATGTTGGCTTGAATTATGATTATTTCTATCTACTTGTGGTAATCTTCCACTTTTCTGGATCCTTGTGTAAAACTTTGAAGCCTTTGATACAACTCCCTATAGTATTGACTAAGAACAAATCGCCTCCTCATGATGGCCTTCATCTCCTACCATGTGCTTATTGCCCTTTCACGATTTCGTCTCCTACTCAAAACAAGTTGATCCCAACAAATTATAGCATAATCAATAAATTCAACAGCAGCTAGTTTTACCTTTTTCTCTTCAGAGTAGTTGTGGCAATCAAATACTAGCTCCACTTTTTTCCCAACTTCAAGTCAGCTTCCGGATCATTTTTACCTTGAAAAGAAGGAATTTTCAATTTGATACTCCCCAAATCACTATCGATACATCTTACCCTTCTGTCATCTCTTCCACGCATGTCAACAGTGGCATGATCATCAAAATTATCTAGGTCATCACCATCTTATTGGTTGTTGCCTCATTTATAGATTGGCTATGGCAGTGTCTTGCCTCTCCAATTGGTCACGGATCTCTCCAAACCTAAGATTCATGCACTAAATTATTATTGCATGGCTTTGAGCATGATTGATTGGTCTATAACTTCTTGTTCTTTTGATATATTTTGTGCTCTAAAAAGAATGTTAGCAAAAAGACCCCACAACACTCCCTTTTAACTCTTGTGTTTAAAACACAAATTGGCATGCGGGTGTCCAACCTATATACCCAATACAAGAGAAGAAACCATGGCACCTAACACCCTAAACTAGAGTCTCTCCTTGGGCATAACGGAGGGTGAACAGTATTTTCTGGTGACTGGTTCTGGTGTTTGGTATAAGGGAATAGGACTTTCTGATACACAGGATCCTACTAGAGGCAAGTGTAGAGCATACTCATTATCAAGCCAAGTAAAGAGTGAACTATTAAGCCGATCTGTGATCTTTATGAGAAGAATAGAAAGAGAAGAGTTTAGCCACTCATGTTTAAGATAAACTTCAAACTTTTATGTCAAGATCTGAAGATCATCCGAAGCTTATTTACAAGAGGGAGAATGACTCCTTATATAGGCAGGAGCCTTACTCTAAAGCAGGACATGGCCCCTACTGTCATTATCAAGAGTACAAAAAGTCAAAACAAATTTTGACAAAGTAGGACATAACAAGACAAATAACTTTGAAAAAGTAAAGCACACAAAAGTCAAGCCATTATTACAAAATGACAAATTACTTTTTGAAAAGTAAAGCCTAATTATTACAACAAGACATATAACTTTATTAAAAGGAGATAGTGTCTTCACTGGATGAAGAGGCTGTCTTATCAGGGTCTTGATCAGCTGGCATCATTACATCATCATGCTCCTCTCCATTGATTAATTTCAGAAGTTTCCCAGAGATTTCGCGATCTACCATGACAGATGAGGTAGGAATCGGCAAGGATTGCTGAGTCCTTGTCAGAGTGGAGACGGTGATTCTGGATTTCTTCTTTGAAATAAGGATCCAGTGTTGATTGAACTTCAGGGGAGAGAGGACTGTGTGTATTATACATAGGGGCAGTGCTGACTTCGTCAGCTAGAGCATACCTAGCTATTAAAGCCTTCACAAGAGTGATTATGTTCTATGACTCGGATTGTGGGCTTGATGAGATCAGAATGTCTTCCTCAGATGTCTGTAAGCTTTACAATTACTATGGTGGGATGCATGAGATGATATCCGGTGGTGAGTTCAAGGGTCAGGATATCTTTGAAGATAGGGGAAAATATTATATCAAACCATCGGCCCTTACCGTATCTGTAGCTGGTGTGAATCAGATTAGGATGAAAGACTAGAGCCACGGGGTAGAGGTTCAGCCAATACCAAAATATATAATAAGCTTGTGGAGTAATGTCAGGGATGACATAATGACCCAGTTGGTATGCTCATCTTTGACACAGGCCATTGTGCATTGGTCTGAATTCTTGTATGGCTAGACCAAAGACAGCTTTCTGTATTCCCAATGCCCACTACCAATGGACTGTCATGCCATTTGGGTTAAAAATGGCACCATCTCTTTTTCAAAAAGCTATGGTCAGAATCTTTAAACCTATCCTTGAAAATACTCTCATTTACATTGATGACATTTTATTGTTTTCCAAGGATCATGAATCACATCAACAGCTCCTATAACAGTTCCTCCAGATTGTTGAATCACATGGAGTCATGTTGTCTAAAAAAAAGAGCCAGATAGGACAAGAAACCATTGAATTCTTGGGCATGATTATTCAGGATGGTTCGTATCATCCAAGACCCCACATTGCACAAGAATTAATGTACTTTCCAGATCAGAACTTATCCAGAAAATAAATTTAACAGTTTTTTGGGATTGTCAACTATCTCAGAGACTTTTTCCCACACATTGCAGTCCACACCTCACCACTGTCCAGAATGCTAAAGAAATTGGCCCCACCATGGGACCAGCTCAAACAAGAGTTGTCCAGCAACTAAAGAAGATGACTCAGCATCCACTATCGTTGAGATTCCTTTCTGTTGAAACCAGCAACATCCACGCTACAGGAATTTCTCCTTGGGAAAGATATGAGTACAGGAGGATCTGTGACTATAAATTGAGCTCCTTTTAAGGCATCCAGTACTCCCGCTTACCCTTAAGAGCTCCACTGGTTTTCTCCTACACCTCAAGATCACCCGCTCTAAAATTAGTCCCTAGCATGGCTAGCACCAGCAGGTTTCAGAACTCACAGGAAAAAGAAGCTTCGAATCTCCTAAAGCGGATCAGTGATCTCTCAACAATCTCATCATCTTTATTTCATGGCTTCCTGAAGAGATTCGGGAAATTATTTTTTCTAGGTAATTGACCATACAGGAAACTTTAGAGTTCAGCCTTTAACATGGCTGTTATGGCAATTACTAGCCATACAAGATAAGGTACGATCTCACAAACTTAAGTCAGGTTTCAATATAAGGTACGATCTCGCAAACGTTTGCCTTTTACCACACTTAATCTAGCACACTAACAAAGAAAAGAAATTAAGAGGACACAAAGAAAAAAAAATTTAAGAATGGAAAGCAAGCAACCAAAGGAATACAATTGATATTGTGTAAAATAATGTCAAGGAAAATGAATAACTAAAGTTCAATTTGATGAAAGTAGGAATACTTGAATCCTTTTGCAATTTTTTTTCCTGTACGTTTTTCTATTTTTTTTCTTTTTTTCCTTTTGATAATCAAAATAAAACTTTGAAACCACACTTAATTTGAAGTTTTAACTTCTCAAGAAAGTTCTAAACAGATTTAACACTAACAAAACCCTGACCCATTGCTTAAGCACTGCTAGTATGAAGAGTCGTCAGGACAGTACCAATGACGGCATGTTGGTACTCTTTGAATCTGGTGTCTATCACGACTATTCTTGCCGTAACAGGCAATCCTTTTCTGTCATGCAGAGTAATGATTATACGGATTCCCCCAAGATGGTTTCCACTATGCAACAAGTTCTGTGGGAATTTTCAAAGTAACATACTGCTCTGCCTGAGTTGCTTGCAAAGCACACTGATCCAGTCTAGAAGACTAAATATATTCTTTTGGAGCAGGGCGTCTGGTAGAGATAAGAGTTCTGATAGTTCTAGACAAAGAATTGGGTCTCTGGTAGAGTTTATAGGGACTAATTAAAGGTAAAGAAGATTCAGTAATTTGTGCAGAATCTGGGATATAAGAATATTCAACAAGGTTTTCTATTTTTTAAGCTAAATGTTTTGTACAAGATTTAGGAAGAGAAAGAGTAGAAGAAAGAGAAACATGAGTTTCAGATGTTTGAGAATTTGAAGAAGAAGCCATGAGATAAGGGTTTCTATTCTTCTTTTTCAGATCACAGACCTTCTACAATAGACCACTCTCTGCAGGAAGAACGACGTTAGGCTCGGAACGGCATTAGGCTCCGAGATTTTTCACAAAAGTTTGCTATCCAGTTTTTTAAGTTTCTTTCCAGAATGACAGGCCATACTCTGCATCCTCCACAGGATATTACAGAAGATGAGCTCTGGTATATTTGGTGTTTGTCCACCTTATATACTGCACCTTTGATAACCCATGTTCAAGCTCTTTACCAACAACACCTGCATTATCCAAATAATGCAACCTCCCCTCTTTGGACTCTTTTAGAATGGTTCTCCCCTATCCCCTAGTGGCGACAACAACTTACCCTTATCATCCAAAGGCATCACCTTAACCACTTCCTAAAAAGCCAAAGGTCCAAATTAACCTCTGAGTATCCAGTCACCAAATTGTTTTGGACACAAGACCAAGCTTATGATTGGAAAACTATTCCCAATCAGAATAGCTTCATCTAAGACCCAACACTCCTGATTGAGTTCAAAAACTTTCTTTTTAAACTCAATCATTTCCAACAACCAAAGGGACCAATTCACCACAACTTCTTAGGACCACAACATGAAGTTCTTTCCATTCCAACTCTAAGTTCTTCATCACCAAGTCACACCAGTGGTCTAGTCTTTAAAGAAGAACGTCCTGATTACACAGACATCCTATTTCAAGATGCTCATGACCCATGGGAAGACTTTACCTCATTACTATCACAATCAGATGATCACTCCAGTATGCAGGTAGATAAACCATCAACATCAACCTCCACTCAAATGGACCCTGTTGATTCATTTTACGTCAAGAATCTAGGATATGAACCCTTTAGTGGAATAGACAGTGACGTAGATAACTTGTAGTCCCTCGCACAGCTTTTGATACAGCAGCCCATGTGCTTTCCAACAGCCCGTGTGCTTTGTATGTGTCCCTTATCTTGTAAAAAGTCAAGCTTGGAATGCTTTACTTTGTCTTAGTCAAGCTTTGGATGCTTTTCTTTATTTTGTCTTTAATTTGTAAAATTCTTGATCATGTTGTCAACATGATAAGGACAATGTGCTTTATCTTCTTGCTTTTAGGTGTGCTTTACTTTCAATAATGTAAGCGTGCTTTGTTTTCTAGAAAGAAGTCCTGTGGGACCTAGGTATAAACATGTATTAAAATGAATAGAAAGTAGAGTTTGGATTCAATTAAGAAGAATACTCTTCCTCATGATGAGTTTCTAATTTCTCTTTAAGCCCTCTATCTTCTTGAATAAATAGAAATCCTGCTTCTAGGTTCATCTTCTTCTATAGCGAGTATGCTCTACACTTGCCTCTTTGAGGATCCTATGTATCAGAAAGCTGAGTCCATATTCATATTCCTGTCATAGAGTTCGTAGATCAAGGTTCACCTGAATAGACATAGGAGTGTCTGAACGAAGGTTGTGTGTGATCTTTACTCTTGGCTTGAATATCTACTTGACTACTGTGTATATCGACGGGAAGCCCGCGATATAAATTCTTATGGCTATCCCGAGTGGGGGCTAGATCAATCTGCACTGTGGCTATAACAAGTCACGTACTCAGTACCCCCGAGTGGTTTCAGAGCCTAACGTTCGTTCCTAACCGAGGTGGTATTTGATGGTTTTTGTTTGATCTTATGGCTATTAGTGAAAATATACATATAACTCATGGCTTCTTCCTCTTAATCTACCGAACTATCTCCTGTCACACTTTCATCTATTATTTCTCTACTCAAATCCTGTACTAAACACACAACTTCTAAAATAGAGAACCTTGCAGAATATTTTTATGCTCCAGATTCAGCCTAAATTTATAAGTCTACCATTCATCTTATCAGCCCCTATGCTTTGTATAAAAAAGAAAATCCTTTTACCGGAAGCATTAAAACTTTCATCACCACAAAGAGACCTGCACCAAAAGAATATGTTCAATCTTCCAAATTAGCCTAGTGTGCTTTACAAGTAACACAGTCAGAACAATATGTCACTTTAGAAATTCCCACTGAATTGATTTCCCAGTGGAAAAAAAGATGGCTTTACTCACCTACACCTTAGTGGAGTTTAGCAGTTACTGCCCGACTTGCTCTTCTTGACACATTTTTCAAAGAATACCAGCATGCTGTCATAGGCACAGTGTTAACAACTCTTCATGCCGAAAATGTTCTTTTTACCTTTTACCCAAATTTTAATCTTTCCCTACATGACCCCAACCTTCTAATTACTTTAAAAATACAGATCCAGATCCAAGGAGCAGAATAGACTGTCACTTCCAAGATGGCAACGTTACATCATCAGTTGTCTATCCTCTACAGAATCATGCTCTAGATCTTCTTATAGCTCATACTTCTTCAGATACACTAATGATTCTGGCAGATACAAAAACTGTTCCCACTATAGTTCAGATCCCACGACAAATCTAAAAGCAAGAGCTTTTAAAGTTAATGCCTTTAGAGTGGTTATCTAACTATGAAAATTTTCACCAAAATTCCCAGCCTCTTCAAAATTATGATGCCCATTTAAAAAAAAGAACTGATGGCACAGTCAGAATGACTTTTTCACCAACAGACCAAGCACCAAGAGTTTATTTCTCTTGCTCTTCCACGATTGCTGTTGTTTCCACAGCACAGGAAGAACACTCTATCCATGGTTTTGCTGTAGATGGCTATCCAATTTATCCTGATAAGATAAATGGTATTTTTATATTAGATGTTCCGAAGGCCCATATGTGTGATACCCATTGTCCATGTTTTGATGATTATTTTGATGATGAAGATTATATGGTCCGCTGAAGATGTAGAAAGAAAAAATCTAAACCACTCTCATGCAGTCAAAAACCTCCTCTAACCCTTGATGATTCAGATTCTTTAACACATTTACCCATGTATCGTAATAAGTTTAAGTATTCTGAAAAATGAAGATCCTTTCAACCCAAAACCTCACAGCCAAACACCTTCCTAAACACTTCCCACTCCTCAGATCAAATCTTGTCTGATGTCCTCTTCACGTTCATACCAAGAGTAATTTCCTCCTTTGGAAAAACAAACTGATCCCCAAACAAACGCTGTCACCCGGCCTTTGGCTCCATCACCTATAACTCCCTTAGGCCAACTTAAAGACCCAAGGCCTTTTGAAGCAATTCTTAATTGGGAAACTCAAAATACTAGAGTCGAAAATGTTGCTCTAGAAAAAATTGATTCTAAGATAACAGTTGTGGCATCTCAGGTCATAAACAATACAACAAGGGTAGATTCGATTGCTGTCCAACTTGACCAAAAGCACGTCTGGGTCCAGAATTCAACCACAAAGAAGTAGAAATTAGAAAGCATGTTTGGGTCTAGAATCTGCTTCATCTTCTGATTCTGAAGCAGAATTTACTGATCTTTCTAAGCTTCTCATGGTACAACCTTCTACTAGCACTAACGAACAACCACCTGAAACTTCTATCATTAAAGAAGAAGAAGATAACAACTCTCATGTTCCTCCTGTTCCTCCTGTCACCTCTCAGGATACTCTTCAAAGCCATCTAATGGTCCATGGTTCACTTTTGATGACATTCCAAAAGTCAAATGGCCTGATCGATTTCAAGAACGTGCTGCTTGGATTGATGTTCAAATGATCGGATCTAGTTCTTTAAGAGATTGGTTTAAAAGTTTTCCGCACTCGGTCTGATTTATGAACAATTCCTTGGTGAACCCGTAGCTGCTAATGAGCTTGCTCGAAGGGATTTTCTCCAAATGAAGTGTTGCTCTCTTCAGTAAAAGATCTTAATTTTTACAAAAGGATGCCTACACTCTACTACAAACTTAATGGTTTTAAGGAGCCCACATTAAAATACGTCTTTATAGCATCTCTTCTAAAAGAATTACAACCAGAGATCTAGCGACAAGTGAATGTTAACTGTATGGATGTTGCCAATCTTTCTCTTGGTAAAATTGAAAGACTCTGTGAACAAACAAAGTTTTTCAAAGATCTCATGAATGACAAACAACCTTTCCAAAATGCCTGCAAAAAACCCTATCTCAAGATCAAATGCAAAAATCACAAAGATTGTACTTTTACAACAAAGAAGAAAACTCACTTTCAGAGGTTTTCTCACAAAAAGAAGCACCACTCCAGACATAAAAAGGTATATCTATTTTTCAGAAAGAGAGATCTAGCTCAGTCTTACAAAGCTAAAAGCAGTCGGTGTTTGATATGCAAAAAAAGGTCATTTACAAAGAATTGTCTAAACGAAACAGCAAAAGAAGTTCGTCTTGTTGAGCATCTCCACAACTCTTCCATCTCTCTGAAGATGATGATGTTAAATCAATATATACTGAACAAGAAGATTATGATGAGCTACAGCTTTTGCCCTTGCTAATACTGATGATGTCGCAGACTAAGACGACATCTCCATCATCCAAACAGTCCAACAATTACAAGCCTACATACCCAAGATTCCCATTCCTTCCCTCAAAAATCAACTGCTTCCAGCCAAATTTGCTAAATCCATTCCTATCATTGGATTTCCTGATATTAGTCCATAGACAAGCATGCTCAACCCTACTATCCTTCCCCTACACTGTTGGGAAAAACATATTAAGTATTTTCATGCAGCTAATGAAGAATTGTTTCATACTTCACTCATCACCAAAAAACTTGTTGGAATTCAAATCGTTTCTAATTGTGTTCTATGGATTAAAATTATAGGCTCTGATCTTCCTCATAAAGACCTGCTCATTGGATTTGATATTCTCTATCGTGTTCCCAAACTCCAAATTACAGCATTAGGTGTAAGGTACAAACACATGTTCCAACCTTATACAAATCAGTTATGTCTCTATGCTCTCACAGATGCTCTTCTCCCTTGCCAGTCCTTTATAGATCAGTTTCTCACCTTTTATCTTGAAAACCATTCTCAGTTTTCCCATCCATCTCCATTGTGGAAAAATCAAAAATTCAAAAAGTCGAGTGCAGAGCATACTCATTATAGAAGGAGATGAACTAATTAGGTGGTTGTCTATTATAGAAGAAGTTTAGAATGCCATGAGATAGTGAACAAAGATAAGTTTTTACTTTTCACAACGTGATTACAAACTAAGAAGAAGCTCGTTTACATAAAGCAACCTTAAAGATAGGACAGGACCCCAATCATTACAACATGACAAAATTAAAAAGTAAAGTCAAACTTTACTTAAGATAAAGTAGACTTATAGGACCAACAAACTTTATTACAATACGACAAACCTTGGAAAAGTAAAGACAAGTTTACTTATCGTAAAAGCACACCAATAACTACTTTAAAAAAGTAAAAGTATACAAACAACTTTTTCAAAAGTAAAGACAAATAAGGTGAACAACTTTGCATAAAGTCAAATTAAATATTTTATTAAAAGGTGTGAGAGGGAGACATGTTATGGACGTTACTGTCAACTTTTGCAAAAGGTTCTTCGCACCAAGGCAAATTAGCATAGTACTGAGTTGTTGGACTTGCGACTGGAACTTCAATGAAGGTTGTCAAACTTGTTAGCTGAGTTGTTGAGCTTATGGCTGGAATTTCCACAGGAGGTTAGAGTAGAGGAGCGAAATCTTCCCAAGGATCCTGTGAATCTTGGAACAAGACATTGGTGTAATCTAGTCATTTTTCTTTAAGGAGAATATTACCTGTTGAGACGCTGGATCAAGGAAAAGAGACATGTAAGAGTTCATTCTGTGGGTCCGATACCACTCGGGGGGGAGCAGAGTACGTTGCATTGTTATACCAGAGCAATGACGAACAGATCGTCCTTTAGGCCAGTAGCCTGCATGCTCGGGTCTCCAGCCTATATACCCAATAATAGAGTTGTAACCATAACACCTACCAGCCTAAACTGGAGCCACTCCTTGGGTATAACGACGTGTGAACAGTGTTTCTGATAACAGATTCTGGTGTTTGGCATAAGGGAAAACCGACTTTCTGATACACAAAATCCTACTAGAGGTAAGCGTAGAGCATACTCGTTAATCTAGTATAGGGGATAAGACTTTCTGATATAAGGGATCCTACAAGAGGCAAGTGTAGAGCATACTCGTTATCAAGCCAGATAGAAGGTGAACTATTAAGCTGATCTGTGATCTTTATTAAAAAAATAGAAAGAGAAGAGTTTAGCCATTCATGATTTTTAGATAAACTTCAAACTTTTATTGAAAAAGCTTATGAAGAAACCTTATCTAAGCATTTCTTACAAAGAGGAGAAGGCCGCCTTATATAGGCAAGAGCCTTACTCTAAAGCAGGACAGAACCCCCGCTATTACATGAAAGCAACATGCTGAAAGTCAAAGAAAAAGACAAAGATTAGGACATGTCACCTAATCTTGACCAAAGCAAAGAAAAAGCAAACCATTATTACAAAATGACAAAGAAGACTTTCAAACACAAAAGACAAACTACTTTATGACTTTTAAGGCACACAAGACAAACAATATTATTAAAGTAAAATAGTGCCTTCACTGGTGGAGGATTCTGTCTCGCCAGGACCTTGACCAGGATATCTGTCTTTTTTAAAGACACGTGGAGGATGAGAACAACCGGGAACACAGGGTTAATGGCAATTTAGAGATTTCAATGTAGGAAGTGAAAGAAGATCTGGCTGGGAGCAGAACGGTGGATATGGATCTGGTGGATATAAAGTAGAGGAAGATCTAGGTTCATACTGTGGAGTGAGAGGTATGGGACTAAAGTCTTCATAAGGATCTTGGGAATCTTGGAAGAGAAAGTCAGTGTAATCTGGCTTTTCTTCTTTGATAATAATTCCTCTACTGTGAGGCTGGGAATGTGAGGATGGAGTGGGTACCATAAACATGTCATGTTGAGGTCCAAGAGATGTATCTCGAATGATAGGTTGGTCTGGAGGAATGTGGTTAAGTTCAATGAGGAAGTTTTTTAGGGAGGCTTTAGTATGGAAATCTTGTTCAAGGTAGGCGATATGAGGGACGGTGGTCCATTTATAAGTCTGATCCTGAGTCTAAAAAGCATTAGTATGGGGATGCTAGAAATAAGGACGATGAATGATGAAAACAGAGGTGAACTATTTTCCTTCTTGATCTGGAAGAGCCCTGAGGTGGTGTGTCTCAGTAATTTGTTGAAGATTTCTGCGCCATCACGAGAAAAGTGAAAACCATTCAAAAAAGGTCCAAGTAAGACTAGTTGAGTGATCCAGATTATTAAGCCTGTCAAGAAGAGGAAGGACAGGGAAAACCATTTTGGTAGCATACAGAACTGTAAGACACCAAGTATACCAAAGCTCATCTTCGGTAATATCTCGGTTTGGTAGAATTATTAGTCCTGTAAGGAAAAGATGATCTGGGTGCATACTAGGGAGAAACATGGGTTCCAGACTTTTTGTGTAAACATTCATGAATAACCTAAACAGGAATTTGCGAGCAAAGTCTTGGATTTGGTGGAGAGAGGTGAAAGTCATATTTAGAGGAAAAAACTTTTGAGTGAGAGCACGACTGGGTAGAGATGATACCATGGCTATGACTGGAATGGAATTGAAGGTATGTATGATAGAGATTTATTGGTGAGGACGGGAGAGAAGATTAGGGATGAGATTTGTATCTCCTTTGATGTGTTGAACTGAGAAATCATACATGGAGAACCAGGTTTTAAGGCGAAGGAGATGTTTGTCTGGTAGCACTTTGTTCTTGAACTGCATGATCTTCGAGAAAGAGGAGTTGTCAAGTCTGACAATAAAGTTATGGCCAATCAGGTGGAATTCAAACTTTTGAATGCCATACTTTACAGCTAGGATTTCTTTGTATACCACATGGTAGTGTTTTTCAGCATCTTTGTACTGACCACTGGCATGAGCACAGTAGAAGTCTTTTCCATCAACACTTTCAGGGAGAAATGCTCCCCAGTATTCGTCACTGGCATCTGTTGAAGGATGCGTTGTCCTGTGGATGGGATTCTCAGCGGTGGAGGGTGTTGAGTCATCTTCTTTAGCTGCTGGACAACTATTGTCTGCTCAGATCCCCAAAGTGGGGCTGATTTCTTGAGCATCTTTGACAATTTGGAGGTGTGGACAGCAACATATGGGCAAAAGTCTCTGAGATAGTTGACAATCCCAAGAAACTGTTGAATTTTCTTACGGGTTGGGTGAGAATCTGGAAAGTGCATCAATTCTTGTTCAATGTGGGGTCCTGGATGGTAACAACCATCTTGGATTATCATGCCGAGAAAGTCATAGATTCCTGACTTTTCTTGTCGGATAACATGACTCCATAGGACACAACAATTTGATAAAACTGATTCAAAAGTTGTTGATGTGACTCATGATTGTTGGTGAACATGAGGATGTCATCGATGTAGATGAGAGCATGATCAAGAATGGGCTCGAATCTTTTGACCATAGCCTTTTGGAAAAGAGATGGTGCCACTTTCAAATCAAATGGCATGACTGTCCATTAGTAGTGGGCATTGGGAATAGAGAAGGCTGTTTTTGGTTTATCATTAGGATGAATACCAATCTGCCAGAATCCTGACTTAAGGTCAAATTTGGAAAATACCTTTGCATCTTGGAGATGAATGAACAGGGACTGGATTTTGGGCAAAGGAACTTTGTCATCTTTGAGAAAACAGTTGAGGGGTTGATAGTCAATGACCAATCGCTTCTTACCCCGAACTATTTCTGACCTTTTTTCAACATAGAGTGCTTAACAAGCCCAATAAGAATGAGTGGGCTCAATAAGGCCTTGGGCCATAAGCTGCTGGCTTTCAGCTTGGGCTAGCTTGAGATCTGAGGGCGTCATGCCCGGATGTGTGGCTTTGGTAGAGTTGACATCTTCATTAAGCTTGAAGGGTAGCTTAACAATGAACTGAGGATTTTTCCATAGAGGAAAAGGATGGGTGAACTGAAGATGATTTTCTGGACAAAACAGAAGGAATTTAGTTTTGAAAGACTCATAGGAGGAAGGTGCATTAGGGATTGAGTATAACCTTAAGGTCTTAGTATACGGTAAGAACCGTTGTTTATACCGAATACTTATGGAGGATATATTCAACTTCTTGATAAGCTGAAGAATATCAAAACCTATGAGGAGGTCCTTATCAGAAAGAGAAGAACCTATGGTTTTTTTAGTGATCGTATCTGTATGAAAGAATTCACCATCGGCTGCTTTGAAATATTCAGTGCGAGATTCCCAGCACTCTAGTGGTAGAATGGATGGATTCAGCATGCTGCGCTGTGCACCAGTATCATTGAAACCTATGACAGAGATAGGCTTAGCAAATTTGGATGGGAGGAGACTGATTTTTATGGATGAAAGAGGACTTTGGACAAGGTTGATTTGTTGCATGTGGTGGATGGTAGGAATGTCCTCAGAATTAGAGTTTTTACTTTGTTCAACTTGTACAACATCATTATCCTCGGAGAGAGGAGAGACTCGGTCAAGGTGTTGAAGTAACCCGGCTGATTTGGCTAGGTTGTTAGGGTAAGATTTGGCAAAATTACCTTTTTTCTTATAGATGAAACACTGGGATTCTTCTTGTTGCTGGGTGTTGGATGTTTTCGTCTAAAAAACCGATAAGGTTTTTTGGGCTTTAAAGAATGGTATTTAGAAGAGTGTTTAGAATAGGAGTATTTCTGGAAGTGAGACTTCTTTTTTGTATGAGAATGACAAGTTTTTTCATTCTCGCGTTTAATTGCAAGGCAAGGCTTTTTGCAGGCACTTTTGAAAGGTTGTCTGTGATCCATGAGATCTTTGAAGAGCTTTTTTTATTCACAGAGAAAGATCAGAAATATCCAGTTGATGAACATGAAACTAGCGTTGCAATTCTGGTAAGATTTCTTTGGGAAGAGATTGGATGAAGACATGCTTGAGAGAAGCATCATTGAATCCATTGAGCTTGTAATACATGGCTGTCATTCGCCTGTAATGGAAGTCAAGATCTTTGATCCTTAAAGAACAATACTTCATCTGATGGTACTCTCGTCTGGCAGCTTCTTGTGCCAGTGTTGGTTATTCCAAAACTTACTCATAGACAAGCCCTAAAATTTGAGGAATTGCAGCTTGATACACTTGTAGCTGTCTGTACTCACCAAGGCTCATAAACCAATCATGAAAAGAGCCTATGAATCTGGAGCAAAATTCTTTGAGAACGTTGTATAAGGTTGCTCCAGTTTGAGCATTGGAACCATTTGACTTTTAGAATATCATCAAATGTAAACCATGGCCCATTGGATGCTTTGGGACTTGGATTAGAGTGTGCAGGAGGTATATTTGTAGGAGGTAGATCATCTGCTTTTTCAACTATGGGTGGTCCCCTAGTTGAATTAGGAGGAGGATCCTCTGGAGAAGGAGGATTATTGGAACTAGTCGATGGTTGAGCCACAAGCATATCAAGAATTTTCATTTAGTTTTCTTCTGAATCTGTTACAGACTAGAAGGCAACTGATTCTGTTGGTGATACAGACTCATCAGAAGATGAGTTTGGCTCTAAGTCAGAAGGAGAGCTATCTTTTCGAAGGATAAGATCAAAACGAACTTTTTTTTAATAGAGCTGATGCATTGGCTCTTTATCTTTTTGGTGGTTATTGAGGAGGTTCAGGAGGAGGTTGTGGAGAAGGAGTTTGAGCTGGTTCAACATATGTGGTGTGTGTTTGGGGTTTTTGAGTGGGTCTCAAGGTAGATGGTCTCGATGTGGATGGTTTAGGTATTGGTTCAGGTTGTCCATGTGACAAGTGAGTCAATCCAAAAAACTGAGCATAGTCGAAGGGCTTTTTATAAGTGAGAGGACTGTAGAAAGATTGGTAGGTATTGAAAGATGGGGTAGGTATGGGTAAAGTTTTTGTCAGGGCAAAAAGAGATGGTTGTTAAGGTTACTACTCAGCATCAATCCTTGCAAGTTTAGCTTTAAACTGCCTGATTTCAGCTTCTTTTTTGTTGAACTTTGGTCCCCAATAATTGTGTTGGATTATAGCATGAAGCTCCATGTCCAATCTAGCAATTCGTTTATGGAGGTTACGATACAGCTGTTCCATCCAAGCTGTAATCGCATCAACCTTCTTGTTGATAGTTTGGACTTGTGCTTGAACATTATCAAGCCTGGTATCAAGTGATTCCAGGACTGTATTTTGAACTCTGGCATTTTGGGTTTACCAGTTAAGTACTACTTTATACTGCTTTGGTTCCTCGATCTGTCCAGTGGATAGAAGAGGAGGCTGAACAAATGGTTTGGAAACCACTTTGGTTTGTGGATCTGTCTGTTTTTCTAAGGGAGGAAACTGGTTATGGTAAGAGCTGGATGAAAACATCATACAGGACTGTGGAGTGGTTTGAGACAGAAGTGGGTTGTTAACTTCTTGTCTGCAGGTTGTGGGTATGGAAACTTTAGGTGTGAAAACAACAGGAGATGTTGTCTCAACCGGCCATAAAGTATAGTCGGGTTCATCATCTGGTGGGAGATCAGGTGGAGGATTACAACTGCCTCGTTTTGCACTTTTCTTTCTCCAGCGCCTTCTGCGACAGTGGACGACTTCCCAGTCATCATCAGACTCATCATCATCCTGGCAAGATCTACAAACCAAAGTGGTTTCCAAACCATTTGTCCAGCCTCCTCTTCTATCCACTGGACAAATTGAGGAACCAAAGCAGTATGAAGCAGTGCTTAATGCCTTAAATGCCAGAGTTCAAAATACAATCCTAGAATCTCTTGATACCAGGCTCGACAATGTTCAAGCACAAGTCCAGACTACCAATAAGAAGGTTGACGCAATTACAGCTCGAATGGAACAACTGTATCGTAACCTCCATGAATGGATTACTAGATTGGACACGGAGCTTCGTGCTATGATCCAGCATAATTATTGGGGACCAGAGTTCAACCAAAAAGAAGCTGAAATCAGGCAGCTTAAAGCTGAACTTGCAAGGATTGATGCTGAGAAGCAACAACAGCAACCATCCCTTTTTGCCCCGACAAAAACTTTACCCATGCCTACTCCATCATTCAATACCTACCAACCTTTCTACAGTCCTCCCACTTATAAAAAACCTTCGACTATGCTCAGTTTTTTGGATTGACTCACTTGTCACATCGACAACCTGAACCAATGCCTAAACTATCCACCTCGAGACCCACTCAAAAACCCCAAACACACACCACATATATTGAACTAGCTCAAAGTCCTTCTCCTAAACCTCCTCAGCAACCAACAAAGGATAAAGAGCCCATGCATCAGCTCTATTAAGAAAACGTTCGTTCTGGTCTTAGCCTTCCAGAAGACGGCTCTCCTTCTGACTCAGAGCCAAATTCATCTTCTGATGACTCTTTGTCTCCTACTCTGCAACAGATTCAGAGGAAAACTATGTGGAAATTCCTGATATGCTTATGGCTCAACCATCCACTAGTTCCAATAATCGTCCTTCTCTAGAGGATCCTCTTCCTAATTCAACTAGGGAACCACCCATAGTTGAAGAAGCAGATGATCTACCTCCTGCAGATGTACCTCTTGCACACTCTAATCCAAGTCCTAAAGAATCCAATGGGCCATGGTTCACATTTGACGATATTCCAAAAGTCAAATGCTCAAACCTGTAGCAACCTCATACAACGCTCCCAAAGAATTTTGCTCTAGATTCATAGGCTGTCTTCATGATTGGTTCATGAGCATTGGTGAGTACAGATAGCTACAAGTATATCAAGCTATAATTTCTCAAATTTTAGGCTTGTCTATGAGTAATTTTTGGGAGAACCAACACTGGCACAAGAAGCTGCCAAACGAGAGTACCATCAGATGAAGTGTTGTTCTTTAAGGATTAAAGATCTTGACTTTCATTACAGGCGAATGACAGCCCTGTATTACAAGCTCAATAGATTCGATAATGCGTCTCTCAAGCATGCCTTCGTGCAATCTCTTTCCAAAGAAATCTTACCAGAATTGTAACGCCAGTTCCATGTCCACCAATTGGATATTTATGATCTTTCTCTGGGAAAGATTTACCAACTTGTAATCTCCTGCCTAGAAAAACTCTGTGAACAAAAAGTGTTCTTCAAAGCTCTCATGGATCACAGACAACCCTTCAAAAGTGCCTGCAAAAAGCCTCACCTTACAATTAAATGCAAGGATGAAAAAACCTGTCATTGTCGTACAAAAAAGAAGTTTCATTTCCAGAAATACTCCAATCTTAAACACTCTTCCAAACACCGTTCTTCAAAGCCCAAAAAACCCTATCGATTTGTCAGAGGAAAAACATCCAACACCCGGCAACAAAAAGAATTCTGGTGTTTCATCTATAAGAAAAAGGGTTACTTTGCCAAATCTTGCCCTAACAATCCAGCCAAGTCAGCCAGGTTACTCCAACACGTTGACCGAGTCTCTCCTCTCTCCGAAGATGATAATGTTGAATCTCTGTTTTCATAACAGAAATCTTGTGGTGACAATACTGTCTTTATTCTGGCTGATCAAAGTGAAAACACTGATTCTGAGGACATTCCTACCATCCACCACATGCAACAAACCAACATTGCCCAAAGTCCTCTTCCATCCATAGAAATCAGTCTCCTCCCATCCAAATTTGCTAAGCCTATCTCTGTCATAGGTTTCATTGATACTAGCGCGCAGCGCAGTATGCTCAATCCATCCATACTGATCTAATTACCAAAAAACCCATTGGTATCCAGTTCTTCCCAGACTATGTTGTTTGGATTAAGCTCATAGGTTCTTCTCTTCCTGATAAGGACCTCCTCATAGGTTTTGATGTTCTTCATCTTATCAAGAAGTTGAATATATCCTCCACAGGTATTCGGTATAAGCAATGGTTCCTACCGTATACTGAGACCTTAAGGTTATACTCAATCTCTGAAGCACATTCCTCCTATAAGTCTTTCAAAACCAAATTCCTTCTGTTTTGTCCTGAAAATCATCTTCAATTTACCTATCCTTTTCCTTTGTGGAAAAATCCTTAATTCTTTGTTAAGCTACCCCTCAAGCTTAATGAAGATGTCAACCCTACCAAACCCACACATCCGGGTATGACACCCTCAGATCTCAAATTAGCCCAACCTTATTGAGCCCACTCATTCTGATTGGGCTTGTCAAGCATTCTATGTTGAAAAAATGTCAGAAATAGTTCAGGGTAAGAAGCGATTGGTCATTGACTATTAACCCCTCAACTGTTTCTCAAAGATGACAAATTTCCTTTGCCCAAAATCCAGTCCCTGTTCATTCATCTCCAAGATGCAAAGGTATTTTTCAAATTTGACCTTAAGTCAGGATTCTAGTAGATTAGTATTCATCCTGATGATAGACCAAAAACAGCCTTCTGTATTCTGAATGCCCACTACCAATGGACAGCATGCCATTTCGTTTGAAAGTGGCACCATCTCTTTTCCAAAAAGCTATAATCAAAATTTTCGAGCCCATTCTTGATTATACTCTTACCTACATCGATGACATCTTCATGTTCACCAACAATCATGAGTCACATCAATAGCTCTTAAATCAGTTTTGTCAAATTGTTGAGTCACATGGAGTCATGTTATCCGACAAGAAAGGTCAGATAAGTCAGGAATTTATTGACTTTCTCAGCATGATAATCTAAGATGGTCATTACCATCCAGGGCCCCACATTGCACAAGAATTGATGTATTTTTCAGATTCTCACCTAACCCGTAAGCAAATTCAACAGTTTGTTGGGATTGTCAACTATCTCAGAGACTTTTTCCCACATGTTGCGGTCCACACCTCCAAATTGTTAAAGATGCTAAAGATATTATCCCCACCTTGGGGACCTGAGTAGACAACAGCTGTCCAACAGCTAAATCAGATGACTTAGCACCCTCCACCATCACCACCCACATCAGAAGCTCCCAATTGCCCTTGGCCACGTGTTCCTAGCTTTTCTCATCCACCACGTGTCTTCAAAAAGCAACAAAGCTACCCTGGTCAAGACCTTGATGAAACTGAATCCTCCACCAGTGAAGGCACTATTTCACTTTAAAAATGTTGTTTGTCTTATATTCCTTAAAAGTCATAAAGTAGTTTGTCTTTTGTGTTTGAAAGTCTTCATTGTCATTTTGTAATATTAGTTTGCTTTTTCTTTGGTTTAGTCAAGATTAGGTGACATGTCCTAATCTTTGTCTTTTTCTTTGACTTTAAGCATGTTGCTTTCATGTAATAGCGGAGGTTCTGTCCTGTTTTAGAGTAAGGCTCATGCCTATATATGGCGGCCTTCTCCTCTTTGTAAAAAACGCTTGGATAAACTTTTTCCATAAGCTTTTTCAATAAAAAGTTTGAAGTTTATCTAAAAACCATGAGTGGCTAAACTCTTCTCTTTCTATTCTTTTAATAAAGATCACAGATCGGCTTAATAGTTCACCTTTTATCTGGCTTGATGACGAGTATGCTCTACACTTGCCTCTTGTAGGATCCTATGTATTAGAAAGTTTCATCCCTTTATACCAGATGAACGAGAATGCTCTACACTTCCCTCTAGTAGGATCTTGTGTATCAGAAAGTCAGTTTTCCCTTATTCCAAACACCAAAATTTATTATTAGAAACACTGTTCACCCTTCGTTATGCCCAAGGAGTGGCTCCAGTTTAGGGTGGAAGATGCTATGGTTACAACTTTGGTATTGTGTATATAGGCTGGAAACCCAAGGATGCAGGCTACTGGGGTAAAGGACGATATGTTCGTCATTGTTCTGGTATAACAACGCCACGTACTCCGCTGCCCCCCAAGTGGTATATGAGCATGCAGGCTGCCCCACGCACGACGCCAAGTGGGAGGGTCTAACACATGATTAAGTTCGAAAAGGAATTTTTTGAGGTCTGTGATCAGGGCTACGTCATAATGGAGAGGAAAAGGATGTGTAACAGTTTTTCATTCAAATGCCTAGTCATGGGTCCAAAAAAGCTTAGTGGTTGGATGTTGGAAATAAGGACGATGTATGATAAAAACAGTAGTGAACTGGGCACCTTCATTGTCTAGAAGACGTGAAAGATGATGTATGTCATAGATGTGTTGAAGTTGTTTGTGCCACCAAGAGAGAGGGAGAACCATTCAAATAATATCCAGAGCAAAGACTGGGCGTGAGCTGGATTGGTTAGGATGTTGTAGAGAGGCTGAATAGGGAAAACTATTTTAGTAGCATAAAGGACTGTGAGACACCATAAATACCAAAGTTCATCCTCTGTAAGATCTCGAGAGCGGTCAATGGTTAAACCTGTAAGAAAGAGGTGTTCTAAATGAAAACTCAGAAAACCAGAAGGCTGGGTTCGGTAAATATTTATAAAATACCGAAACAGAAATTTCTTTGACAAATCTTGAATTAGGTGAGGGTATGGGAAGTGGAGGTTGCATGGGAAACTCTTTTGAGTAAGAGCTGTATTTGGTAAAGCAGAGGTCATAGCTATGACACGGAAAGAAGAAACAAGAATGACTAAGGTGATGGCTAGTTTAGGTCGAGATAAGAGATTAAGAATGAGGTTTTGGTCTCCTGTTATATGCTGGACTGAGAAATCATACTTGGAAAACTAATTTTTTAGACGAAGAAGTTGTTTATCTAGTAGTAACTTATTTTTTGACATCGAGAATTTTCAGAAAGGATGAATTATCTAGTCGAACTAGAAAAATGTGTCCCGTTAGATGAAATTCAAACTTTTGAGTTCCATACTTGACTACTAGGATTTCTTTATAAATCACATGGTAGTGTTTTTCTGCTTCTTTGAATTGGCCGCTAGCATGAGCACAATAGTATTCTTTGTCATCGATCTTTTCAAAGAGTACAGCTCCTCAATATTTATCACTGGCATCAGTCTGGAGAATTGTTTGGCCATCTGTGGGAATCTTTGGAGGGAGAGGCTGTTGTGAGAGCCGTTTTAACTATTGAACTGCTGCAGTCTGAAGTGGTCCCCAAGGTGGGGCAAACTTCTTTAGCATCTTGGAAAGTTGGCTAGTATGAACTGCAACATGCAGGATGAGGGCCTGGATGGTAATTTATATTTTCTAAGATCATCCCAAAAAATTCAACAGAAGATTGTCCTAGAACACTCTTTTTGGCCGACAACATTATCCCATGGGTATCCATTATCTTTAGAAATTGAGAAAGGAGAGCTTGGTGGGAGACATGATCGGATGTGAAAAGTAGGATGTCATCTATGTAAATCAATTAGTGTGGGATAGGTTCTAAGATGTGGGTCATTGCCTTTTGAAAAAGTGATGGGGCTACTTTAAGACCAAAAGGCATGACAATCCATTGAGAATGTGCATTAGGGATGCAAAACGTTGTTATGTGTCTGTCAGAGATATGTATTTCAAGTTGTCAAAAACTGACTTTGAGATCAAACTTGGAGAATACCTTCGCATCACGGATGTGGATGAACAATGATTGGATCTTTGGTAATGGAAACTTATCATCTTTGAGAAAATAGTTTAGAGGTTGATAATCAATGAAAAATCTCTTTTTTCCTCGAGCCAATTCTTACTGCTTTTCTACATAGAACTCCTGACAAGCCTAATTTGAATCTATAGGCTTAATGAGACCTTGAGCTAACAATTGAGAACACTCATTTTGAGCTAACTGTAAATCTGAGAGAGTCATCCCTGGATGTGTGGCCTTTGTGGGACTAATATCTTCATTAAGTTTGAAGGGTAAGTGAATGAAAAATTTCTAATTCTCCCAGAGTAGAGATGGATGGGAAAATTGAGAATGGTTTTCAGGACAAAATGGGAGAAATTGATCTGTGAAGGACTGGTAAGGGGGAAGAGCATCTGTGAGAGCATAGAGATGCAACTCATCTGTATAAGGTTGGAACATGTGTTTGTACCTTACACCTGATGCTGTAATTTGGAGTTTAAAAATACGATGGAGAAGCACAAATCCAATAGTAGGGCTTTATCAGGAAGATCAGAACCTATAATATTTGTCAAAAGAACACAGTTAGGAAAGATTTGAATTCCAACAGGTTTTTTGGTGATAAGTAAAGTATGAAACAATTCTCTATTGGCTGCTCGAAAATACTTAATATACTTTTCCCAATAGTGTGGAGGAAAGATAGCGGGGTTGAGCATGCTTTTCTGTGCACCAGTATCAAAAAATCCAATGACATGAATGGATTTAGCAAATTTGGCTGGAAGCAGTTGAATTTTGGGGGAAAGAATGGGAATCTTGGGTATGGAGGCTTGTAATTGTTAGACTGTTTGGATGATGGAGATGTCGTCTTAGTCCGAGACGTCATTAGTATTGGCAAGAGGAAAAGTTGTATGCTTATTATAATCTTCTTGTTCAGTATATACTGATTCAACATCATCATGTTCAGAGAGCATGGAAGACTTGTGGAGATGCTCAACAAGAAGAACTGCTTTTTCTATTTTGTTTAGACAATTCTTTGCAAAATGACCTTTTTTTTTCATATGACACTGGCTGCTTTTAGCTTTGTAAGACTGAGCTGGATCTTTCTTTCTGAAAAATCAGTATCCTAAGTATTAAAATAAAATAATAATAATAGCAATAATAATAATAATTCTAGGGAAATAATGACATAAGCAATGACATAAGTAATGATGTAAAAAGAAATAATTGTAGAGACATTAAGTCTAGAAGTTACTAAGATATTTATGAGAGAATAAATCCTAACCATTGATTAAGAAGTGTGGTGGCAAAATCCTAGCCATCCCTTAGCTTTTGGAAAACCTATAAATACCCCCCCCAGCCCTTCCATTTTCAATCTAATCGTAGAATTTGAGTCTTGCTTAGCGGGATGCACTTTCAACTCAGTAGGATGCACTTAGCAACGGGGTTGCCCTTAAAAATTGGGTCACCCATACAACTAACTAACCGTGGTGCACTTAACAATCTTCCCACCAAGGCCCATAATCTAGAATTCTTTATAATTACCCATGGGCTAGAGCTTTCTAGAATTAGGCATTTAAGTCCCCATGATATTTGTACAAGTGGCATGGAACTCTCTAGACTCCCCATGGCCACCTCTATAAATATGGGTGGGCACTCCTCATTTATGTAACCACCCACCACACCACACAAGTACAAACACAACACACTTAGCACACAAGCACTCAAGCTCTCTTGCCAAAACATCCAAGAGTAGAGAAAGTTATCAAACTAGGAGGGTTAGAGAATTCAAGATTTCAAGGTAAGTAACACTCCAACTGCAATATAAGGACTAATCCTTTTATGTTAGATTTAGTTTTAAATCCTTAGCCTTATGATAATTACTAAGATGTGATTATTTATTATTATTTATTCTTATATGGCATTGTTATTATTTATCCTCATGTGGTTTAGTTATTGGTTATGTAATAATATTACTTTACTTATCCTTATATGGTCGGCTATGCCGCCTACGGGATAATATTCCTTGATTTACCCTTATATGGTCAGCTATGCCGCTTTTTCGATAATATTATATTAATTATGTTCAAATGGTCGGATATGCCGCCTTCGTGATCATATTACATTAATTATGTTTATATGGTCAGCTATGCCGCCTACGAGATAATATTCTTTGATTTACCCTTATATGGTCGGCTATGCCGCCTTCGTGATGATATTATATTAATTATGTTCATATAGTCGGCTATGCCAACTACGTGATGATATTTCCTTATCTCTCCTTATATGGTCGGTTATGCCGCCTAATCATGATGTTCTTATTTAATCATACTATGGTTGGCTTTACCGCCTATAATGCAATACGTTCTTGGTTAATTCTCGCATGGTTAGCACTGCTGCCTAAATTAAAGATTGTTGACTTTGGGATAGTTTGTGTGTTAGCTCGATTGTACGTTCATAAGCTTTACATGCTAGCAAGGTATCCAAAGCAAGGAGTCACATGGGTTGTTGCATCAAAAGTTGTGCTATAGAGACAAGTTATCCAAGGCACTGCTTATTTCACCAAAGGGTTCATATCCGGGTTCCTGGCATAAAATACGTCAACAGGGTCCATTTGGGTGGAAGTTAATGTTGATAGTTTATCTATCTGTATACTGGCCTGATCATCTGTTTGTGACAGTAATAAGGTAAAATCTTTCCATAGGTCCTGAGCATCCTGGAATAATATGTCTATGCAATCATGACATTCTTCTTTGATGACTAAGCCACTAGAATGACTTGGTGAGGAAGAGCTTGGAGTTGGTATCGAAAGGACTTCATGTTGTGGTCTTAAAGAGGTGTGGTAGATTGGTCCTGTTGGTTTTTGGAAATGATTGAGTTTGAAAAAAAAGTTTCTAAACTTACTCAAGAGGGCTGGGTCTTGAATGAGTCTATTTTTATTGGGAATAGTTTTCCACTCATAGGCTTGGTCTTGAGTCCAAAACAGTTTTGGTGACTGGACGTTGGAAGTATGGACGGTGAATAATAAAGATGGAGGTTAGTTTGGATCTTTGGCTTTTTAAGAAGTGGTTAAGGTGATGCCTTTGGATGATAAGAGTGAGTTGTCGTCGCCACCAAGAGATTAGCAAGAACTATTCTAAAAGAGTCCAAAGAAGGGAGGCTGCATTATCTAGATCATGTAGATGTTGGTGAAGAGCTTGAACAGGAGTTATCAACGGTGCGTCATGCAAAGTGGACAAACACCAGGTACACCAAAGTTCGTCATCTGTGATGTCTTGTGGAGGATGTAAGGTAAGAAATGTGAGGAAAGGGCATTCTGGACAAAAATTTAGAAAACTGGAAGGAGTTTTCTGTTGGATCATGATGAGATATCTAATAACAAACTTTGGTGCAAAATCTTAGATTTGTCGAAGAGAAGTGAAGGTGAGATTGCACGGAAAAGCCTTTTTAAATAGGGTTGAGGTTGGTAGAGGAGAAGCTATGTAGATTACTGGGACGGATTGGATAGAAGTGATGATGGTGGTTGAATTGGGTCTAAATAGCATATCAGGGATCAAGTTCTTATCTCCTTTTATATGATGGACTGAAAACTCATAACGAGCAAACCAATTTTTGAGACAAAGCAACTGTTTATCAAATAGAGTTTTGTTATTGAAGTTTAGAATCTTTGGGATGGATGAGTTGTCAATTCTGACAAGAAATTGATGGCCGACAAGATTAAATTTAAATTTTTTGATGCCATATTTGACTGCCATTATTTTCTTGTAGATCACATGGTAGTGCTTTTCAGATTCTTTGAACTGGCCACTAGCATGGGCACAGTAAGATTCTTTTCCATCGATAGACTCAAGAAGGACAGCTCCCCAATATTCATCACTAGCATCTGTCTGCAAAATCCTTTGACCTGTAGTGGGGATTTTTAGAGGCAAAGGCTTTTGGGTTTTCTACTTTAGTGTTTTGACAACTTCTGTATGAGTAGGGTTCCATGGTGGGGTATTCTTTTTCAAAAGGCGAGATAAAAGAGTGGTGTAAATAAAAACATGTGGCAGAAAATCTCGAAGATAATTGACAATCCTGAGAAATTGCTAGATTTGTTTGCGACTAAGATCATGGTCAAGAAAGTGGAGTACCTCTTGGGCTATGTGAGGACCTGGATGAAAATATCCAGCTTCAAGAATCATTCCAAGGAACTATATGGAGGTTTGGCCAATAGAACTCTTGGTCTCTGAGATCATGATGTCGTGTTGGGCAATGATTTGATAAAAATCTTCAAGTTGCCATTGATGGTTAAAATGATCTTTTAAAAATAGGAGAAGATCGTCTTTGTATATGAGTGTATGATAAAGTATAGGAAGATTTTAATCATGGCTTTTTGAAGCAACGATGGAGCCACTTTAAGACCAAATGGCATTACTATCCATTGGTAGTGGGTATTTGGAATACAAAAGGCAGTTTTGGGTCGATCAGTGGGATCAATTCCGAGTTGCCAAAATCCTGATTTGAGATCAAATTTGGAGAAGATTTTTGCATCCTTGAGATGAATGAACAAGGACTAAATTTTTGGCAGTGGGAACTTGTCATCTTTCAGAAAACAGTTCAAGGGTTAATAGTTAATGACTAATCGTTTTTTCCTCATAACTATTCAGATCTTTTCTTAACATAGAATGCTTGGCAAGCCCATTCAGAGTTTGTAAGTTCAATAAGACCTTGGGCTAATAACTGAGCACATTCTTGTTGGGCTAAAAGAAGATCGAAAAGAGTTATACCCGGATGGGTAGCTTTAGTGGGATTAATGTCTTTATTTACCTTAAAAGAAAGCTTTTTGACAAATTCAGGATTTTTCCATAAAAGGTCAGGATGGACAAATTGGCTATGGGACAGAGGACTGAACTGGAGAAGTTTATCTGTACCAGGTTGATAAGAAGAGGGAACATCTTGGAGAAAATACAGACGAAGGACGTCCGTATATGGTTTATACATCTTCTTATACCTAATACCTGCGGCTGTAATCTAGAAAGAGGAAACTTGGTAAAGTATATCAAAACTAATGAGGAGATCTTTATCAAGAAGATCAAATTTTATTAGTTTGATTGAAACAACACAAGTGGAGAAGATTTGAATTTTAACAGGATGTTTGGAGATGAGAGTTGTATGGAAAAGTTTTCCATCAATTGCTTTAAAATACTCTTCATGGTATGTCCAAAAATTTGTTGGGAGAACAGAAGGATTTAACATACTCTTTTGAGCACCAGTATCAATAAAAATTATGACAGGAAGAGGTCTATGATACTTAGAGGGTAACATTTAGGTTGAACATAAAGAATAGAAATCTTAGGTTCAAGTGTCTGAATGGTGTGGATGGCATGAACATTGACTGACTCATCTTCTGTTTCTGTTAATGCAAATATAGTGGAATCATCTGGTTCAGACTGTTCTAAGAAGAGAGATTCAATTTCATCCTGATCAGGGAGAATGGATAGACTTTGAAGAAGTTGGAAAAGACGAATAGCTTCAGCAGATCTATGGGGATAATTTTTTGTAAAGTGACCTTTTTTCTTACAAATGAAACATCGAATGTTCTTTGTTTTGGTTGAACGGGATAGATCCTTTTGTCGGAAGAATCGAAAAGACTTAGATTTATGACTGTGTTGTGCTTCTTGTGAGATTTGGAACGAAGGGATTTGAAATAATGTTTCTTTTTGGTGGTACAAACACAATCTTTATCATCTTTGCATTTGATCTTAAGATGGGGCTTTTTGCAGGCAGTTTTGAGTGGTTGGCAACTTTTAATGAGATCTTTTAAAAATTCTTTATGTTCACACAGACATTTAAGGCTGCTAACAGCAAGTCGGTAGATTTTACCAAGGGAAAGATTTGCAATATCTAACTGGTGAGTGTGAACTTGTCTCTGGATTTCAGGCTGGAGTTCTTTAGGAAGAGAAGCAATGAATACATGGTTTAGGGTTGGATCATTGAAGCCATTGAGCTTGTAATACAACCTTGTCATGAACTTGTAATGGAAATCGAGATCTCTTAAATCCAAAAAATAGCGCTTCATTTGAAGAAAATCTTTTCTCGCAAGGTCATTAGCTGCAGTGGGCTCTCCAAGAAACTACTCATAACTTACAGCTAGAGCAATTGAAACCTCAGCAAATTAGATGTACTGCAACTGTCTGTATTGTCTGAGACTTTCAAACAAATCTCGGAGAGAGCCTACAAAACGTGAGTTGAATTCACGTAAGATAGATTGAGTATTAGCACCATGTCGAATCATCTGGACATCAATCCAGGCTCTGAATTCTTGAAATCTACTAGCCCATTTAACCTTGGTGATATCATCGAAAGTAAACCAAGGGCCATTTGAAGGTTTAGAGGTAGAAGAATCATGTGACAAAGCAGTGGATTCAGCTAGATTTTCATTCGCTTCTTCAACAATAAATGGCTTTGTAGTGCTAGTTGGTAGTGAAGATGGTGGTTCTGCAGGGGTAGCCATAAGCAGCTTGGTTACATCAGCATATTCTGCCACAGAATTATCTGAGGAAATTTCTTCAGCTGATTGAGGGTCTGAAGAATCACTAATGTCTTCAAAGATGTCAGATTCTAGTAGAGACTCATGGGAAATGATCTGAGAGGACAATTGTTGCATGGGTTGTTTATCTTTAGGTGCTTTTGTTTCGGGGAAAATTTGTGAAGAAGAGGGTTCAGTGGTTCATTGAGGAGTGGGTGTTTTAGGAGAAGGTTGAGAAGTAGCTTGTATAAGAGGCTTTTTCTGGAAAAAAGTATGAGTCATGCCAAAAAGCCAAAAGTAGTCCACAGGTTTTTGCGGAGTGTAGAAAGGCTGATATGTACTAAAGATAGAATGAGAAACAAGAAGTGGTGATGAAGGGCCAAAAAGGGATGGTTGTTTCTCTAAATCTATTCGGGATATCTTTCCTTTCATTCTCCTGATTTCAGCTTCCTTTTTATCAAATTCTGGACCTTAATACCTTTGTTGGATCATAGTACGGAGATCAGAATCAAGCTAAGTGATACGATGCTGCTTATCAAGATACATTTGTTGGAGTTGAGCTGAAATGTTGTCAACTTTCTGATCTGTCTATTGAATCTGATTATTCACATGATCAAGTTGATTATCCAATTGATTCAAAGCTTTATTCGAAAGCGAGCATTTTTGTTTGCCACCATGGACAGATTTAGAGTTTCAAGCCTCGTCCGCTGGGAAAGAGAATCGCCATAGTTGAATAAAAGGTCGATAAAGGGCCTTGGGGTATGAAGGTCGGAATGCTTTTCCAGTGGGGAGAACCTTTCTTGGAAAAAGGCTGAGGTAGATGATAACATCATACAAGCTTGAGGTAGAGGAGTGGGAGGAGGAGGAATAAATGGCTAGTATTCATTCTTACATGAGGAAGAATTTTTTGCTAGCCATTTTAATCATTTATTATAGATAGGAAGTGGGGTTTGAGAATTTAGGTCGTTAAGTGGAAGAGAGGGAAAAGTGTGACAAGGTTCTTTGGGGAAAAGGACCTTTTTTCAACGCCTACGACGCCATGGTTGATCATCCTCTGAATCATAGTCATCAAGAAAAGGATAATTGGGATCACAATTTCCTGAACCAGGAACATCCCATAAGAAATAACCATCCAATTTAGTAAGATAAATCGAATAACCATTTGAGGCAAAGGCTGAAATGAGGATTTTTTCTTGAGGGGTTTTTACTGAACTAATCATGGAAGAATAAAAGAAAGAGGCTCTGGCTGGTTGGGTCTCTAGTGGTTGGAACTTAAGAAGAACAGTTTCGTCAGATTGTTTTTCAAATTGGGCATCAGTCGTTTGTATAGGTTGAGAGTTTTGATGAAACTTTTCATAATTGGAAAGCCACTCTAAAGGCATGAGTTATAAGAGCTTGGCCTTTTGGATCTATCTTGGGATCTCGACAATAGTTGTAATAGACTTATTATCTACTAAAATCATTAGGGCTTCAGCAGAGGTTTGAGAAGTTGGCAGATAGAGGGCATAGTTTTGTAACCGATACACCAGTAGATGGTGTAGGGTCGCAATCTTTGAAGTAACTGTCTGTTCAGCCCTTGAAGCTGAATTTGGATTTTCAAAGCTATAGGCAAGTTAGGGTCTTGTAGTGAAAAGTTAAAATTTGGGTAAAAGGTAAGAAGAGCATTGCCAGTATGTAAGGTAGTAAGGACTGTGCCAATGACAGCATGTTGGTATTCTTTGAATCTTGAGTCAAGGAGAACAAGTCTGGCCATGACAGGAAATCCTTTTTAGCCATGAAGGGTGAGAATAAGACAAACACCAGCTAGATGTAGGTAAGTGAATCCTTCTCTTTGCCAAGAGGCAATTAATTCAGGGGGGATCTTAAGAGTAACATATTGTTCTGCTGGAGTTGTTTCAGAAGAGTAATCGATCCACCGATGACTGAACATATTCTTTTGGAGTATGACGCTTAGTGGAAATGAGAGTTTTTATACTGTGGGTAATAGAGTTTCCTCTTTTATACAACTGATAAGGACTGATTAAAGGCATGGAAGACTCATTAATTTGAGCTAACCCTAGAATATAGGAATATTCTACCAAATTTTATATTTTAGAGGAAATATGCTTAGGACATGACTTTGGAACAGACAAAGTAAATGAAAATAAAATTGGACTTAAATCAGATGTAGAGCATGAGAATGTAGAAGAAGAAGCCATAGTGAAGAGTAGCACCTCTAACTTCAAGAAATCTTAGAGACATTACTTTTATACCACTTCTAGAATTGAATGGGCTCTGATACCACTCGAGATCCACACTCAACATGCACCATGAGCTTAATATTCCTTATTAGTGCCAATTAAATCATGAGGGATGTTTCCACTCCTCATGAACCACACTCTAATTAATATAGTGCTAAGCGCTTATCATGCCAAATAGTAATAACCTTACATCAGAGAGACGATTATTTAGTGCAATATTTAGGTAAGATTATTACTATATGTCGACAAAAAATCAAAAACATCCACATAAATAAGAGGAGAAAAGAACATAAATTTACCAAATTAAGCCCATGGAACATGTTGAGACTTTACCTTCAACCCAAGCTCGAAAGAAAATTAGCTACTCATAATTAAAATAGGGGTAAAATGAAAATTTATTAAAATACGTATAAAATATAAGATGGAGAAGGAATTACAGAAAATGGAGCTTAAAAATGAATTTAAGGTCTCAAATAAGGGGGGAGCCCCCTTTTTATAAATACAATGAGTAAATTATGGCCATCATATTAAAATAATTTAGACGCCCAAGATTGCGCCACGTGGCAAATTCTGATTAGATAGAACACATCATCAGGGTTGTCATTCCATGTATATGCATGTACTGTACGAATGTTTTTCTGGTCCATTAACATACTGCCATGTCCCTGGTCAACTCTACATCAACATTTTAGTCCAATAGGATCGTGACACATCATCAGTCAATGCCACTTAAGCAGTCAATACCACATCATTCGTCCAATCGAATGTTGCCATGTCCTTGGTCAATGCCATGTCATAGGCTAGTGCCACATCATCGTACTGTATATGTGAACAGTGTCGTAAACAGTACCATAAACCATACCGTACATGTGAGTATTGTCATGAATAGTACCATAAACCGTACTATATATGTGAACAGTATCGTTTATCGTTTTATACTTCTCCTAATTTTTCCGACTATGCTGAGTTCAAAATTATTGTCCGTTTTGCTCTATGATCTCTCGTTCATTGTGAAATAACCATGATACCCCCTGACATACATAAAATACTTAATTAAAATAAAACACATATAATTAAATCACAAGGAACTTAAATATATAAAAGTAAAGATGCTAGTGAGACTTGAAGTATAAAATGACGATTTTCTCCTTTATAAATATACAATTTTTAGTACTCAATACATAGCTGAAAAGTGGTTGGAGCATTATAAAGGCCAAATGGCATTCTCTTTATAAGCAAATGAACTGAAAAGACAAGTGAATGTTGTCTTTTCTTGAACATTTTGGTGCAATGACAATTTGATTATAACCTAATATCATCAAGAAAATAATGGTGAGTATGACTATCTAATCTTTCTAACATTTGATCAATGAATGGCAAAGGAAAATAATCTTTATGAGTCATATAGTTGAACTTTCTATACTCAATGCAAAATCACCACACAGTTTAGACATGAGTAGATACTAGCTTATTCTCCTTCTTCTTGGCTATTGGTGACTCTAGATCTCTTTGAAATAACTTGGATTAGACTTGCCCACTTTTATAAGAAAATATGATAGATTACACCAACATCTAGCAATTTCAGGATTTCTTACTTCACAACTTCCTTCATTAGAGTGTTCAATCTATATTAAGCCTCCTTAGTCGACCTTACTCTTTCCTCAAGCAAGTTTCTATGAACGCGTATAACAGAAGTAGTCACTTTTTATATTAGCTATTGTCCATCCATTTGCTACTCTGTATTCTTTTAAGACATGGACCAACTTTTCTTCTTATAATGCCATGAGATTCTTTGTAATGATTACAGTCAGCATGTCTTTCTCACTTAAAAACATATATTTAAGATATTTTGGAAAAGATTTAAGGCAGGTGCTTGAATCATAGAAGGCGAAAGTTTCTCATTAGACAAAGACCAAGGATGCAAAGGAAAGATTATACCTATCTGAAAATTTTGGCATTGATTCCAAAGATGCCACTGTCTCCTCAATATTGTTACAAAATTAGATATTCCTTTTTGGATCTTTAGTTCTTCTAACTTAAAGCTCTTTCTAATAGCAATTTGTAATGAATCTTCAATTGTAAACTCAAAGATTTACTGTGTTAAAAAATCGATAATGTGAACTGAAAAAAAGAATTCAAATCACTTAGATACCTTAGAGCATAAAAAATATTGAAACAAATAACCTCTCCATCAAACTACAAAGTTAAAGTTCTATTATACATATCTATGTTAGTTCTCACAGTTTTCATAAATAACCTCCCTAGAAATAATAGAGTTGCCATATGAGATGAATCATCCTCCATATTAAGAATATAGAAATCAGTGAATTAACATGCACTAAAACATCTTCTAAAACACAGTTTATATAAGCATTATATCTATTGACAAGGCATGATATTAAGAAATGAACCTAAGCTGAACATAAATTTTTCAAACCTGGTGTTACCAATTATGCGTTGTGTAGTGAAACTTCCTGGATCTTCATATTTTGATGGAAGCTTCCTTTACGAAATAGTAAATACATCTCTTCACACTTATTGCCTCATTGCCTTCGAGCTTGTATTTGTTGATGCATAACTCTTTGAGGAACTTTACATAACGTGGTACTTGCTTAAAAGCATCCAATAGAGGTACGTTAACTTGTACTTTATAAAAGGTTCTTAAATCTCTTTTTCATGCTCTTTTTTCTTAGATTTTGCAAACCTAATAGGAAAAGGCAAAAAAGGAACATTAAAAGAACTGAGAACCTTAAAAATTATCTTAAATGTTGAAGTTGTCTCAACAAAAAATGTGGCTACATCTTTCTCAATAACTAAATCATCTTGTTGTTTTGAATCCATGGTTGACTTTGCTCTTTTTAGTGTTTCTTCAAGTTGTTTCCCATCATTAAAGTCACAGCTGATGAGATTAAGGATAAAACTATCACAAGCACATGCGATGAGGTATATTCAAATCCTACTCAAGTTTCCGTCGAATCGGTTACGGGGAAGAGAAAATAAATTTACCAAATTAAGCCTATGGAACATGTTGAGACTTCACCTTCAACCCAAGCTTGAAAGAAAATTAGCTACTCATTTTTAAACTAGGTGTAAAATGAGAATTTATTAAAATACGTAGAAAATACAAGATGGAGAAGGAATTACAGAAAACTAAGCTCACAAATGGATTCAGTGGTATCAAATTAGGGAGGGAGAGCCCCCTTTTAATAGATACATTGAGTGAATCATAGCAATCGGATTAAAAATAGTTCGAATGCTCAGGATTGCGCCACGTCATCAGTCAACAGTATGCAGTTTGAACAGTACGCGGTTTGACCACGGTTTGCACAGTAACGCGGTTTGAATAGTGGCGGCTTCAATAGTGACGCGGTTTGAATAGTAAATAATCCCATGTGTGTGCATGTACCGTACCCATGATTTTTGGTCCACTAAAATGCTGCCACGTCACCGATCAACAGTACATAAGAATTTTAGTGCAATAAGATCGTGACACATCATCAGTCAACGCCACATAAGCAGTCAATGTTACATCATTCGTCCAATCAAATGCTACCACATCATTGGTCAATGCCACATCATCGGTCAATACCACGTCATCGGTCAATGCCATGTCATCGGACCGCATATGTGAACAGTATCGTGAACAGTAACATGAACAGTACCATTCGTATGAACAGTACCATATATATGAACAGTGGCATTTTTTCTTTTATGCTCCTCCTAAGGTTTTTGACCGTCCTGACTTAAAAAGTGATGTACGTTTTGCTGTTTGATCACTCGTTCATTGTGAAACAATCATGATGCCCCTAAAATACATAAAATACTTAATTATAACAAAACACACATAATTAAATAACAAAAGACTTAAATACATAAAAGTAGCAATGTTAGTGAGACTTGAAGTGTAAAATGACGATTTTCTCCTTTATAAATATACAATTTCTAACACTCTACAAAAAGAAGCTCTCGCTGAGGGCTCTTTATATGTCCATCCTCTACTCAGTCATTTCGGGGTTAAGAAAAAGCCTCCTACAAGGAAAAGAAAGACTATACAATAGTGGAAAGATACCAAAGAAAGCTCTTACACACTTCCTTCATGTTCTGCCCTTTTCAAGAACTAGAAAAACTAAAACTACACATGAACTCATGCTTTCTCTCACGTATCCTTTTTTCCATCAATTTATTAACCACCTTTGAAGTTCCTTTTTTCTCCTCCGGTTGACTCTTATAGGCTGGCCAGTTTATAATGGTTGCATTGGACATAAAATCAAGCTAATGCTTAATCCCTCGAATCGAAGGTAAACCATATAGTGTTTCCTCAGGAAAGACATTCTCATAATCCTATAAAAAAAGAAGTAATAGAACTAGACAAGGTAGTAGAGCTGGGCAAACAATTCGATTTTTGCCGAACCAAACTAAATTGAACTGAAAAAATTTAATTCGGTTCAATTCGGTACTATAGCCAAAAACCAAATGATTTGAAATTATAACAACTGATTGGTTTATATTCGATTTAGTTCAAAACCAAGCCAAATCGAAAAATCGATCGGTTCAGTACAATTATTTACAAATTATTTTAATCAAAATTAAAAAATATCAAAAAGCTAAATCCCGAATTCCCTTTTTTGAAATCCTAATTTCGTAACCCTAATTCCTAAACCTAAACTCTAAAATCCAGCTATCATTAGTGTCTCCATCACCGGATCAGTGACTCGCGACTTCTCCCTCAGTCCCTCGCCTTACGATCAGCAGTGGCATAGCCGTTCAAGCGTGGTCACGCCGTCATAAACTCGGTCTCTCACGATTTTACGACCTCGATCTCTCACGCGTTCACTAACTCAATCCCTTACAGTCAGCGATCGCCGCTCGTTAACCTGTCAACCCTTCAACAGTCTGTCATCTTCAGTCTTCGGGCCTCACAATTCTAACTGCCACTCGACTTCTCTCATCACTCACACCTCACGGTCTCCCTCTCACTAGTCTGAACCTCCTACCATCAGCCCGTCGTCTTTAATCTTCACTGCTGCAAGTGCTTTTTTTTAATTTATGTTGTGGCCTTTGTGTTTGTTTTCTTGTTCTTTGAATTGAAGCTTAAGTGGGATTGAATTTGTGGTGGTGTTGGCGTATATCGGTTGCTGGAAGTTTGGAATTGTACATTGAGCAAATATAATGGGTAATTGGATATGGCCACTGCAAGTGAAATAGATGTATAATTGTATATTGTGAGAATATTGATATGTAAACATTAAATTATCAACACACTTCATTGCTTTCGGAATTTAGATATAGAGAATATTTGTTGTTCTGTTTAGTTTGAAAATGGATGAGAAAATCTATATATCATTTAGTGGTTGAAGTTACTTAAATATCTCATTATTATTATGTTAACTAGTTGAATTTGAATTGCCAATGCCATAATCAAGCAATTGTAAACAAATATTGCCGCATAGAAAAGAAAATTCAAGAATAAATTTTAAATTAGTTAGCATAATTGTGAAGTGAATTAAAGTTGTTTCAATTTTTTTCATTGAAAGTAAATCAAATTATTAAATAAATCACGATTGCTTATTTCTTTTTATTTTATTTATTTTAGATGTCTAACTATTCAAGAGTTCAAGACAACCTTGATTGTGTAGTCGATGATTTTAAGCATGAAGTTGAAGTTCAAGTTGATGATAATGATAATGATTCGGCAACAATTGTCACTCATGGAAACAAGCAGAAAAAGTCATCATCATCCAAACCACCGCTACCAAGGAAAAAAATGGCACTAGACTTCTAAATAATGATACAAAGTGTAAATGCAACTACTGTGGTCAAGAACTTAAATGTGGTACGGTCAGATACGGGACTAGCACTTTGAGAACTCATAACCGCGAAAGATGTCAAAAGTTCAAGGACTTTCAAAAAGACCAAACAACATTAACTCAAGATGTTGGTAGTGATGAAGTTGTAGTAAGAGGATTTAGTCAAGAAGCTTACAGATGGGCAACCGTGAAAATGATTGTTCATAATGAATTACGTTTTTCTATTGTGGAGAATCCGGGTTTTAGGTATTTTTGTAGTAATGTAGCTCCGAGATATCTTCTCCCATAACGAAAAAGCATAAGTAAAGATACTCTTGAGATGTATTTAGAGGAAAAGACTAAGTTGAAGAGCTTATTGGCTGGGAATAAGCATAGAGTACCTTTGATCACGGATATTTGGACTTCCACTACAACAGCTAGCTACATGGTCATCACAGCTTACTTTATTGACAAAGATTGAAACTTACATAGGAAGATTATCATTTTTAACACTGTTAATGATCATTCATCGGAAACGATTGGCAAGCAACTTGAAAAATGTTTAATTGACTGGGGTATCGAGCAAGTGTTTACTGTAACTATTGACAATGCAAGTCCAAATGAGGGTGCCCTTATGTACTTGATTAATAGAGTGAAGACTTGGAGGGATGATAGCTTAGTGTTGAATGGAGATAATTTGCATGTTCATTGTTGTGCACACATATTGAATTTGATCGTTACTGAAAGGGTTGAAGGAATTAGAGCAGAGTATATTTAGTGTTTGCAATGCGTTGAAATATGCGAGATCTTCCACTACCAACATGCAAGCATTTCAAATTCGTGTGCAACAAAAGAAGATTAATTGCCGAGGAAGTGCGATTTTGGATTAACCCACTAGGTGGTATTCTACATATTTCATATTGAATACGGCATTGAAATTTAAGCCGGCATTTGATCAAATAGCACCTGAAGATAAGCTATATGATGCTTATTTCAATGAAAAAGAGGGTGGGAAGAAAAAAAAGGAGGGGCCGACGTTGTACAGTGATTGGGAGAATACTCGTTGCATAGTCAAGTTTTTAAAGACTTTTCATGATGCGACTTTGCAATTTTCTTCATTTTTGAAGGTAACATCAAATCTTTATTACA